>RYFJ01001001.1:0-347084 GCA_003991445.1 Oryza meyeriana var. granulata
GGCAAGGAACGCCGAAAGCTGTTACTCCTGTCTTGAGTGGCACGAATTCCTGGTTAAGTTTTCCACAGAGTGAAGGAATCCACGAGGCTACTCAGTTAATTATGGAATATGCACGGCTGATTTGGGGATACAATAGGACGCTGGAATCCATACCATTTTCTAGTGCCGTGTGATTGTGGGAACCCAATAGGCTACCAAGAATTGGACATGATTGAACAAATGGCCACCAACTTAATGGATCAGCTTGAGAAGAAATCCAAGTCATACGAGATCAGTTTCTTGCAATGGCCTATTATGCTTCCAATGGCGGCTCGGAAATATTGATCAAATATCGCCGACTACTAAAAATTATTATCTCAATGCCTCCTGGATACCCGTCATATCTTGCCTACGCATGGTAAGACGTCACTTTGTGGTTTTATAAACCTCGCTCGCTGCAAGATTCGAAACGAAATTTCAGAGAACATGGCAGACATCAGAAGCTGGTAAGGTCCCCGAACATAGAGCTAAGGAAGAACCTGCGAAAGCGATCATTGACAAGGTCATTACTGGGACTAGTGGATACAAAAGTCCTGGAGGATCATCGGAGCGAAGAAAAACGGCAGTGATCCACAGGACATGGAAGACACAGTGAACGAGCTATTTGAAGGGTGAAGGATTGTTCCAACTTCAGAATGATAGAATGACATGCCCATGCGTATATAGAATACAAATTTTGAAGCAGTTACGAGAAGAAGAGGCTAAGGTGTTAAAAAAGTTCACTTGATACCCTTTTTTTACTGTATTTTGATGTTCTCCTCATTCTATCCCTTTTTTAGGGACTTCGTCATTATACCATACTGTGAATAATATGTACTGGATGGTTTCTTTGCCAGATCTGTTGGCATATAATGATACATTCTTCGCCTTGTATTAGTTCTCATTTCTTTGATTCTTTCCCATATGGCTGGCCTCAGGGGCTCTGACAGTTGGGAAGATAGAGATAGGCGCAGAGCCAGTACATGTTTTTCGGCCGGGCAAAATTATATTAAGTTTTTTCGCCGGGCCAGAGCCAGTACATGTTCAGCGGTGATGCTTTTTATCTAGTTTGGTTTGCGGCTAACCTAGCTAAACTTAGTAATGCAAATTTCGGAAAGGTAGCAAACCAAAAACTCCATGAAAGCACTTACCCTGCAAAACTGTACCTGATTATCTCAAGTATTAAAGCTATCATTGACAAGGTTATTAGTTATTACTGGTCCTACTGGATACAGAGCGTACCTGGAGGCCCATCCGGAGCAGGAGATATGCGGCAGTGATCAACAAGACATGGAAGACATGGTGAACTCGTTATTTGAAGGATGAAAGATTGTAGATTGTTCCTGTTTCAGAATGACATGCCCATGCGTCTAAGTATAAATTGTAAAGCAGCTAGCAAGAGAAGAGGCGAAAGTTAAACAAGTTTTGTAAATTATCCAAGATTGAATATTTTTTCATGTAGTTTTGTAAATTATTATGAATTTTAAGTTATATTTCATGTTTAGGCTAGAATATTTTTGTTCAACCTTTTATTTAAAAGAGAAGAGACTTTGTTTATAAATAAGTAATAGGAGAGTGTTAAGAACCATTGAATTATCATTCAAGGAATGAAAAAAGTGACTGAAAATTTTGAAACAACAGTCCGCTGAAATCTAGAGCTCTCAAGGAATATTCAGTTTTAATTTGTAGATAACGATCCATACCTTACCATGTCTAGTCGTTGTCATCATTTCCATTTGTGGAACCTGAACCTAACTAACACATACTGTAGTTTCCATTTCCTCGTCTGGTCATAGATCCTTATCTTTTCCACTGTTTTTGAAAGCGACATACTCCCTCCGTAAAAAAAACAATTCCTGTACAAGAATCTAGATTAGCCTATGTGTTCTAGTCAGGAATTGGTTTTTTCTTGAACTGAGGGAGTATAAATTTAGTCAATCTTCTTGTTATTTTTTTTATTACATACATGTGAAAGAGGAAATGATCCCACAGATGATAGATATTGGCTCTTGGTTAAACGGTGTAACGTGGAGATAGCCCAGTACGTATCTCCACTCTTGCTAGTAATTCACCACCAGACAGGCAATCTTTCGTGAGAATGAAAAACCTACATGAACAACCACTACTATGAAATTAGAAATCACTTGCGGTCAAAATGAGTTTTCGCAGGCGGGCAAATGGACCGCCTGCGACCATAGGCTAGTAAAAATCGACGATGTTCGCAGACGGTTCCACACCCACCCGTGAAAATCGTTTTTGCAGGCGTACCTCTAAAGAGGACCGCCTGCGAAAATCGGCTACGTTAAGACGACCGAATGTGAAAATAATCTTCAGCAAAAAAAATTCTAGCTTCCCAGAAAAATTTTCTCCAAATTCAAATCCAAGAAACCTAGCCACCGTGGAGGATTTTCCCCAAATTCACCTCGCCATTGTCGCCAAGGGCCACCGTCGCTAAGGACTGCCATCATCGAGTCCCGCTGCCGCCGCCAGATCTGGCAGTCCTGAGTCCCGCCAAATTATTAATTAATTTATTTAATTCCCAAAAAATCGAGCTGTGACAAACTACCCACCTTACAAAGAATCTCGTCCTAAAATTCGGAACAGCTAGAAAGAAAGGGTATAGATAAACTAAGGGCTAACTTATTCCATAATTCTCCATTAACATTGTAGGGCTAAGGGTCTACTGTTCTTCTGATCTAGCTGGCTTATCTGCATCACTTAGGGATGTAACTGGCACTGCATTGGCTCCAGTGATGACGATATTGTTGACACATCCCGGTGGCTGGTGACACTTCGGCTTTGGACACTGTTTTGACAAGTGGCCGAGCTCAAAACAGTTGTAGCACACAAACGTCTTCTTCTCATTGTTGTCCTGTTGAGGCTGGTCTTGCTGGGCTGGTGCAGGTTGAGATCCTTGAGCGTTGTCCACCACATTGTTCCTGTTGTCTTGATCATGATCATTGGGGTTGGCTTCCAAGGAAACTTGCGGTGTCGAGGACGATCCACCAATTTGAAGCGGCATGGTCCGTTGTCTCTTGTTGCTGCTCTGGAGTCCCTTGTAAGCAGTCATTCGCCTCTTGCGGTTCTCTATCCTGTTCTGCTTATCTTCCTGGCGAATTGCTTTGTCTACCAGCTTTTGAAAATCTTCATATTCCTCGGAGATCAACTGAACTGATAGCTCATCGTTCAAACCTTCTAGGAACTTCTCTTGCTTTTTTTTGTCAGTACGCACATCTTCTAGAGCATAACATGCCAAGCGATTGAACTTGTGAAGAAACTCCGTCACAGTACGGTTACCTTACCGAAGAGAACAAAACTCCCATTTCTTCAAAGCAACTACTCCAGCAGGAACGTGGGCTCTTTAAAACCATCAGTGAACTTTGCCTAGGTAATCTGCTAACCTTCTACTCTGTTCGCCTTGAAGTGATCCCACCACTCTGAAGCAGGTCCATGAAGCTGATGTGACGCAAAGGTAACCTTCTCTTGATCCGTACACTGAAGTAACTCTAGCTTCTTCTCGATAACATGCAACCAGTCACTAGCCTCCACTGGGTTGGTAGTGCTTGAAAACGTAGGTGGCCTCACACGAAGAAACTCAGACAGCTTGGAATGGAGCGGAGGAGCTGGTGCCTAATTCTGAGCTTGGTTGTTCTGCATCCTTTGCATCATCAAGGCCATTAACTGGGTCTGGTTAGCTAAGACTTGGGCGGCCAATGTGGGGTTCTCCGGCATGTTGGGGATATGGGTGGCTGTTTCGTCGTTCTGTGTGCGGGTACCACCCCTGTTGTCGTTGTTCTCTGTGTAACTTCCGTTCCTAGTGTCGACCATCTGTTGAAGGTGCCAGGGAGAGAGAAAGAAGAGAGTTACACTATAGAGAGGACCTTAACCAGGTTGTACTACTGATGTGACGTGAGTAAGCAGTTACAGTTTAGGTTGATTAAGCAAACAACCTAGTATGATTACATCCCTAGATGTAGACCATACCTACACACCAGCAAACAACACACGTGCTTTTGCTAACGTCACTACTCTGCAAAGATCAAAAGGGAGGTCTGGGTCAGGATAGGTTCCTTGCACGAGGTCTTCGTTCCTTGCTGATGGCACGGCGACTTGGGTCCAAGAATCTTCCTTGACGCTCTCCGATGCTTGAAACGACTTCAATATGTTGACACCCTCGATAACTTCTAGCATCTTCCATGTTGTAGTCACCAGGTTTAACCGCTAAACCAGTTGAAGGAGGACGGGAGGATAGATAAAAATTTTGCAAAGAATTCCATAGATAAGAGGAGAATTTTTCGCAAATAGGTTTTCGGAGAAGATGTCCTTAAGGTCTGACCGTTTGGCTTATCCTACAGTCAAGATTAGCTCTGATACCAACTTGTCACGCCCAAAAATTCATCGAAATTTCTAAAGCTAATTTGTGCAATAAATCCTCGTCTAGGAATCAGCCGAGGTACACAAATCAATAATTTGATAAACATAACCAAAATGTAATAACGATAAATACTTACAAAAGAGTCACTTAGTCCTCACACCGAAGAAAATTACAGCAGAACAGAAATCCTAGCGAAGCAGCAGCACCAAGCCACAGGCAACTCCTCCTCGCAAAGCTTCACTCTGATGATTGTAATATAGCAAGACTGAGTATCACCCACCATACTCAACAAGCCACACTAGAGATGCAAAATAATGCAACAAGGTTCCAAAGGAAAGGCATAGTATGGCTTATTTGCATAAAACAGCATTTAAAATATTTGCATTTAAAATCATTGAAAAATAGTATAGTTTAATTATTATCAACATTGAACCAATCTTTAAACAGCGCTCTAATGCAGTTCAGACCCAAAACCAGAATCCTCCAACCTGGAGCTATTAAATTATCACCAATTATCACCATTATAGGATAGTATGGGACTAATCATAGAAAACATTGCTAGGCCCGCCTATTAATCGCGGGCACGGCTATTCGAATAGTTTTACTCTAGCCAGAGGTGTACCAATTTACCCACAAGACACAATCTCAACATCATGTCAGCCATACGTCGCGATACCCGAAAGTACCCGAATAGAGATTATGACAGGACCCTTCGCATAACACACCCAACAGAAAGAGCACCGGCCAAGTCCCCAGTAGAGGTGGCCCAACCTCCAAGCTAGATAGACTCTTGGTTCCCAAACATGGGCTTATTGGCACTGCCATTGTGGATTTATTGACACTACCACCTATCAACTAAACACACCATGGTGCCTTCTGCTGGGAGATGCTACACTATAAATCTAGCTGTTGCCCTTTCTGGCTTGTAGTTAGTACAGATATTGCTTCGCAACAAGTAGTCCACGAACCGGTCCTTAATTGTCATGAGCACCACTAGCAACATCATCAAACCTGGTGCTCACAACCCATCATCAGTCAAGTTTTAGTCGACAAAATTAATTAACCAACCGCAACTAACTGTCGTGAAATGATAACCTTTATCCATTAATTATCGATAAGAGATTCATTAGTTTCCCACATAAAATGATGCTACAGTTTCTATGCAATGCTAAGCAAATCTTGAATAATCTAGCTAGATCATTAAAGAGTCATCCAGCTAATCAGTATTAATTACCTAGGGTATCAAGGTAAAGGCATCGATGACAATTCACGGCCATAATCAAAGGATATTAGGATAATAATAAATACCCGTAAATAAATGACATTCCAAAACATTTCATGCAATAATATTAAAATAAATTAATTTTCACAGATGGGATCAACATGCTCAAAGAAATTGTCGTGTGACTTGCTTTGCAATCGAAAAGTCTTCGCTTGACCCTTTAGACTCTTCCGCGAACTTCACTTCCTTCCGAAATGGCCGAAACGACTGACTACACGCAAAGAGAGGAATAATCCTAAGAAACTCCAAATAAATAGTACGTAAACAAGTAGATCATGATTTTAGATGAATTTAGGAAAAAGAACGGATCGAACCGGAGTTCGGACGGAGAAGTTATGGCCTTCGGAAGTTCAATTTCAGAGAAAATCCGAAAAGAAAAAGAGAAAGAATATTCTCTGGAATATTCCTTCGGAAATTAATAATCGAAGGAATTATTTTTGAATAGGAAATTGATGTGGGACCCACTGTCAATGTCTAGGTTTTGGGTGGACTTTGTCCAAGAAACAGAGAAGAAACTAGGGTGGTGGACTGACTGAGGTGGACGCCACGTGGATGACACATGGGCCGAGAGACTGATGTGGCAGCTGAGGTAGATTGATGACGAGGCGATTAGGGCTGATGTGGGTAGAGCTGAGGGTTATAGAAATCCTATGGCTCGGATCACAACTGGAGATTGGACGGCTAAGATTCACTTTGGCTATTATGAGGATCGGACGGCTCCCATTTGATCATGGCAATGGACGGTTAAGATTAGATCGAGGATCTACGCGGGGACCCATTTGTCATTGAGAAAGAATTATCTGCCGGTGGGACCCGCATGTCACAGGGATGGAGGCGACCCATAGGGCGGTCACACAAGAGGAGTCGGTCGACCGGTCACAGCCGTCAGTGGCCCTCGCCCATGGCGCATCGCCGGTGCGCGGCGAGGCAGGGGCAATGACGCCAGGCAGCAGGGCGATGAGGTCGACGACGGCGCGCCAGTGGAAAAGGAGAGAGGGCGACGCCAAGGGGAGCAACAGAGGCCGGCGCCAAGGCTAGAGGACACCAACGACAATGAACAGAAGGAGGGGGAGAAGCGGGGCGGCTCTAGTGGGAAGATGCTCACCCGTAGCCAGCGGCGACCACGGAGGTGACGGCGTCGATAAACAACAGCTGGCGGCGGCCACGAAGGCAGAGGCGCAGCGGCGGAGGCGGGATGGCGCAGGCAGCGGCGGTTGGGGAGCAGAGGGGCGGCTCGGGTAGCTGGGCGGTGGCACACGAGATATGGCGGCACGGTGGCTAGGGCACGAAGAGGGAGAGAAAGAGGCAGCAGCTCCAATATTTAAAGGAGCAGAGCCTAGGGCATGGCGGATGAGAGTTGGGTGGCGGCACGACGACGGCGCAGGCCGGGCCAGAGCGGGTGGCTATGGCGGCGCAGGCCGTTGGGCCGTGGCGGTGGTGGGCCAAGACAGGGCGGCGGGCCAGAGAGGAGGGCGCAGGCCGAGGGGCTCGGGCCTCGGCGGCTCAGGTGCTGGCCAAAGAGAGAGAGAAGAAAAGGGGAAGGAGGCAAGGAGGAAGATGAATAGGGAAAGAAGGAAAGGGGAAAAAGAAAAGAGGAAAGAAAAGAAAAGGGAGAGAGGAAAAAGGAAAAACCAAGGGGTTTTTGGGAGGGAAATCCTAAATTGGAGAACTTAGAATTTTAGAATATTTAGGGAGTCAAGGATTATTTTGGAATATCGGAATTTGGGGAAATATTTCGAATATTCGAATATTTCGAATATTTTGGTATTGTTTTGGGAAATGGAAATCTCGGAAATATTTTGTGGGATTCGGAGAATGGAGCATATTTCACCGAGGAATATTTGGGGTCTAGAATATCGGAATGTTCTTCGGTTTGGACATTAGAGGATATTTTTCCCGGGAACTGCAAGATCGGAATATTCATAATATTGAAAATGTTCTGAAAATAAAGGAATTGACGAGGATATTTTATACGGACTAAAATTGGGGCAAATCTGGGAATATTGGAGGGTCTGGATTTAGATGTATTTTATTCCAAACATATGGATATTTCCGAGGATCTCGGATTTGGGAGTCAAAAGGGATTTTAAGGTTTCGGAAAAGAATAAACCTGAGAACCCCGGATTTAAGATTTCGAGGAGGCTTTAGGGTTCCGGGAGCGACACCAAACCCTAGAAGAAGAAAGGAACCGGAGTTTGAGGTGACCGGAGAGACATTAATGGACTGAAACAGGAACGACCCGAACAGGGAAAAAAGAAAGGGATTTTATTTCATATTTAATTAATTACTGAAATGATCTTTATAGCATTAAAATTATTTCTGGAGCTCCAAAAAATCCGAGAAAATTTCTTACACACAAATAATTTAGTTGATTTCAACCATGATTTATTAAAGAAATTTTTATTTCCTATTTTTACTTTACTTAATTAATTTACTTTATAATTTAATATAAATTATAGAAAATCTATTATTAATTTATTTATTTAATTCCTGAAAAATCGAGCTGTGACATGACCCAAAGGCTAGGAACTTCTAACCCACACTTAGCACCAGACAGAGAGTGCTGGTCGGAACTTCCGACCTAAATGGCCGGAACTTCCAACCACCCTGACAGGAAACCCGTGCAAGTGTTGTGCAATGGTGTCTCTCTTCTAGACAAGATATAGACTTGAGCACTTGGTGATACATGAGCCATTGTTTAGAACCCCTTTATAGTATGGCTTGTCTAGACTCAAATTCAAAAACATGAGAGAAAATTAAAATAAGCATCTAGTCTTCTCGTCGTATTGCGTTGTGTTTATAGGGGTCTCCATGCATCACCCTAAGCAATTTGAGACTAATCTCTGCACATAGCTCAATAGAATCATTAGTCCTTTAACCATTTTATCATTTATCAACTAAAACCCACATAGAGGACTAGATGCACTTTCATCGTCTATGTCGCCAACACCACCCAGAGTTAGGACATGAAAGACATATAATACAAGGCATGGATCTGCGACCCTAAGACACCGATCCCTAAAGCCATTAGGTCACACTAATAATGGCAGTCGCTCAACCAACTAAAAACATCTGCATAAATCCCTTTCAAAAATTCTAATGTGATACCACGTACCCCAAGGGTAAAGTTGCATGATCTCAATGTCGATGGGATGACTAGTGTAAGCTTGACCTTGGGTGTTTTTGTTTGTCTTCTAAGGTATAGGTTTTCTTGCATAAGCCAAATGCCTTAAAATTTGGAATTTAATAAAAGGGAACTCAAATAATTATTCTACTAAAACAAAGAGGTAACATATCTACGGTTGTATAGTCAAATATCATAAAATGCAAGGTGCACATAAGTAGAGCAGCAATTCTTGGTATGCATAATTTATTTCTATTGTTTTTGGCTCTTAAATGCATTTTCATAATAGGTTGCATAAGCATTTTTAAGAGCAAAGGGAAAATTCTAAAAATATTTGGTTCATCTTAAAATCATGGGGAAAATATAAAAACTACTGCACAACACATTTAGCCCACAATAATTTTTGTTTAATTTCATCAGTTCAATTAGTACCTCAAATAAATCGGTCAAACCGGTCAATTCTGAAATTTAATTAAACCCTAATGGGCAAATCAATACACCCTAAGGATCTCCCAACTCCTGCACATAAGTATATACATTAAATAATTTATTAAAATACTAGTTTATTTATCTTGAATAAATATAAAATTTTCAGAATTTAATTCAACAGTTTAGCCACTGAATAAATTCAAACCAGTTTGAATCAGCCCTCTTTTGTTTGAATTTCTGGGAGCAGTTCAAATCGACTTTCAACTTCTGACTTTGAAAAATGGAACCTGGGTGCCCTGACCTATCTTCATAAAAATCCCCATATTTTAAAACCATGTCTAGCTTGGTTAATTTGAATTTCAAATAGAAGGAGAGGGAAATAGCAGGAAAACCCTGAAACTAGAAAAGATCGATCTGTACGTGAACTTCCACCCCTTCATCTCTCTGTTCTTTGAGTCCCACACCACCTTGACCCCACCTGGCAATGACCCCAACCTCGACTCCACCCTGACCCAGCCTAGAACGTGAGGGAACGTCTCCCGACAGCCCCAGGACGTGCACGACGCGTGCCATTTGCATGGCCGCGTGTCGACGGCCTCGACCTCGCCCCCAACTTCCCCAGATAGTTCCCCTCGCCTCACACTCCATTCCAATGCGCTACAAGCCAGAGTAAGCGAAGTCCTCAGCTCCCTTTCTCCTCCAACTCGTTGTCGGCCGAAGAGAAGACGAGACCGCTGCCGCTCAGCCCTTCGGTGAGCTCGTCGTCTTCCTCGCGTTCCCTAACCTCCTATCCACGCCGGTTCCATTCCCGCTTACCCCACTGTGTTTCATGCAGCGAGCTCTCGGAAACGCGACCGCAACACCCGGAGCTCGCGGGCGCGCTCCAGACGTCGCCGCCCGCGTCGTCTCACCGTCCCGGCCACCTCGGGATGAATCCGACCGAGCCAACGCGCCACCGACCTCGCCTCATCGTCACCTTCAGAAACCCCCAAGAACGTCGGCCTGAGACGTAGCGAGTGGGAAAATCGGGATCGTCTTCCCCATCACCGGCCACCCACCGCCGTGCTCGATTCCGAGACATCCAAGTGAACCGTTGATCGATTCCTGTCGCATACACTCACCTTAGAAGGTCGCTAACCTCATGCACGCTCCGATCCGGCCATGCATGCAGCAGATCAGGCCATCTATGCCGACCCGAAACATGCAGCGATCAACGCTCCGATTCTATGTTTGTGCGTTAGAATTGTTGCAGGTAAGGTAAGATCAGGCCATCTATGCCGACCCAAAACATGCAGCGATCAACGCTCCGATTTTATGTTTGTGCTCTAGACTTTTACAGGTAAGGTGTTGCTTAGACTGAGGGCTTTTTCAAGACGGTTCTAGCTAAGGGTCAATCCCTAGTTGGTTTGTCTATATGTGGTTGGATAGACACGTAATTCGCTGAGCTCTATTTGGTCTATCAGGTCTATGTTAGTTGTAATATGTAATTTTAGTTGTAATAGAGTTTATTTATTTGTATTTTTTATAATTATTGATATCAAATGCTTTAATGATGAAAGTGCGAGGTTAGTTATTTTTTTGGACTAGCTAAGCGTGAGTATGTGTTTGGATTAATTGAGATATTTGCTTAGTAGCTGTTTAGGATCGAGTTCTCTGTGGATGTAGTCTCTTGATCGCTATTATCGAGTGGTTGATCGGTATATCTCGGAGAAGACTAGCATGGCTATTTTGTTGAGTGTCTCTTGTGGGATGTAGTCTCTTGGTTGACGGTATACCGCAGAGAAGACTGGTATGGCTATTTTGTTGAGTATCCTCTTCTTTTTTGTTCGGTATTGTGATTATTATATTAAAATGTGTCAACCATGGTCATGGACACAATGAGGAATGAGTGGCTATTTATACATATATGGATCCCACTTGTCTTAATAACTTATGGGGGTCGTGTTGGGCATTGGATAGTATAACAATTGTGGTGTTTTATAATATTAATTAAAGTTCATCGGTTTTGTTATATGTCACTCGTAGTTCGTTATTCCCATATAAACCACTGTTTCAACTTTTCACGATTTTTTTTATTTTTTTAAACCTTTTTTATTTTTTAATTTAAAAATTATTTACAAATATGAATCTTTTGGTCACGCCATCTCATCTGGCGTGATCAAATAACATTGCCACGATATAAGCAATGAGCATGATAGTGTTCTTCTATCACACTAGGCTTGTTGGCGTGAAGAACCTTTGCCACACCAGTCTAACTAGCATGACCAAAAGATTTAGATTTAGAAATAAATTTTAAAATAGTTTATTTTTTAAAAAAAATAATATGGTTTAAATAATAAAAATCACTTTTCACACCCATTGTCGTTACTCTACCGTTAAATAACCGTTTAAAAAGAGTAAAAAAGTTTAATATTTTAGTTTGAAATTTTGTAAATTTTATGATTTTCGCAACCCCCACATAGGCATTTATTTCCGGAGAAAATTTCAATTTTTTTGAATTTACCAAAATTTATTCCATGGCCTCAAGTACGCATTTGAACAAATTCAAAAAAAATGAAAATTTTGCCCAAAATAAATTCCTGTGTGTGTTGGGGCCGTGGAAATCCTGAATTTTTTGAAATTTCAAACAAAATATTGAACTTGGGCATTGATACTCTTGCACATAAGGGTAATTTGGTCTTTTTTGCACTATTTAAATGGCTATCTAACGGCAATGGCATGAGGGGGTGTGAATAGTTAGAGCGGTGGCATATATAGGAATACCGACCTTCGAATGGCATATGAGAAAACCGGTGAACTTTGAGTGGCATATGAGGAATTTTCTCTTAAAAAATGTGCCAAGCATTGCAGATATATAACAAGAAAGGCAAGAGAACACAGTAAGTATAAGAGAGAATCTACTATATGTCACTGAGTTTATACCGGTTCAACGATACGCCATCCACTTTGCCTCTTTTTATAATGTGTCAGTGAGTTTATCAATTATATATACAATATGCTATTGGGCCAGTTTATTTTCTCAAAAATAACTAAAATGCCCTTATAGACATACAAGGTTGGAAATTGATTTATCCTAAGTTTCAAATAATTATGAAATTTTTTGTGTGGCCTCGTTACTGGGCATAGAAGTTTGTGTGTAAATTTCAATATTTTTGGATTACTAAATTTTATGAAATATAATTTATCTATTATATGCTACATACAATACTTTTTTGTTGATGTTTTCAATGTAAATCATTCCTCATATCCTAATTAAAGCTTTTTTGTGCTATTATCCTTTCTATAAGCAATTCCTTTCCCATATGGCACAAAAATAAATTTTTGAAAAAACAAAAAACATTAAAATAATCTTGAAACATATACACAAATTTCTATGTCGTGTAAAAAGGCTACACAAAAAATTTCATAATTTTTTAAAGCTTCTAGTGGGGTTAATCAATTGCCAACCTTGTATGTCTATAAGGGCATTTTGGGCATTATTGAAAAGTATCCGGCCGTGTGGCATATTGTAGAAACAATTGATTAACTCAGTAGCATATTATAGAATGGGAAAAACACTACTATGATAAAGGTCATCACTGGAGGACAAAACAACTTTTCGTAGGCGGCTGGCCGCGCTGCCTGTAACTAAAGGCCTGTAAAAATAGAGCATTTTCAGAGGTGGACGGCCAACCTCCTGTGGAAACCCTTTTTCACAAGCAGTGCCCTTAAAAGACCCGCCCCGTGAAAATCGATTTTCACAGGCGGATCCCTAAGACATCCTCACGTGAAAATGCTTTTTGGCGCAAAAATATAAATGCCAAATCCAAATAAATCCCTTCGAACCCCAAGCCGAAGGTCGACGTGCCATCACAGTCAAAAGCCCGAGCCGTGGGTCGTCATCGCCAATGCCGAGCTGCTGTTGCCGTCACCGCCAGATCTAGTGGTCCTGAGGACCGCCGCCGCAGTCGAGCCCCTTCACCACCGCCACTGCCGAAGCCCGAGATGAAGGTCATCGCACTATCGCGGTCAAAGCAGCCGTGGGTCGTCGTCGCCGTCGCCGCCAGATATAGCGGTCCCTAGGACCGCCGCTGCTGCTAAGCCCTGCTGCCAGCGCCCTGCACCGCCGCCACCCTAGGCAATCTCTCTTCACGCCACCGGATATACGCGGAGGAGGGGTAGGGCGGTGCGGAGGAGGGGTAGAGGAAGGAGATAGGGCGGCGTCAGGGTAGAGGATGGGAGAGACGGAGGTGAAAAGGAGGGAGAGGGAGGGACTTAGCCGTGCCCTGATGTCCTATTTTAATGCGACGCCGAGGATTTTCACAAGCGTCGCTGGTAATAGGACCGCTTGTGAAAATAACCCTATTTTTACAGGTGGTCCTCTAATGGTTTCGGCTGTAGAAATAGTGGTTTTTATAGCGGTCTCTTAAGAGGTCCGCTTTTCACAAGCGGTCCTCTTAAGTTGACCACCTATAAAAATGGATTTTCACAGGCGGTGGCGGTCCATAATCGATGACCCCTAGTGTATTTTTATAAGTAGGTCTTTTTATTGTCTGCCTGTATAAATAAAGGGAGTGCTACCAAAAATGGTTTTTATAATAGTGAAAGTCGGTGGCACATTCTTGAAGTGGTGCAAACTCGATGGCATAGAGTAGATTCTCTCTAAGTATAAAGATACAAATGTAGAAAATATACGAGACTACGAAAAGACAAGTGTTCTAGAAAAGAATGAAAAAAGGACGAAGGAAGTGGTGAAGAAATGATGAAAGGGAGACATATTGTCATTATGTAGTTCATGCTACTAGGTGTAATGTAATGCACCATAAGATGATGAATGCTAAGGAGCTGGTATCAGCCATCAGCTTCAGAACTGCATGCTCATTATGGACCAAATGCACATGAACATAGAACTCAAGCAATTAGATGAGATGATAAGATGATTAACATACTCAAGCAATTAAGGCTCATCTTTTCAGCTTCTACTAGGTGAAATTCGCCAATTTCATGATGGCGACAGCTCAATAAACATCAAACAGAAAACCAGAAATAGATCAAAATCCTAGCAAGCATAAGTTAAATTACCACTTGATCGATTAGTGTATAATATTTTTTTTAGACAACGGATCTTTGCTACTTTAATGGTGATGATGAAGCCGCCAGATCCAAGGACTAAGAGCAACTCCAATCGAGCTCCTAATCTAGCCCTCATCTCAAATTTAAGGGTTTGTGGGCTAAAAATCATCTCCAACCGAAATCCTATCCGACCTCTCATCTGGAGGGGGCCCTTATCCGGGGAGAGGCAACCCCCCAGATGTAGGAGGCCCTCATCCCCTCCAGCCGGCTCTCTCCCCTCGAACCACCCCGCCTCCAGCCGGCTTCGTGCAGCCATGCCGGCGCCCTCCCCGCCCATCTCCCGACCCCCTCCCCCCGCCGCCCCGTCGGGTGGGACACCGGCGACCCCTGCTCGCCCAAGGCGTGGCCCGGCGTGATGTGTGACTCGGGGGGACGCGTCACCACCGTGTAGGTCGGGAACCGCAGCCTGACGGGGAAGCTGGCGACCGAGGCCCGCAACCTCACCGCACTCCTCCTTCTGGACTGCTGCCGCCTCCTGCCGAGACTGCTGCCGCCGCCACCACCTCCTTCAGTCTGGTAATTCGTATGACATCAGCATGTAGGCATGTACATTGTGATTCATATTGGTTGATTGATCTGTAGCTCATACTCAGCACATGCTACTGATTTGCCCAAGTATCACTAGATCCATATTGCTTTGTAGATTGGTCAAGCCATGATTTTGCAAAAACATCATACCAAAGTTTACAATAAACCTATCAATCAAATTAAATAATGAAATGGAATTGATTTTAATGCATTTGTTCAAATTTATAGTTGACCTTAATCTTTGGAATGTAGAAATGAAAAGAAGATCATTTCAGCTATTTCACTGATTTGCCTTTTATGCTTATTTTAGCTATGTTTTGGAAATCATTTCTTGAAGCAGGGTTGTGTTTCCCATTTTTTTTGTTTCTCTATATCCGTAAGATGGTGTTTGAGCTATGATGGTGAACTAGAAGGAGAGATTATTTAGGTTGTGATGCTGAACTAGAAGGAGACATTATTTAGGTTCTGTAGTATTGGTGTTCAGCTAAGGTTGTTAATTTAGATCTAATTGTTCTTTGATCAAGGGCAATGCACTAAGAGAGATTGTGATTGCCCAATGCTGGTACTTTTTTCCCCTATTATCTTTCTGACTTTAACACAACCCTCTTCTTTGCAATGTTGATAGTTAGATGGATAGCTACATAGAACTATTGAGTGGAAACGTTGTGGGAAGTAATGAGTTCAGTTGGGATGAATCCCAGTTTGGGAGGCCATCTAAGGAAGAACCAATTGTGGATGGTACTCCTATTGGGAAAGGAAGTAAGAAGAGATCAAAAAATTTCAGTGTGAAGGAAGATAATTTGTTGGTGTCAGCATGGCTAGAAATTAGCCAAGACACTATACAAGGCAATGAACAACCTCGTAGCACATATTGGCGGAGAATTCATGATTACTATCACAAGCACAAGGACTTTGAGTCTGACCGCAATGAAAATTCTCTTGCTCATCGTTGGGGTGTCATTCAAGTAAGTGTTAATAGGTTCTGTGGATGGTATGCCCAGATTCAAAATAGAAGACAAAGTGGTCTGACTGAGCAAGATAAGGTATAATCATATATGCTTCTTTGAAATTTTCTAATATATATATGTTGTGTGCATGTTTATTAATCACTCATCACTTGTTTAGATACAACAAGCATGTGAATTGTACAAGGAGAAAGACAAGACGGGGAGATCCTTTCCTTTCTTGCATTGTCGGAATATCTTAGCGCATGCACAAAAGTGGAATGATACTTGCTCTCAGAAAAAGCAAAAGACCTCCTCCACTGCAAGTCCGAGGTCGTGCACTCCTGATAGCAATGAAAGCCACCACGGTGATGTAGAGCCGGGTCTCACTCAAACTTTGCCAAGGAAACCACGGCCAGTTGGTAAGAAAAGGGAGAAAGACCAACGAGGTAAAGCTCCTGTCTCTAATGTAGAAAACATGTACCATGATGCATTAGAAAACCTTTGGGCCAAGAGGAAAAAGACCGACGAGTTGAAAGAGCTTAGGAAAAAGGAGTGCAATGATGACAGAATTGCAGTAGAAACTAGAAGGCTCAATCTCAAGCAACTACAAATAGAGATGCAACAGAGGTCTGACGATAAAAGAGTAAAAAATTTAGATCTTAGTGGTATGAGTGAGCGACAACAAAAGTTCTATATGAGCCTCCAAGATGAGATCATTGCTCGACGTTCTTGTGGTGCAAATAGTTAAAGATCCTAGTTCACTGGACTATGGACTATGTTTACTTTTGCTCACTGTAATATTCCTTTATTATGAACTAGTTAATGAAATGTGTTTCTTTGACTATGGACTATTATTTTGTGTTTACTCTTCCTTGATGATATATTAATTTGTGTTTATTCATCCTATACTATGAATTATTTCTTACTGTGATGCTGGTGAATGGCTTAGTTAGAGTTCTCAAAACCTTGATAACATATTGCTGGTAAAATATTTCGATGAATGCAAACTCAATTTTAAGCTAATACATGACATAATACATGGTTGACGAAATAAAGGATACATGTTAAGAACATTTCATATTGCCTAATCAATACATATTTCCATGACGTTGCCAGAGGTGCTCGATTAGATCTTCTTGAAGCTGAGAGTGAGTTCCCCTATCTCTAATATTATGATGAACTTGAATAAACTCATGTAGTTCACGTGTACGGTTATGCACTTCATGAGGCGTAGGTCTCACCAACACCATCATAGTAGAAGTCATCATCGTCATTTCGCTCATCTTCAACAATTATGTTGTGCATGATGATACAAGCTGTCATGATTTCGGAGAGAGTGTCCTTATCTCAGAAACGTGCCGGCCCATGAATAATAGCAAATCGAGATTGTAGAACATCAAAGGCTTGTTCCACATCCTTCCTAACTGCTTCCTGAGCTTTGACGAAATATTTCCTCTTATTTCCTAGCGGTTGTGGTATTGTCTTCACAAATGTTGCCCACTGAGGATATATGCCATCAGCAAGGTAATACCCTATTGTATAATTATGACCGTTGATACTATAATTAACTTCAGGAGCTTCCCCTTCGGCTAGCTTAGCAAATAGATAAGAACGGTGAAGAACATTAATAACATTATGTGGCCCTGGTAAACAAAAAAAACATGCCAAATCCAAAGGTCTTTTGAAGCAACGACTTCAAGAATTATGGTTGGCTCACGAGCAAGACCAGTATACTGACCTTACTATGCTACGGGGCAGTTTTTTCACCTCCAGTGCATACAATCTATGCTCCCAAGCATTCCTGGAAAATCTCTACTCTCTCCTATTGCAAGCAATCTAGCAGTGTCATTCTCGTTTGGAGATCTAAGGTACTCATCTCCGAACACTTCAACAACCGCTCTCACAAACTTTCTAAGACTTTCAATAACAGTACTTTCACCAATACGAATATATTGATCCATAAAATCTACAGATACTCCATGACTTATCACCATGAATGCTGCAGTAATCTTCTGCAAACATGATAACCCAAGGCGTCCAGCTCTATCTCTCTTTTGCACAAAATAATCATCATTCTGCTCTACAGCTTGCATTATGCGAAGAAATAGAGAACAAGACATACGAAACCTGAGAATGCAAATAAAATTAAGAAAAAATACGAGTACAAAGAAGATGAATACATATTACGATCAAACAGAATATATGAATGACTACATACCTTCTTCGAAACAAAGTTGGTCCATAGGTCGGAGCTTCCAAAAAATAGTCGTTGTACAACCTGCAATGTTCGACTTCTCTGTCGCGATAGATATACTCCCGCCCAGTCACAGAACCACCCCATCGTGGAGCATATATAGACTGATATTGCATGTGTGCTTGGTGTAATGCGGTAAGAATGGGTTCGTCTTTATCATCATCCGACGACGAATACGATGAATCTAAGCGAGAGGAGACTCATTTTAGCTATAGAAGGAACAACAAGGGTAATGCTTGTATGTAGGAGACACAAGAATCATCATGTATATATAGAGAGGTGGAAGAAATAGCCGTTCCAAATATAATATAGCCGTTGCAAATATAACTGTTGCAAACATAGCCGTTGGAAATATGAGGGGTCGGTTGGAATGCGTAGTAAAATAGAAGATTGAATATAAATGAGAGAGTCCCTATTCTAATTAATAGGAGATTAAATTTAAGAGCTCTATTAAAATTATATCCATGATGCTTCGATTGAATCATTCATGCACCCCTCGCTATCCTCGTCTGACACGCATCCCTTCTCCACCTCACCGATCTCCTCCCACCGCCGCCACCTGCTCGTGCTCCTCGCCTCCCCCTCAGCTGCCACCTCCTCCCGCCGCCGCACCACGCCCCTCACCTCCTCGCCCCTTCCTCTATGTCTTCCCAGCCCCCGTGCCAAACCCCCGGCGCTCCCCTCCATCTACCGCCGCATCATGCCCCTCCATCCAAACTCCACCCTCTCCATCCACCGTGTGACAAACCTACCCCCGATGAGGACGCCGCCCAACTTCGCATCCAATCTACTCCATTGGCCATCACTCCGATCTGCTTCGCCGTTCTGGTACGCCGGTGATGGACCGCGAGGAGCTCAACCCTGTCGTCCATTGCTCCTCAATCCCAAGCTTCATGGTCGCCTTGCTGGCCCTCCACTGCGCGCGGCACGGAGATTTCGGTGGTTGCCGCAGACATCGCTATGTCCCCGGTTAGCACGGAGACTCATCCCAGAAAGTGCAGGCACATGTACTGTAAATTAGTCTTTTTGGTTGCGAATTCCATGCCATTTGAAAGTTTTATATGTCCCGCTCATTCGTTCTATTGTTTCCAACCATGAGCTACCCATGTCGCTCTTATGCTGGAACACATCGCCGTCACCACCGAGCCAACAAGGAGCTGATTATCTCTGATTGTTTCTATTCTCTCTGATGGCTTCTCTCTGGAACCACAAGGGGAAATCACACCAAGCAGCAGGTTTTGCTCTCCTACATGATATTGTCTTAATTCTGCCTCCGGAGTTGCATTATTAAAGACTGAATTTTTCTTAGCATCCGTCGAGTGCTTCGGGAGTATGTTTGATTTGGTTGATTTGTCATCCATTCGTAATGCTTTTTTCACTGAGCAATGAGCTATTCCATGTAAACAGTAGGCTGTAAGCATTGTATATTTGACAAATCATTAAAACATATATTAGACATAACAATAAAGATGAAGCTTGCTGGTGTAGAATTTTAGCTCCAATTTCCTACATTTCTATACCTTATAACACTTAACCATTGACAGATAGGCTTCAGGCAGCACAGGAACACACTGCATTTGACATGCATATTAAAGCATCCATTTTTTTCACAACTCCATTGTTTTTTATACCGGTTAATTATACTGGTTAACATTGCATTGTAATAAGTGAAGGTCAGGAAAATTTGTAACCTCTGCCACTGTTGTTCCTATTCATAATGAGGTTGCACTTTTTTGTATAGAGAAACATGCATTGTTTGTTTATGATGGGGTTGCATCTTTCCTTGCTCTTCTTGCAGATTATATGTTTGTTCAGAAAAAATGTCTGCACATGTTTGAGTTTTTTTCCTGACTAGCATAGTTCTCTGGTCTAAAATGATTTCATGGATTAATGCTTAGTCATTTATTTGTTTTTGCTATAGAAATAGCTGAAGATCTTATTGCCTCTGTCAGGTTGTTATTCAATTTAGATGAGATAGATAGCATCCACAACAGGTTGAAACAAGCTGATTACTGATAATCAGTGCCTAGCCTTTTTCGTTGTGTTATGAAACCACCTTTAGTAGTTCTTAAGATTTTGTTTCACCTCTCTGCACCACAAATGAAGCTTGTTGTTCAAGGTGGGATACAAAGGAGGACATGTTTTGTTGTTAAAAAAATCTAAAACCTGATGTTAGAGGGAGAAATCAGATGGATCGCTAAATTTATTAAATTATCTACATATTTTTATTCCCTCTCTACAATTAGTTCTGCTGCAAGCAAAAACTATACTTCTGATTTTGTTGTGACTTCTAATATTGAGCAATGTGTTAAAATATTGAGCTTTTTTCCCCTATAATATTACTAGCTTCTATTTCTCCAAGGGCTATCTTTTCTAGAGAAGCTTGCTGCACCTTTGGATCCCCTGGTAGTCGGGCACACTGGTGCTCAACTCCTTCTCACAGATGATGAACCTAGCAAGCCACCTCTTCTACAACAAATGGCATATGATCATCGAGACAAAAATTTTATGTAAGTCATAAGAAAGATCATTTAAGGCTAACTTGTTACTGTACAAAAATAATGTTTCTTCAATATTTCTCAGATATGCACTAGCGGCTTTCAAGAACCGCATTTTGTATGCTAATGTTTTATATGATCGTATCCTTCTTTACCAGTTACCACATGATTTACTTTCCCTGATAGGTGACTTCTTTGTCTACACGTCCTGTAATGTGAGTGCAGCGTCGGATCCAAACATGAGGTTGAACCTGGCCGGAAAGAAGCACAAGATCAAATCGATGTCCTAAATTTTTTCCGGTATGGAAATTTGCCGCTCGGGCATCAGTACACCTGAGAAACAACTTGTGCTTGTTTTTGGGTATTGTTGGCGAGATTTTTCACTTTCGAAATTTACACTAGGTGCTAAAACACACTTTTTATACGGCTCAACTGGTATGGCCGAGCCACCTACATACTGTTGCTGACGCCCCTTACTATCAAGCGGACAAGATGAAGAATGGCAAAGCCGTGCAACCATGAAGATCTGTGTTCCTTCCTTCTATTTCGATGCTGCCATGTTGTCATGTATAGACTGTTTAGTCATGGTTCTCATGTTTTTCCATTGTCTATTTTGTTATTCAATAATAGTACTGTATATTCGGGACATCTGTTATCATCAATTATGTCTCAGTCTTGGTTTGTGTACTATGTATTTGCTGTGCATGTCCTGAATATGGGCGAAACTAGAAGGTATGTGTAGAATTCACAAGGTTTTTTTACTGAGACCAATAAATGTTGTGCACTATAAATCACCGATACGTCGGCAATTCGCCGTACCCATATCGGACACTTCTCCGATACCCCGATACTCTGATACTTATATGGGAGTCAATAATCACCCATCTAAGAACCAAATAAATTATCAGATTGTAAGGGAAAACACCACTTTATTTCTCATGCCATTATTTTTTATTTTCATCAATCTAATCTCAATATCTTACCATCTTATATACTCTCTAGCTCTATATATATCCTCTTATGAAATACATGTATACTCGCCATATTTGTAGTTTTGGATAATTTCGTATCTCCGTATCGCCGTACCAGTATCGCGTATCAGTGCTTTTAGCGATGTTGCATGACTGCATACTTGCACAGCGTGTTGTCCATCGACATAACAATTTTTACAAGGAGATAGAAATCATCTTAAACAGAAAGAGAGAAGTCCATAAATCAGAACGGTTGGTTTGTAGATGGACGGCAGATAGAGGGAAAAAAGTCACGCTGTGACTTTACATCACAACGTCAGATGATCTGCGACCACCACCGACAGGCTTCTTCCTCCCTAGCAGGTACTCCCAGCTCTCTAATACCAGCTTCTCCCCAAATTCTCCAATACCAGCTTGCCGCCGCATGTCACGGCCCGCACCACCGCCGCTCGCTAGGCGCGTCCAGCCGCCCACCACGCCGCCACGACGAGACCTTGAGCACGCAGTTACAACTCGCACGTACCCGTAGCCGCCAGCGACTTCAAGCGGCGGCCACCGAGCTGTCGGCGGGGTGGCTCGGCTCCACTGATTCCCCTCCCCTACGTGGCATGGACGACGGCCAGGCTCCACCCGCGGACGCCGTCGCGGCCGAGCCCCTTACCGTCGCCGAGGCCGACGACCAGCCGCTGCCGCCAGCGCCGCCTCTCGCGGCGGAGGATGTCATCACCGATGAATACCCTTTGTTGCTCCCCCTTGAGGCGGCAGCGGAGGACGACGTTGTCGTGCCTAAAAATTCATAACTAAAATTCTAAAAACACGTGTATTAAATCCATCATATCCACGAAAAGCCAGGTATACAAAGTCGACATTGAGAGTGTATCTTATAAACATAATAAAAGTCTTATAAAATCCAGTAAAATACGATAAAGATAAATTAAGTTAAGCCACACAGAGACTCCAATCCACAGGTAGCTTGATGACGTTACAAGCCTACTTCTGACGAACTTCATCATAGTAGAACTCTAGCTCTGAGGAGAAAAGAAAGCAAGATTACCATCATCGACAGTACTTAACAAGTCACACTCGTAAAGTACAATAATATAAGGAGACAAAGAAAGGCTTTAGAGCTTATTTGTATAAAACAGTTGTAAATAGCAGTAGTTATAAAACAGGTGAAACGCTTGTTATAATAAATAATATCAAACCATCACTGATCAACGCTACACTATGTTGAACAGGTCCAAACCATCCATCCTGATCCTAAACAATATTTTAAGTCAAGTTTTTAAGGTGAGACTAATCACGATGAATCGAACAGGATTCACCTTAATAAATTTTGACTTAAAATATTGTTTAGGATCAGATGGATGGTTTGGGTCTGTTCAACGTGGTATAGCATTAATCAGCGATGGTTTAATACTGCTTATTATAACAAACGTTCCACCTATTTTACAACTACTACTGTTTACAACTACTTTATGCAAATAAGCCCTAAAGACTTTCTTTATCTCCCGTGCATTATTGTATTTTAAATACATAACTTATCGAGTACTATGGATGGTACTCAGTCTTACTCTCTTTTTTCCTTAGAGCTGGAGTTCTACTCTGATGAAGATCGTCAGGGGGAGTAGTCTTGTACCGCCATTAAGCTACCTGTGGACTGAGCCTATGTGTAGCTTAGCTTAATTTATCTTTATCGTATTTTGTTGTATTTTGTAAGACTTTTATTATGTTTGTAAGACATACTATATATGAGGACTTTATCTACGTGTATCCTAGTTTTTTTACATGGATTTAATACATATGTTATTTAAAATTCTAATTGTGAATTTTTAGACGTGACAGATATAGCCACCGTCGTGGCAGATTTCGTCAGCGCCGCGTCTATGGAGGAGGCCCCATACGTGATTAACTTAAAAAAAGATGGATGTTCTGTGTAAATATGCGCTATTAACTTAAATCGTTTGATTTCAAATGTGTTCATCACGTCATTTACAGTTGGAAAATGACCTTAACTCTCTCTAATTAATCAATGGATTAACCTTTTGATCCTGAATTTTATTTTATATCTTTTTAGAGTGAGTGGAAATAAATAAAAAATCAATGTCAATTTTTTTTGTCTAACAGTTTCTTTTTGGCTATGTGTTTACGTAACTAACCTATTAAAAAATATTAATACAGTAAAGTTGTCCCTATTGTAACACATGGACACCTAACTAGTAATTAAAAATAATAACCTCAGTTACACAACAGCTTAATTCATTTCTTATGAGCACCAGTTTCAGGGTGTCGATTGCGAATGGATGCGTAAAGATTTATTCATTCAGTACGCTTCAGCCTTCAGTTCAGAGCCTCAGAACGCAAAGATCCAAGTATTTCTATTCTTTTTTTAGAAAATGATTAAAACCCGGTCTCTACATTCTACATCCAACATGCATATACGCAACCAAGTATTTCTGTTCATAATGAAGTGAAGTTGTCAAATAATTGTTCAGGCTCCAAGGCATTAAGCAGAAATCACAAAACTGTTGCAGATCACTCGACAGGATGGGAAAAAGATTGGTCAGAGGTTAATGCCTGCAGTTAAGCAATCCAGGAGCAAAGATTAACAAAAAATTCTCCCTACAACCCATATGTATTGAACACAAGTAGCAGTCATCATCCTTAACACAACTAGCCTTATTCTCAGACCGCAAAGTTCAAACGATTTCGGTTCACAGTCAACTTTAAAATGCAGACTGACAGTGGAGTAAGTCGAAAAAAAAAGTTACGTAGGGTTTAGGGGAATTATTATCGATAAATAGGATAACCAACTTTATGGGATACCGATTATTTAACAATGGAGAGAATAAAGGAAAGCATCGGTGGTGCATGGTGCATGACTCTATGCACCAGTATTTAAATTCTAGTGTTCACGAATATTATATATGTATGTATGTTTTTTATAAAATGTGTCGTTAGCATCCGTCTTTTTAAATATGTGTTAGGAGATATATTCATGAGTATCTTAGTGCGGTGTAAGTATGTAGCGATATGGCTACGTATGTGTCTTCTGTCTAATAGAAAAAACTAGAAGAAATTATTATTCTACACTTAGCTGCAAGAGTATAGAAACAGCTGTGACATTATAGCACAGTTATTATTAGCGTTAGAATCTCATGCATGATATGGTGCTAGCTGCCAGTTTGCCACGCCAACCCGCCACAACATCATGTCCATACCGTAGTAGTATTTCCTACTGAAAACGTGCAACACGCCAAGCCAATAAATATATATGCGTAGTAGTAGGAGCTAGCGGCTGCACGATCATCACCCAAGTCCACGGGCGGCGCGATGGAGCAAAGCGGCGGCGGCGGCGAGGTTGACGACCGCGGTGGTCGACGTCGGCACCACTTCTTCCTGGTGCACGGGCTGTGCCACGGCGCGTGGTGCTGGTACAAGGTGGCCACGGCGCTGCGGCGAGCGGGCCACCGCGCCACGGCGCTCGACATGGCCGCCAGTGGCGCGCACCCGGCGCGCGTCGACGAGGTGCGCACGTTCGAGGAGTACTCGAGCCCGCTCCTCGACGCGCTGCCGCCGGGGGAGCGCGTCGTGCTCGTCGGCCACAGCCAGGGAGGGTTCAGCGCCGCGCTCGCCGCGGAGCGGTTCCCCGAGAGGCTCGCCGCCGTCGTGTTCCTCACCGCGTCCATGCCGCCCGTCGGCCGCCCCATGGCCGCAACCACCGAGGAGGTAATTAAATGTTAATTAGTTGCGATCCATGGTTGCGAAAGAGAAGCTTTATTATGATCAATCTGCATATCTGTTTTTTTTACTCTATTCTGTGATGGTTCAAATAGATGATGTTTTAATACTTAGTCTGATCAAAATTTAAAATTTTAAATCACTAATACAAGAAATATTAAGATTTTATTTGTAGGTAATGATTCATACCTAGTCCCATTTCTTTTTTTTTAAGAAAACCTTACTATTTTTGGGTCGTTGCTATTATTCTATTTGTATGATAATCGTAGTAAAATAAACAAACCAACCAAAAATAATTTATAAGAAAAATTTTTCTATTTGTATTATTAGTGAAGAGCCAAGGTTGAAATATAAACTACGATAAAAAACTTTAAAATTAATGTTTATAATTCAAAATTTGGTTGGGGCTAATAGGCTAACAAGCAGATGATAGGAGAACCTATCCCTAAAACCTAATTACGAGTACTATTATTTAGATGTTCCTATTTCCTCATCTCATGATAAATTCTCGTTTTCTTATGGCTCAAATCCTTTTTTATGTCCGGGACAGGCTTTAGGTAAATTTGAAAAATGTGGATTGTAGATTTATCCAACAAAAAAACTTTTAGGTATGATGCAATTATATATACCTTTAATACTTTTAATAAACATGCATATGATCAAGGTTGTTAGAATCTCGATACGTATTGTAGTATCTTACGATAGTACAATCCTATTGAGCCGAACCGATATCGATCCTATCTAGTATCCTAATTTTCATAGTATCCCGATCCTACTATTTATTTTTATACGATCATATCGGATGAAATGTAGCATTCCGATCCTACGATCCCTATGATCCTATGAAAATATTATTTAAAATAAGTTAGATTGAAAATAATATGAATAAGTTCACTCAAATTTATAAAATATCAATTAAATTTATTAAAATCAATATTATAGGCTTCAATTTGTACAACATATTATAAATACTATATAAAAATATATATTTTTTAAAATTTTATAGTATCCCAATCAATCTCGATCCTATGATACTATCAGACAAAAAAACATATAACCTAGTATTCTAATACTTATTAGCTTGCATATGACTAGAAAACGTAATAGTAAGAAAATGTGAGTTGAAGATCAATTACATCTCAATATCCTAAATGTTAACAAAAAGATCGGAGTTAATTTCCTCCGCAAAAAAAAAATAGAGCTAACATAACCCTGCTATGCTCGAATTAAACTGACCTTTTGTCGGAAGGTTGTTAATTGTATTGTGGTCCAACGAACGCACTGCTTATGCATGACATCAGATTTGGAAGGTACATGTAAGTAGCTGTCGAGCCGCTGTTTTTGAAAGCGACATTTAAATCTGGTCAATCTATATATCATACTATGATTTTTTTTATTTAGTAATCCCTTGGTTTTAAAATATAAGCATTTTATTTACCAAATATTAAGTTTAAGAAAAAAAGATTTTAATACCCCCTCAATAAATATGGAATTAATGGAATAGGATGGTAGATGGGGGTAAGATAAAAAGAAATTTAAATGAAATATGATTGATGAGATAAATAGTACTGTTAATAGTGCTAAAAATTCTTATATTATGAAATAAAATTTGAATCATAAATATCCTGTTATAAACTTAAGTGAAAATAATACCATACCACAAATATTACGCCTTCCGGGAGTACATGGGGATGGCCCACTAGGCATCTCGACTCCATTAATTGCTGCTAAATCTCTCCTACTACCTACGTCCCAAAAGAATGACAATTTTTAAGTTTATTCTATATATACCAGTATAAAATTAAAAAAACTAGAATATCCTTTACTTTAGTAAACTTTAATATATTTGTTTTTTATTTTAGCAAATTTTAATATATTTGTTTTTCACTTTAACAAACTTTAATACATTAATTGCTTCAAAAATAAAGTCTTTAACGGACAACTGAAGATGATAAAAAATAAAGTATATGTGAGACAGAGAGTACTAGACTGGCCATATTTGTTGAGGGTAAAAAATCCACACGAAGGATATGTTTTCCCATTAGAAATTATTTATCTATAAATAAACTGTTGATATAAAACCCACTAGACAATAGCACAGTATTTTCTCTATCCCAAAATAAATAGATTACTAGAATCTCAAGAAAAACTTAGCAGTAAGGAGAAAGGACCAAAATATTTCTTACTGGCATGAAACACACCCAAATTTAGTACTAGTTTAGATTTATAGCAAGTCTAAGCTAAATTTAAAAAAGACTGTAGCTTTTCTGTGAAGGCCAGTCTGATCATCATTGTGTGACCGGTCAAACCGGATAATGAACTATGGTCTGATCGTAAGTGTCCGAGCGGTCAAACCTTTAACCCTAAGTTTAATTCTGATTAGAGTTTTTTTCATGTTTCCTTGTTTGAGACCAGGGTTTCTAGAGTCCTTATTGATCTCTAAGCTTAATAGGATGTGGATAAAACCCTGTAGACGCAAGACTACCCATCCTGTAAATATAGGGGCCAAGGCCGATTAAAAAGAATCTGTCAACCAATCAATCGTAAAAATCAATCTACTTCCTGTACCCTCTATATTCTACATTTCCCTTCTTGTTGCTACCTGTATCCCATGTTTATTCTCCTTTAATTCCTAATTGCTCATCGTCTCTCGTCTCTACATTGTTTAAGGACGTTCTAACTAGCCTGCCGAGCCTAGGACAAACTGATGTACGTTCATCTTGACAGGGTCCCTTTCGGATGATTGTTCGGCGGCATCTACCCTCTGTGACGGCACGTCTCTGGGTGCCTCTACGGGTTACACACAATGTGCTCACGTGTATGGTGTAACACGTTTTTGCGTTAACACTAGTATTGATGGGTGGATAGGTAAGAGATATTAATAAGATAAAACTTCTCGACTTGTAGACAAGAATATGTAACCCGATAAAAATTAACTTATTTTAGGATAAATTTTATGCTCTAGAAATTAACTATTTTAAAATAGAGGGAGCGGACACATCGACTCCAGAGTTAATTGAATGATCAAATCAATATATGCAGCTTGCTTCATGCCTCCAATGTTTCCATTTTCTTTGTGTGCATGAGAGGGAGAGAGTTAGACGTAATTATTATTGACTTGCCTTGATAAGAAGTACTCCTAATTATTAATACACCAGAAATTAACACGCCCTAGTGAGACATCGACATGCGACGAGCCTGCGAACGTACTCAACTCTTACCACTAGTCTGACTCTGACTAAGATGTGGCCGGCTGGCGCCGTTACGATAAAGCGTACAAGACGACTACCTAGAGTAGTAATCTACAGACAGAACGTGTATGTACGCACGCATGCATGCAGCTTGCTCACAGAGAACACAGTGTTCTAACATGTGGAGTAGTATATACTCTCTTCGTTCCAAAATATAAAAATTTCTAGATTGGTTGATAAAGATTAAGGATAAAGAAAAAAAAGATGTTGATGTCTCTTAATAAATGTAGAACAAATAGAGATGAAAAGATAGATGAGAGTAAAAAAGGAATAAATTTGAATAAGATGTAATTGATGGAACAAGTAGTATTATGAATATTGCTAGAAATTCTTATATTATGAAATAAGATTTAAATACTAAAAATCTTTATATTTTAAAACGGAGGAAGTAAATCATTGCAGGCCAAGCTAGGTTATTGGTAGTACTAGCTTGTATATACCGGCCTGCATTCATTGTCCATCCATGCATGTGATCTGATACGTACATGTCTGTATACTTCTCTACGGCCACATCGTCATATACAGTATACTGATCCTCCAGTTTCATTTTTTTTATCGTTTTGGTGAACGTAATCTCATTTACCAAGGAGTGATTAATTAGAGCGTCTGTTTCCTATTCTCCCGTATTAAATACCAAATGGACTGTTTCTACTTTGCATGCGGTACCTGAGCTTTGTTGGGGCAGAGTTCTTCCTGGACTCGAGGGAGCTGGAGCAAACCAACCCTGACATCTCGGGAAATCCTGTAATCTTCGGGCCTAATTTTATGGCGCAGAAGCTTTACCAGCTAAGCCCGCCAGAGGTAATTAACCCAATTGCATCGAGAGGGAAATTTTGTTTTATTTTATTTTTAAGAACAAGAGGGAATTTTAATTTAAAGATTTGCATGATGCTCTAGATCATCAGCCCAATGAACAAGTGATAAGTAATTGCGCAATCTTAGACGCTGTTCGGAACATGGTGAAAATTCTTAATGGCCAATTTGAAATGAAGAATTAATGATGTGAACTTAAGATCAAGACATCGGTACTTGTTAAGCTTGTTATAAAAGCCAATACCGATATAAAACTCAGTAGTCAAACATGAAATAACACCATAAAAGATCCAAAAGATAATAATAATATCGAGATACAATATTCGTTAACGAGATTCAGTCAAAACCTATATACCCAACCCTTATAGACGCTTCTTCTTGATCCAGCATATTAGAGCGGATCAATGTATCCATGACTCTGGACGGCTCGAACGGCTAAGCCGCCTGCTAGTCGTTCTTCGCCTATGCAACTGTCATCATGCGGTTACATTAGGTGCGTCTCTCTATTAAAAGAGAATCTAACACAGAGTCTAACTTTAAGTCCTAATTTATAACCGACTTTATATATACACATACTCGATACAAACTCTAACAAAGATTATAAGCGAAATAGATCAAGGAGGCTATATTTCTTGGTAACACTTACGTGAGCACATTGGTGTATTCAGTGATAAAGCATTTGTGCTACGTGAGGCTAGGTTTCTAATCTCGTCCATACACGTGCTAGTAGGCACTTGATGTGCATGTGTTGTGGGCATGAGTGTGGTGTTTGTGCGTAAGTGCGTCTAATCTATACTCGTAAAAATGAAAAAGAAAATATACTTTATTGCACTAGTTTGGACCGGTTCAATGATTGGCCATTGACATTGTCTATTTCTATAATATGCCACTGACTTTATCAATTGATTCTAAAATATGCCGTTAGGCCGTATACTTTTTGAAAAATGCCCAAAATACTCTTATAGACATAAAAAGTTGATAATTTATTTATTGCATTATAAGTTTAAAAATTATGAAGAAGTTTGTGTTTAAGTTTCAAGATTTTTGTATTACTAATTTTTTATCAAATACAATTTGTTTGTGATATTCTACATATAATTCTTTTGTGCTATTGTTTTTTAATGTAAATCATCTTTCATATGCTATAGAAAATATTTTTGTAATTTTATCTCCTGTGTAAGCGATTCCTCTCTCGTATGCCACACAAAAATAACCTTTCAAAAAACAAAAACATGAAAAATATCAAGAAACATATCCACAAACTTCTATATCGTGTAAGCAAACTACACAAAAGAATATCATGATTTTTTAAAAACTTCTAGGGTCAATGGGTCAATCAATTGCCAACCCTTAGATGTATATATATAAGGGTATTTTGCACTTTTTTAAAAAACTATCCAACCTACTAGTATATTGCAGAAAGAATTGATAATCTCGGTAGCGTATCATGAGAAGGGATAAATTCGATAGTAAATTATTGAGCAATTACAAACTGAATGGCATAGAGTAGATTCTCTCAAAATAAAAACATAGGAGGAAAAAACACGAGGTATTACCGTATTAGCTTGTGGTAGTTTTTCTCTAAAATTTGTACTAATTAAATAGCATGTTTGTGGGAAGTTTATGCGTTCCAAATAGGGCCTCAGAGGTGACAAAATCCTTCAAATTTGTATTTCCCTTCAAAGCCTCTCTTTACACTTGCGAAATTGACCTGATATATGTGTATTCCCAAATCCATTAATTTTTTGGATGTATGATTATACATTTGCTTTTGCCGTAGGACTTAACCCTAGCGCTGTCGCTGATCCGGCCGGCGAACCGGTTCACCGGCGACGCGCTCATGAGGGACGCCGGCCTCCTGACCGAGAAGAAATACGGGTCGACGAGGCGCGTCTTCGTCCTCGTCGAGGATGACCGCGGCATCCCCGCCGAGTTCCAGCGCCGCATGGTCGCGCATAGCCCCGGCGTCCAGACGGTGGACCTCGCCGGCGCCGACCACATGGCCATGATCTCCTCGCCGGCGAAGCTCACCAACCTGCTCGTCAGGATCGCCGATAAAGCACAGCAACCGTGACCGGGACTGAGAGTGGACAGCCAAATCACTCGATATGCCAGAATTATGTCAAATCAGTGAATATGCGCCAGAATTATGTCAATCATTCAATCAATGAGCCAAACAGGATTTCGGCTGAAAAAAAAAAGAATAAAGATCATTCTACTCTTTGAATTATCTGCCCTTCTGTCTAAAATAAATCGTATTTTGAGATAATTTAGTGGTGAAAAAAAGACTATAGTGTCCCTCATAAATAGTGAACTAATATTAACGGGATAAAATTTTTTTAACTCGTAGATTGATGGTAGATAAGAAGCTAAGAATTAGTTTATTTTAAGACAAAATTTGAGAACGGAGAAGTAATACTTGGACATTATTAAGATAATGTGTTAGTTTAGTGGTTATCATCGGAATTGGGTTGAAAAATTGTGCAAAGCATTGCAGACATACATGGGAAAAAGTTGACCACAGTAAAAAGTGAAAACACACATACAACCGTACAAAGTGGACGAGAGAGAGTACGAGACTACGAAAAAGAGACGAAGTGGTGAAGAAATGATGAAAGGGAGTCATAATGTCTCAGAATTTATGTAGTTCATGTAAATCTAATGCGCAATAAGACCATGAATGCTAAGGAACAACTAGTATCAGAGAGCTTTAGAACCGCATGCTCATTATGGACTAAAAAATACCATATGAACATATAACGGAAGCAAATAAATGAGATCATTAAGATACTCAAGCAAAGGACTCATCTTTTCAGCTGCTATGAGGTGAAACTTGCCAAATTGAACAAACATCAGACAGAAAGCCAGCAACAGATCTAAATCCTAGCAAGCACAAGTTGATTCGATCACCACTTGGTAGTGTACAAGTTTTTTTTTAGACTACGGATGATTATAAAAAAAAACCTCAGTTGCGCAGCAGCTTAATTCATTTCTCCATCCCAAAAAAAAAAGAAGCTTAATTCATTTCTCATTAGTAGTTTAGTACCGGTTTCAGGGTGTTGATTGCGAATGGATGCATAAAGATTATACTCAGTTCAGAGCTTCAGACCGGAAAGTTATAAGGATTTCGGTTCATAAGGTAGTGGAGTGAAGTTACCAAAGAATTGTTCAGGCCCCAAAGAATTGCCAAAGAATAGTATTCAGCAGAAATCACAAAACTATTACAGATCACTCAACAGGATGGGAAAAAGATCGGTCAGAGGTTAATGCCTGCAGTTAAGCATTGCAGGGTCAAAGACTAACATTAACTTCTTCCTGCAGCCCAAACGTACTTGAACATAAGTGCCAGTCCTCATCCTTAACGCAACTAACCTAAACTCAGGGGCACAAATCTGATGAAATTATGCAGAATGTAGTATGAGATGTCAGGCACAATAAACCTCCCGAGGACGGGCGATGACCACGAACAAACTTTTCGCACGCACCATACATGCAAATGCAGTCACATCATGTGTTCAGTAGTTACATGAAAGGTTCAAAACCACCTGAAGACATACATAACCATGCAACTGAAAGACTACAAAAAAGAGAATAGATAACAGTTCAGGTTTCTCCAATTTTTGACGCATTGCGGCCATCACCTGGGCGCAGCACAACTGCAAGGATGGCAGCAGGCCTTGATAGCATAGCAAGAGGTGGTCGTGCTTACAACATGCTATCAGTTCTTGCTGGGAGCCTCCTGAAGAAGTTGAGAGGAACAGAGGGCATCTTGTGGCGGAACCTTGGGTGTCTCAAGGTGTACAGGCCTGCAAGGAAGACCACAACGCGGAATGGAGTCACGTAGAGCACAATGGCAGCAACAAAGCAGAAGGTCACAAAAAGCGCAGTGGCCCTCGGGTCTCTCCAGCTCAGCAGGGACTGCAGCCTTTCTCCTTGTGTTGCAAGATCACCAACAACAGTCTGTATCCTCCCAGCAACACTCCGCAGCCGGTCATACCGCATCCTCACAATGTCAGGCAGACGAGAAGTAGGGAATGTGTCGAACTCTTCGTCAAGCTCATCAGGATGAGCACTCTCCGCATGTGAGAGGCGAGTGTCCATGTGAGGTGGCTGCCTTGGCCGCCACCGGTAGTACCACACTCCAATCAGGAACAGGTAGAGGAAGATTGTTGGCAGTATCAGCTCAGGATATAAGACTAATATCACAAACAGAACATGGATCAGTATAGTTGTCAGCGGATTTCTCCAATGGCAGATCTGATCAAACCACTTGGCCACTGCAATCAGAGGGCTCAGGACACCCATGATACGGAAAAAGTTTGCCTTGCTCTTCCGCATGCTCCACATGTGAGAGTCAACATCCAACATGTACTCCACAATTTCCTTCCGCAGTGGTGGTTCTGCACGGCTCAGCCTTGTAGATACAATGTTTGTGGCTTGGCGCCTTAGGTTGTCTACTTGCATCACGGACAACGGGTGTACATAGTGCATCTTGGGCAGCAATGGTTGTGAATACAGATGCATCATGTTCAGTAGTGATGAGCATGTGAACCTGACAGCAAGCTGTACCTCACCCATTTTCTTAACACCAGCAGGTGTCAGAACAATAAGAGGGTAAGCATGGGTATATACCCGATCAGTTTCTAGTGTTGAGAGGCGGATGCGGACCTTCCCAATTCTGGTATCCCTGGCACCGTTAGCCTTTTCCCCACCATTCAAGTGGCAATTGTCAAATACTCCAATAGTAATCACAGTGCATGGATCATAAACCTCCCAAGTGTACTGTTCATTCCACTTGGGCGTGAAACTATCAATAATAGTCCTTGTCCGCACCCACTTCTGCCCATACTTAGCAACACAATAAGCATCAGTTGTCCCACGCCCATCCTTTGTCTTCATTGGTAACAGGCCCTGTGCTGTCAATATACCCAACTCAAGAATGCCAATGCTATGCTTCCATAGCTGTTTAGCTGTTGGCCTCAAATCACTGCTGTAATGTGTTGACTCATCCAAGACATGATATCCACCTTCGAGGCATATTCTCAAGTGAATCCGGCTTGAAAATTTGGTCTCTTTCTTCTGCTCACCATCCACAATGACATGCTTCTCAAGATTATACCATTGGCTGTTCAACAACTTGTGGTCCAGCCTCCGAGGTACGTGTTGCAGAGAAATGATTGTCCTTCCAAGTACATCATCCTTCCCTGGGGCAATCCTATCTTCTACACTCAAAATCAGGTGCTCCTCAAATGGTTCAGCTGCAACAAACATTAAATCCTCATTCCACATCGGATTCAGCGTCCGGCTTGGTGATACTCGGGTTCTAAGAGCTTGATTACCTAGCATTGCTTTGACATAAACCTCAGGGAACCTGGTCCTATCACTTGGTATAAGATCCTGTGCTTCAATGACATTGACCCTTAGATACCAAAGCTTTGGAGTAAGGTAAACTTTTGACCTAATACTTGCAAGTCCATCTCCAGGGATTGACGCTGCATCAGAGTGCCAAGCTTCAGGGAATGCTTCATCTGCTTGAGTACCCATCCAAACAGCTAACATCAACTCCCCCTTCACCTTGTGCCCATTCCGTTCTTCCAACCGATACCATTGTGGAGCCAATGGGCTGTCAGGTGGCACTCGTTTTGGGACTTCATTCAGGTCAAATAAAACCCGCCCGATGAAGTCATCCTTGACAAAGTCCTTATCCTTGACAATGATCTCTACCACTGATGACTGAATGCGCTCCTTTGAAAAGGCAAAGACCTGGTTCCACTCAGGATTAGTCTTCTTCTCGAAATGCCGAGTTGTACCCTTGTAATTCCCAAGCTTCACCTCAACATATGGGTCACAGCTTCCAGTGAGGTCCTTGCTTGGAAGGTCCTTAGCCTTTACTACCCGGACATAAAGATACTGCATTTGCTCAACCAAGTCATAGGTGGTGGTGAGCTTGTCACCGGCAGCTCCACCACCAAGGTGAGGAGAGGTCTCCTTCAAGGAGTACTCCTCCGGACGGAACGGCCTCTGCATCATCTTGAATGAAATTCTTGAACTAACCAACGCCTAAGGTCCTACTCAGGGATAAAAGAAAGAGATCCAACCAGCAGCAACTGATGTGCTAGAATAACTGCAACATCATAAATAAGCACAAGTTTAAAATGGTTGTTGTCAGCAAAAATGATGAATGATATCAAATGAACAGAAAGAATCTGGCACCTTATAAATTAACAAGTCAGGTAAGATTTCTCTCCACAGAGCATCTCGTGAGCATTATATTCATCTTGCTCGGAAGGAGTAATCTCCACATCAACAATCATGGGAACACATCTGGAGCAATCATTGCAAACCGGGTAAATCTCACGCATTAACTCAAAGTAACAAAAAATCGACAGTTCCCATTCCCACTGGGGGTAAATCAAGAAAAACAGCATGTGAAAAACTGAGTTCTTCCGCGCTAGAAAGCAGATGACTTTAAAGAATAATAATCTCAAAGGACAGATAAGCATTAACATTCTTAGCTCAGGCGGCAAGAACACGCATGTTCTCCTTAGAGACCGTGTTCCAATATAGTAATAGAAAACTCAGACAACATATATACCCCCAGCTACATCTATAGGACCAAATCAAATGCAAAAATATTCGCCCATGGATTCACCTGCAATCAACGACCGTACATCCCCATCGACATACAGCCCATTCCCACCAATGTCACGCCGGAGATCTAGCAACCGCCGCCACCAACGCCGCCGCCCAAGAACCACTTCTCAAGCCTGTCATTGCCGTGCACAAGAGGTGAGCAAGCACAAAGAACTCCAGACACACACAAGAGAGAGCAGAAAAGATCAGATCTGAACCGGCAAGAAAACCAGAAATCGAGCAAAACCACCCCACCATTCCACCCAAGAAACCAACAGCTACATATGCGCACCCAGCAAGCTCGTCGCTTTATCCACTTTTTTGCAAACCACTTTCACTTTCTCAAAAGAAAAAGAAAAACATCCACGCACGCACGGTCTCATCCCAAAGATAGGCACGAACCAGACCAAAGCAAAAGAACTCCCAAGAAACGTCCTACAACCGCCGCTGCGGATTTCCTTAACTTAACCCCTCCTCCCCTAACCCTCACCGTGGGAAACGAACAGCCCACGCAAGCCTTTCACCTACCGGATGAGACCAGAACCAGATCAGGAAACAAAAGGGGGGAATGGCACCGGCATTACACGGAAAGCGGCCAGGAAAGCGAGAAAAGATTCAATGGAAAGAACAGGGACAACCAAAAAGGAAAAGAGGCCCAAAGATTCGAGCGGCTCACCCGCGATCTCTCCCGAGGGTTCGAGGAGGAGGAGGAAACCGGAAGCTTCGGCGGCGGTGGGGAAGAAGGCAGATTTTCCGCAGGGTTTTTCTCGCGAGCAAAAACAAACGCAGGGGGAGAGAGAGAGAGTGGAGCGGAGCGGAGAGCGAAGCGAAGCGGCGTTCGAAGCATGCGTGGTGGTGGTGGGGGGCCTTTTTTTCGAAATGCAAAGGGTATGGCGGTTTTGCGTTTAGGACCCTGAAGTTTGAGGGATTTGGGAAGGGTGATGATGGGGTGGCTGAAACTTTTTTCGTTTAGGACCCTAGAATTTGGGGGATTTGGGAAGATGGTAGTGGAGTGTTCCTGGACCTTCATGGAAGTTGGGAGTTCGTGCCAACTCTATCCACACTGTCTTCTTCCGTGTACCAGCGGTCGGTTAAGAAAAACATGTTCGTCAGAAATGGAAATTAGTACTGGAACTTACTGGTAGCAAATATTCCTGAAGGCCCCTTGATGTTTATAAATAAAAGTTCAAGGACCTTCCTTCGTTAACAATAGCCAGTACACATAAGTATATGCATCAGGGTTTCCTTAAACACTGAAACCCTCCCGAAATGGCTTTAGCAAAATTGAGAAAACTAGGCTAAATTTATCAAAATTTATATATTTTTAATTTTTAAAACTTGATCGATATATCGGGTGGTTTTCATCAAAACCTCGCTTACCACAATAATCGATAGTAACAGAAAAACCTTATGTGAACTATAAAGAAATATCATGGTCATGTTCTTGGTAAAAATATAAAAATAAAATTGTCCTGGTTGATTTAGTCTATTAGTTTTGCGTATTTTTTTTATACACGGTTCTGAAAGGTAAATTTTCTCGTTGAATTTGAAAGGCGTGGATTTTTCAAGAAATCATGCACAACTATGAAGGTTGATTTATAAAAGTCATATATAAAATTAGGATGTACCTGTCTCAAATGAAAAGTTGAGGCTGGCAAGTATATTGTTATTACAGTGAAAATGTAATAGTTTGTATACTTAAAATAATCAACTATTTTTCTTATGAGTTAAACAGTTTGTAGCCAGCCAAAAATTATGATCCTCGTATAATGTTAAGTATATCATTCTTGCTTTGTATTTTCTCTATTTTAAAATATAGCTACCTTTTAAGGAAATTAAGGTTTAAAATAAAATATTTGAAAAAACCCTAATTAAAGTGAAGGCTACATATAATCGTCCTTGTCTTGAACCAACAACCATTGACAGGTAAACTTGACTAGGGTTGTTGACATGAGTATTTCTTTTTCCCCTACCGTGCGTTCCCAAGTTGGTGTAGAACAGTACAACATGTTGCAAATGCATAAGACAAACAAGATAAAATTTTGCAAGAAGCATGTGCAACGACAGGGAAAAGAGTGCGTAGGAGGACTTTATAGGGTGGTTTGGAAATGTCTCGAATAGCTAGAGACCGTACCACAGAATAGCAACAAGCTGAAGGTGTAAACCGCAAAACCGGTGTGCACTTTGGCTGGCCTAGCGACGACGGCCAGCGGTGGAGACACGCTGTCACAGACAGGGTGGGACCACGGCACCACCCATTGCATATTCCTCCTCGGTGGCGGTGGTGGTGGGTATGGGATTATTCGCGTGCTTTTTTACTCGGGCTACAATCGCTTCCGCTTCCTCTCTCCTTTTCTCGGTCCGCGTGCGGTGCGGGGTAGAGACGCCGGTCGGGCCCCACGTGGACGGTAGCGATCCAGCTGTGGACTCCGGTCGGGCGGGCGCTACGCTAGTCTAGTCTTCTCCTCGATCGGTGCGTGGACCGAGTGCATGGACCCAGCGACACACATCCCGCCGGCCGGCGAGTCGGCGACGCCCGCGGCGTGTTGCGCTCCGGCGGGATGCAAAGAGCGTCAGAGCGGCACGACGGCGCCGGGCTGGTTGGCTGAACCACAAAGGTGACTGCTTTTGATGGAACTCAATTTGTACCGTACCAATTACTAGTACCGGATTTTTTTAGGAAAAACGAAATACATGAATAAAAATGTAGAGAAGGAAAATATAAGAGTACATAGCTAAATCATATGATTAAAAAACACACAGAACTTTATATAGATTGGTGTTTAGAACACAAATTTTTTAGGAGGACTTTTTTTTACTTGATCTAACCAGGTACTAATAAATTCCTTTTTATGGTTCAAACTCACTTCATCGTTGGTCTCACTTCCTTCGAAATTTTCCTTTAGCTTTGACCTCATCTTTTATTTCCTTTCATTTGGACTAAAGTAGTAATATGAAAGGTTTCCAAAGAAATTCTTAGGCCATTCATCTATTCCAAGCACATCTATAGAAAAGAAAAAACATGGTTTTTCAAATCCATTGAATTTCCTTTGAAAACCCTCCGTCCCAAACAAGCCCTAATTTAGCTTCGACACTAATCTTGAGTCATTTAGATTAGAGTTAAACCATTAGCGGTTGTCTTCTAAGCTCAACTTCGACACTAAATATATTTACTTTTGAAAGAGAAAAATATAGCAAGGTTAAGTACCATCTACTGTACTCAGCAAGTCACACTAACGATGTACTCGTGCACGAAATTGCAGATGAAGTCTTGTGGCTCTTTTGCATAAAGTCAGTTGCAAAAGGTTGCATTTAAAACAGTAAAACAGTTTATTAATTAAGTCAAGATTAATCTCTATTGAACAACCTTACATCACGTTGATCAAGCCCAACCATCCACCTGAACTAAACCAGTTCTATTAAGTCAAGCTAATAAAAAGTGGGACTAATCATGGTGAATCTTGATCAGTCACCTATAACCGTGGGTATGGCCATTTGGATAGATTTACTCTGGACAAAAGTGTATAACTTTACCTATAAGACGCATACTCACAAAACGTTCTGTGCGCTAGTGTGCCACCATGACACCCCAGAAAGAAACTGTGACAGGACTCTTCGCATAACTCTCCCCAAACCATCTACACCATGCTAAGATTGCACCTCTCGCACAGGGCACACCATGTCGCCCAGGCTACCCCCTTGTGCCTCGGTGGATCCGGAAGCCGAGACCACGGAGTTTGTCCACATGAATGGACGGTCCAAATCGGTCGATGGGGAGCGAATGGCCAGAATCAACGCGGACCAGATCGACGACCGAGATTGACCAAGGGCGATCAGACAGATGAGATCAGATCATGGCGGATGGATGGCCGGGATCGGGTTAGGGTTTTGGCCACGTGGGTTCGCCACGGGGCGCTTACGTGGCGGCCACATGGAGAAAGAGAGCAACGTGGCATCGACCTGGCGCCACCGTGGCACTGACACGGGTGGCAACAGGGTGCCACACGGACGGTTCCAATCCACACGGGAGTGGATCGGATAGCCAGGGCATGAGGAGGCCGGCTTGCCAGCTGTCCCGCTGGTGGTGGCGGCGCGCGGCCTGGGAAGCGGTGCGGCAGGAAGCGGAGGGTGAGGGGATTCTCACCGAGCAGGAGAATGGTGACCGGTGGCAAAGGTATGCGGCTGACGATGAGGACAAAGCAGCGGGCACCACGGGTCAACGATGAGGAGCGGTGTCAGGCGGGCTCTAGCCTTGGGAAGATAGTTCTTGCGTGTTCACGAAGCCGACAGCGGGGTTAACAAGGTCTGGGGTTGCACTAAACGGTGGTAAGTGGTGGCTGGAGGTGGCGAGAGCGGCAGAGCTCTTGGGCTGGTGGTGAAGACGACGCTTAGGCACAGCGGCCAAGAGCCTCCTCGACGCAGTGAGTGGATGGCGGGGATCCCATGACCTGGCGGTGGCTAGGGCCTTGGCAAGAGGCGGCCGAGATATTATGGTTTAAGTTACAGAAAACCACAATAATTTTTAGCATGTGGCATATAACCACACATGCTATGGTCTTAAGGTTTTATAAAACTACACCCTTAACTAATTTAACTTAATTTTATTGCACAATAAAAAATAATTAAGTTAGATGGCTATAACATTTAGATGATAGATTTAATGAATTGCGTATACAAGTTTATAATTCATATGTACAGCAGATTAAAGAAAAATGGTTAATGGTATGTTTTTGTGGAATTATAGGACTATAATACTGTGGTTTTGTGCAACGTGTCAAAATTCCTATAGTTTTGTGCAAATACATGTGATTTTGTAAAATTTAGTTTTTTTTAAGATAATGCTACATGTCGCTTTCTGTTAGCTTTTATTTGATCATTGATCGGTGTCGCTTGCTCAGTCGGCCTATCTCATGTCATGTCGAAATTCTGGCCCTGCCGCTGACGAGCGGTCATTGATTTTGCGCCTTGGTGAATCGCATCCTTTACCATTCCAAACTAAAAAGGGAACATATTTCAATGAAATGTTCAATGTAGCACCCAAGATCAAATTTACAAATATTACAATGCTAACACATGCCCTATTGCCCTACTTTTTAAACTCTGTATTATATTTGCGTGATCCTATATAAATAAGCTGAGCAGAATCTTCACACAAAGTTACGCAAGGTTAGAAATTGAACTGATTTGCAGAAGTTTCCAGTCCACTGAAGTTTATCAAATCTTATATAAATAAATGGCAAATCAAGCTTGGAATTTGCTTCCATCTCGAAGAAGCAAAAGCATTGGCTCTGCTCAACCGAACCGGATGCTCCCTCCACCTCATCCAGTCATCTTCCTGACTCCTGAGAGCCCGGATTACGTTACCGGCCGATTGATGTAGTTGCCACTAACGCATCGAATTATTGCTTCATTAATCAATTGGATGATACTAGTCAACATCTGCTAATGATGCCGCGAGTGCGTCTACTAAACGCCGCTATATATACGACGATCACGTTGCGTTCAAGATCGAGCAGCTCGATCGACCGAAGCCAAAGCCGGCCATGGCGTGCAGGACGCTGGAGCTGACGCTGCTCTCCGCGAGCGACCTGAGGGGCGTCAACCTCGTCTCCAAGATGGAGGTCTACGCGGTGGTCTACCTCTCTGGCGACCCGCGCTCGCGGCAGCGCGTCGCCACCGACCGCGCCGGCGGCCGCAACCCGGCGTGGAAAGACGCCGCCGCCGCCACCGTCCGCCTCACTGTCCCGGCGTCGGGCGCCGGGAGCGGCGCGCTCCGCGTGCTCCTCCGCACGGAGCGCGCCGGCCTCGGCGGCGACCGCGACGTCGGGGAGGTGATCGTCCCGCTCCAGGACGTCCTCGCCGGCGCCGGGGACGGGCCCACTGCCGCCGCGCTGGCGTCCTACCCGGTCCGCAAGGTCGGCTCCAGCATGACCACCCACGGCGTGCTCAACCTCTCCTATAAGCTCGGCGGCGTCGTCCACCCTGACCCCGTCGCCTGCAGCTGCAAGCCCTCCGCGCAGGCCACAGGAGGCGACCGGACGATGGCGTACCTGGCGGCGGCAGCGGCGGCGTACAAGGCTGCGCCGCCACCGCTGTACGGCTACCGCCAACTGCCGCCGATACCGCAGCCGGTGGCGCCAATGGGTGCGGTGGCGAGCACAGGCATGCGCGGCAGCAGGTGAAGCGGCCGCCAAAAAAATGGAGTCTTGCAGAATGCTAAGTTGCTAAGTATATATACGGAGTACTCAGTACTGTACTGAAGATACGAATAATTTATGGACATGTATGCGATAAATCTGATTGTCTGAGCGCCATCCAACATGAAAAATTAAGAATTTGAACTTTGCAAATTGCAATGGTGTTTATGAACCGCTGAAGTACAACCTGCAAAAGTTTTACTGAAACCTGCACTGTGTTAATATTGAAACTAGATTTTTGTTTGGCTCTTCTTCCTGGAAAAAAAACTTGAAAACTTGGGGAAATGAAAACCTGAACATGTTGACATCTCGAACCTTAATGGGTGAAAGCCTGAAACATGTTGACTATCTAGTGCATTGAAACGAAGAGCTCTACAGCTCTTGAAGGGAAGCTGCTGAAATTAATCTGGAATGTTGAATAGTTGAACTTGAAATCTAAACTTCTTGTTTAAAGTTAGAATCCGAACAGAAAATTATGGAAACATGAATATGGAAAAAGGCATATTTTTATTACAAAACATGTTTGAAACTCTGGAACTGGAGCTTTCGGTTGGAACTTGAATAATTGCCACCCACTTTACAAACAAAAATCTCACAGCCTACCAGTCAACTGCCACTCTACGTTTTACATCACAATAAATGCAAGTCCCATGTAGAATATAAGTATATAACCATCAATTTTACTATGAACAATGTAAACATGAGACATCAATGGTTGAATTTATCTACTGGAGGAAACAAATAACCAGTATTTTCCTTATTAGGCTTAACATGAACACAATTGCAAGAATAGCTATTTGATTTCAAAGTTATTCATGCTTCAAACAGATATGGAATCCTTTTATTCTATAAGAAAGTTTTGGTAGTGTTCCATTTACAAAGATGTTTCTAAGAAGGAATTAATTATAAAATTCTCTAATAAATCAAAGCTTTCATCATATAGGTGGCAGGCCAATAATCAGCTGTGCTAATAAGAAAAGTTTAATTATTTGTAACCCTTATTTCTTCCAATTCTTCCAATTCTTCCAATTCAACAATCTTTCATATTAGGATCATCTGTCATTGGATTGGTCTTAACTACTGGTTGATTATGGCTTTTCACTCCTAATCATGCTTACTCTCCATATTATCTTAATTTGGTCTCTGTACATCCTATTGCTATGGAGGAAGATATACACATGATCAAATCATACCGATGTAAGAAGTTTTACTCCTGATAAATGGTATGACTCATGGTTTCACCCAGTATCTCATATAAAACAAATAGGTTGATTGTCTCCTTTTCGCAGTTTGCAGCGAAGCAATGCGAAATGCAGAGCAGGGAAGGAGTCCTTGGTATAAAAAAAAAGAGGGCTGAATGCTGGCTTCACACAAGTAGCACAAAGAGGCATGCATCAGTTTATTCAGCGTGAAGGGAAACGACTCGGTGATGTATGCATGAAACACCGAAGAAATGACTTTATATTGGAAAAAATATAAAGAAAGCGCGCGCTTTAGTTAAACCACGCGTCTCACATGCGACGATAACCCCAAGCGCACAAAAATGATTCCTGATCGGCCATAATAAATGGATTACTGCGAACGATCACCCGAAGCGCACAAAAGTGATACCTGATCGACGATAGTAAATAGATTACTCTGACAGTTCTCGAGCGTGGTATGTAGTACCGTATCTTTATGTGTGTTCAGGCTGGAGTAATTTATTTACTAATACTGTTTAGAATCGTCTACATAACTTTTTCCCTTGTGGTTGAAATGAAAATTTTACTATGTACTTTAAAAAACCAATTACCGATCCAGAACACTTATGATAAAAGAGAACGATATTATTACGTTTGTAGTAATTCATTTACTACTTGTTAATAACGGTGACGATGTTGATCAGTAAACGATTTACTGTCAGTTAATAGCGGTGACGACATACCTATAAGTAACAAATAACCGAAACACGCACACTGATCACCACTCGTTGGCTATAAGTAATTTCTTTCCACATGTAAACAATAATTTTGTTACAGACATGTATTTGTTACAAATGAAGCACAAACTATAAAATAAATGATTTACTCATTGTTACAATTAACCACGACATCATGTTAAATCAGTATACATCTAAGCACCTCGAGAAAAAACATACAAATGGGTATTTTACACGATCAACCACCCAAAAATAAAAAAAACTCACCGATAAACACAACAAACAAGGCTATGAATAAAAAATTTACATCATCGCCACCACTTTTGCGCAGTACACATGATTTTTTCCTGGTGACAAGGACCACCGGCTGCCGACTGCTCACCGACATTGGTCCTCTACGTCATCACCTAGGCAGCTTGCCGATCCAACTGTCGATGATGTGGGCAGCCTGCCGTGCAGTCTCAACGAGCTTCAACGACCCTCTCTCCCCTTGCTCCTATCGCCACGCCCACCTGGATCAAAGATGCCACGGCCTTAGGAGCCCGACGCAGGAGTAGTTGTGCCAGCGCCTAAGTAACCAGAGGGATTCGCCGGATCCAGGTCCTCTACCGCTGAGGAAGCGTGTCTCGCAGGAGCCCTGCCGAAGAGGCAGACCCGGGGGCAGCGGAAATCCATCATAGCGATGGTGGCGGCGACGGTTACACCTGCTTGTGGTGGCCACCGGAGACACCAGGTTTGCGCCGTCCCTCTCGAAGAGGCACCGGCTGATGCTCTTGCTTGTGCCAGCGACTGCTCTTGCTCGTGGTGTCCACCAGCTGCCACGCCCCTAGATCTGCACCGCCGATTTCCCTCTCCTAGCTGCCTCACTGATCTAGCATCAACAACCTCGCTGTCGACATCTCACCGCCCTGTTTTCCACTCGGTGCAGATCTAGATAAATCGGAGGGATTAGTGGAGTGCATGGATGACTGTTACTGGAGACGACGCGGCCATCATTGTCGGGAGGCCGCCACCGTTAAGAGAAATCCTTGACGCTGCCTCTTCCTCTGCCTAGGAGCCGCTGCCTCCTGTATCTCCAAATCCAAAAATTTCAGAAAAAATGAACGGGTGGTTGGTTACAGTACGGTGACCTCATATATATTAATATGCTTTTTAGTGTCTAGTAAAAGAATTACTCTGATGGGTGGTTGGTTATAGTGTAGGGACCAGCACATATATATTAATATACGGGTGTGATGTCTAGTAAACGAATTATTCCAGTAGTAAAGAGGTGTTTGGCAATGATTTCTCTCGCAGTATAGATTTTACTACTGCTACTACTTAATGACAAAGTGCGGGAAGAGGTATTTGGAGATGATTTCTCTCCCAGTAAAAATTTTACTATGATTACTGCATGAAGAAAAGGTGCAGAAGGGAGGGGGAGGGGGGCTGGGGACGAGTGGGGATCGCTATATACGCTGTGAGGTGCACATTTTAGCTAAACAACGCGCTGGGTGTGGTATAGAATATATATATATATATAAACATATTGGTGAAAGATTTTTTGTTTTCCTTGTTGCATTTAAAAAGTTCAGACAACGCTGTTAATGTGCAAACATCTTTGTTATGTAATGTGTATAAAAATATTGTAACTTTGTTTATTTTCTTTCTATCCCATACATTGACTCACAAGGCTTTTGCCTACCCGATTTTCTTAGACTTGAAATTTGTTGGGATTAATCCAGTATTTGGAAATGTTAATACTTACTGTGGAAACTGGACCTAGAGCTACGTGACTATGGAGTGAGATATCCTGCTCCTGTGTTCGTTGGTTCATACCTAATGATCCCTATGAATGCATATGACCACTGGTCACCACCCTGTTATAATAGACATGAACTCTAGTCAAATTTAAGAATGTAAATTATGTTTGTGGTACAAATATTTGGTAAGTGGGTATAATTTAGTATAAGAACAACATTTGAAACAACGCATAGTCAAGACTCAATAGTGGGTAGTGAGCTCAAGTCAGACAAAATTGAAATTGCTTGGTATGAACAAATTTTATAAACATCGATAAGAACACACAATGTCTTAATCTTCCCTCTTTCCTGCAATATAGCAAATGAAACATGTACTGCAAAATAATAGTTTATGAAGACTCATAAAATCAGGAAAATGTTTAATAAGCTAATATGTTTTGCAGAGATCTCCACGTGCGTCGGTTACATCACCTATCATGATTAGCATCTATGATTTCTATCAACAAATCCAGTAACTCAAAGCTAACCCTACTTTGAGTTGGGAAAAATCCGTAAGCATGGCGGAAGTTGGGAAGAATATATAAGCATGGAGAAGTAACACATAGAAGATTTGATTATTGAGATGTATGAATTGTTGCAACTTATAGTAGATTTTATTTGCTAGCAGATTTCAATGCCACTTTTGATACTTCCAGTGCATGAAAATTACAACATATTAAGTCATAAAAGTATATGAACAATCATTTTTGTTTACTGTTCCTATTCACAAAAGATTGAACTTTACAAAAACAAATATAATTCCAAATAGTAGCATATCTATTGGTGTAAACAATCAGGAACATAATTATCTTTAAGGGCATTAGACAATTCAACTTTCATCTATCATTTAGTATAGAAGATAGAAATTTGAGAGAAACTCCCAAAACATACCACCTCAACTTTTTAGAATTTTAGCATATTGGAACATCTAGATAGGTTCTCAAAACCTCATAAGTATCTCAAGCTCTCCAAATAGCCTCATAAACATCATATTCTCAGTATCTCAAGCTCCCCAAATAGCCTCATAATGTGGTTTCGTCCCATATCTCAACTATCTTTTCCTTTACAATTTGTGGAATGCCTATATATTAACTACCTGTAATCTAGAATTTGCTCCACATTTGTTTGTCCCATTTGAATTGAGCCAATCAATGATTTGTACATAAATATGGTAGTAACTAAGGAACCAGAGGTTGAATTTATCAGGAGCAGAAAACTAGTGGCTTTCACCCTGTAGACCCAGGTTCGAAGTCTCGAACCTGCTCATATTCTGCTAGGATTAAATAAAGGGTTGGAAAATATGTGGCTCCTCCTATCTTAATTACATTGAGGAGCATCTTGCACTGTAACTTCCGAAAGGGTCATCTTGACTTGTAGTTTGACACAACCTAGACTACTGGGGGTGCAGCTATAGTTGTCCAAATGGGCCGTGCCCTGTCGGGCCGGCCTGGGCATGGTGCTACAGTAACCATGCCCAGGCCGGCCCGACACGGGTGACCATGGGGGACTGTAGCGAGCCGGCACAGGCACGGCTGGCCCCGCTACAATACTAGCTACAGTGTCCGATACAGTGCGCGCGGGGGAGGGACGACCGTTGCAGTGTGCTACAGTGTCTGCTACGGTGTCAGTTACAGTGACCAGGGGAAGGCTAGAGTGGACCGGGTCGGCCCAGGCATGGTGGGCCACCGACGGGCCATGCCAGCACAGCATGGCCCACGACCTCGGCGTGCCGTGCCTGAGCCGGGGGTGTAGGATCGAAAGACAAGAATTAAGCCTACCAAAGGGGGGGTGAATGGTAGGATTACCAAAAACCAAACTTTTTGCGGAATAAAAAGTTACTTCTGAACCAATGAAGTTAATTTTACTTTAATCAAGATCTCCAACCTTTCTGGAAGACATCGGTCCGACCTTATCCTTGCCGCCGGTCTGACCGTGTCCTTGCTACCGGTTTGACTGCCGATTATCTCCCGGTCTGACCGCCTGCAAATAGACTGAAAACGATCTCGATGAAACTCCCGAACGACAATGCAAATCTTGAAGAATTATTCTCTTTATTGCATGAAGATGTGTTTACAAAGTGCATACAAAGCACTCCTTTCTCTCTCAAGGCTAAACCCTAGCTTTTCTCTCTTCCAAACGTTATACTCTAGGGTCTCAACCCCTCATCTATTTATGCCTAAAACCTTCTACACAAAGTAGAAGTAGGACTTCTAGTCCCACTAGGACTCAAACCCTCACTTACCAAATCTATTTACAATTTACCAAATAAAATTCTCCTTTCCATAGTCAACTTGGACTCAAACCCTCAATTACCAAATCTATTTACAATTTACTAAATCAAATTCTCTTTTCCATAGCCAACTTAGACTCAACTCCTAGTCCAAATAGGACTCGACTCCTAGTCCTACTAGGACTCCACTTTTAATCCGAGTAGAACTCGACTCCTAATCCTACCAAGACTCAACTCCTAGTCCTACTAGGACTCCACTCCTAGTCCGAGTAGGACTCGACTCCTAATCCGAGTAGGACTCGACTTCTCTATCCATACGCACACAATTTCTCTTGTATGCCATATGGAATCTTTAATTCCACGTGTATTGATCTCTAGCCTTTAGTATCCCGTGTGATCTCCCGATCATCCGGACATCAACTTCTCCCAAGTTGACTCCCGATCCATCACCGGCAATACTCTCGAGGCCTCAAGACTCACCTACACATGCAAAAACAAAGAAACCATATCCGAGTACAAGTTCTTCCCAACTTGACTCACGTTAGTCACACACACTCACACCAATATTCATAGTTATTTTCAAACCAAACTCTTATTAAATAAATCATTTGCAAAGCCAATTGTTCATCACAAAATATTAATCATGACAATAATTTTACAGGGGGAGAGTGTAACATACCAGGATTTCTCCTAGGAGAATTTAGCAGTGAAATCAAGTTTTCAATTTCAAAAAAAAAACTTGATTAAAAAGGTTCACAAAATGACGTAGGTTTTCTTCCAAGTTAGGAACGAAATTATAAAAGTTTAACCTAGGAAAATAATAAGATAGAAGTGATTGTTTGTTCATTTCCATAATAGAATGCATAAACATTTCCATAGCCTAAATAGTTTCTAAGGACGATAGGTTTAATATAAAATCATGAGAAAGTTTCTATAATCGGTATACAACACAACTTATCTATCATAAATTTTCCATGATTTTATCACTTCAGTAAGTACTTCAATAAAATCCCTCAAATTAGCTAGACTAGGGAGCTAGCTAAAAATGAATGGGTATACTTCTAAAATTCACCAAATAAAAATGAAGATTAATTAGGCAGTGCAATTCTACCAACAGGTGTGTCAACAAGAACCCTACCACCAGTAATTTTGGCTCAATTTAATTCCCAAAGAAATCACATAAAATAATAAGAGCAAAGCCCTAGGGACATAAATTACACTGCAGAAAAACCGGATCATTATGCCTACTTTGCAATTTCACCAAAGACAAGCCAGACCACTTGTAACCACGAAATTTGGTCAGCAGGTTAAACACATCTTTCTCTACCTCCAATAATTTTCCCACAATTTATGCTCCTCATTAACCTAGTAAAACAGTAATACAAAGACTGCATGTTGGACAGCTCACAAGACAGTCTCTAGAGGATTCTTCTCTCATTTTCACTTACATGTGGGACCCACAAGACCATGGCCCACTTGTAAACCTCAGCACTGCTTGGGACAGAGTGTTTCACCCAAAATCCTAACCATCCTCCTCACTTTCACCTAGAACATCACTACAAGGGCCCACTAGTCATGGACCAAACATAGCTAAAAATGTGTAGAACAATGTTGCCTTACAATGGGACCCACCAAGGTTACTGTAGGAGTAGGCACACCTCAGCATGCACAACAGACGTGTCTCTCCCTCCTTTCTCTTCCCCTCTCAACCTACAGAGCAACCTAGATAAGCACAGCACTAGGGAGCATTGACCATTTCGCCCCAAACCTCACCAACAGAGTCTCCTTCCCTTCCTCTTCATGTTCCCACCGAGAAAACCGATGGAGACCCCAAGGATCACCGGCGGCAACCTCATCCTCCCTGCTGCCGAGAGTGTTCGACCGAGCTCGAGCTAGCTCTGGTGAGCCCCATCCTCTCCCCTCTGCAGGAACGTGATCACCACCCTCTAATCATTCCATTTTTGTACTCGGCTACCCTAGGATCGCCGGTCAAAGTCGCCGTGCTTCGCTCTCTGCTCTATAGTGCCGCCACCGTGACATTGTCGCCGTTCCGGCCGAACCAGGACACCGCAAGCCGAGCTGCCATGCCTCCAGTGTCGCCTTAACCTCAGGACCCTGAAGCCCAAAGGAATCGATCTGAGAAGCCGCGAGCCACGAGATCCACCCTGTCTTCTTCCTCTCCGGCCGTCCATCGCCATTGTCGATTCGCCCTCTCTGGTGAGCCTCTGCCTGATTCCCTACTCCAGTACCTTCCTTAGGACCCTGCTAACATGGTTGACATCGTTTCCCAGTCGCCCATGGACCGGAGTTAGATGACGCCGTCGTCTTGCCGTCTCTGCCGCTGTCGACTCGTTCCAGACGTCGTCGCCGCCCCAGCTTCGCCAAGCCCCATGCGACCCCTCGGTGAGGTTCCTAGTATCTCTTAGGCACACATGCATGCACTGGCTGGACCGAAATATGCCCGTAGCTCGGATTGCCTTAACGTCCCGAGATGCTCCTCTGCTCGTGCCGCCGTTGCATCTGATTCCGACCACCATTGGTGACGAGACCACCACCGATAGCTTCGCCACGACCTCCTCTTCACTTTCTCTTTTGGCCACTCAGCAAGATGCGTCGCCGTTCACCACCGGCGCCGCTGTGAAGCTCGCCGCCACAGCTGCTCTGCTCCGCCTCACCACGTGTGGACCTATGTGAATAGGAGCGTGAGGATGTGTTTAAAAATAGTTCAAAACTTCTGAGGTTTAAAGTGTAAAATCAATTAGACTTACATGTGGACCCACGGGCTAGGTTAGAAATATGTAAAAACTCAAGTATTATTAACAAAGTTTCTTTTCACACGTGGATAGGATTGTGGGTTGTATTTCTGGAAACTTTAGGGATGTTCTTGCAAAATTTCATTCACTGACCGGTGGACCCAGCCAATTTAAAATATGAGAAATTACAAGAAAAGAATAAGAGTATTATTTGTTCAACTAAGAGATGGATAAACTTGTAAAAGCTATAACTAAATCATTTTAACTCCAAATTGGATGAAACAAAGTTTGTTGGAATCACAAAATTACAAAATTTATTATTATAAATTAAAATCTGGAAGAATTAATACTTAACATGCCTCAAAAATTAGATAAAGTATAAATGTATATAAACACTTTAAAAACCTTATCCACCTCATGTTAACTCCAATCTTGGTAAATCAAAACTTGATAAATTCACAAAATATTGAACTTTGCTAACATAAACTGAGATTTGGTTACATTTGTACAAAAAGACACTTTTATAATTTTGGTAATAGGTAAATGCCATAATTAGTGGATAAAGGGTGTAATAACTTCTAAAATGCATAGGAAATTCATATTAACTCCAAATAACATGAACCCAAGTTTGTTAGCTTCATAATATCTTGCCCTATATTTCTGTACAGAGAATATTAACTAAAACTAATACACAAGATGCCTTTAAAAATTTGTATAATAGATAAATATTTTGTATAGGATATAAAAGGGAGAATAATTTCTAAAAATCATAGAAACTTTATTTTAACTCTAAATGAGTTACACCCAAATGACAATAAGTTCACAGCACATCCTTCTCTAAATATATAAAGTTATATTTCATAGAAACATAGTCCTAAAACACATGTATATTAAATTATATGTATAGATACCGTATAGAAGCTTAAAACTTATAAAATTAATATCTCCAAATTGCAAAATAATAAAATAGAACTTCCTTCACTAAAAATCATCCAAAACCAATACCTACCCACTATCTAAAGTTCACACTTAGCAAAACATCTCATAGAGTATCCCTAAAATCTATATAAGGTACAAATACCGTATTGCGTACATAGAAGATATAAAATTCATAACTCCCAAGCCGTAAATGATAAAATAGAAATTCCTTCACCTAAATTCACCTTAGATCAGTAGCAACCTACTGTATAAACCTCATGCATATTAGAGCATTTTGTATTTTTCGCATTATTTGCTATTTATTCGGTCGTACGTTATTTTCTCTCTAGAGAACGAATTCGATATCAGTGAAGAAGTGAGATAGTTGGTATCCGAGTATTCAAGAGTAAGGCAAGTATTCTCCCCTCCTCCTTGAACAAATTGAATCCTATGTTTTGGGGAATGAAATATGTTGTTTGTAAAATTGCATGCGTATTTGTGAATAACGGTATTTGAATTGTGGTAAATGGTAGTTATAACCTATTAGTTGTATGATCCACCTTAAAACATCGTACTCCTTGCTGTTTGTAACCCTATGCTTGGTTATAGTACTTGATTTGTACTCATGGGGGTCTATGTTAAGTTAATACACTTGCTTATGCTTAGCCATGCTTAGTAACGTGCTAAATATTACAGTGATCATTATATACCTTTGAAAATGGGAATTTTATAACTTCTGGACAGAGGTGAAGCCTCTGGTTATTTGTGAACTAAAGTGATGAAAAACCTGATTTTAGACTTGGGCGGTAAGTGGTGTGCATATGGAGTAGTTGCACACCGATAGGGGGAGTGCTCGCCTGAGTCGATTAAGGACCGAACTCAGTGTCATTTCTCATGTTAAACAGTACAACCACATGTGCTAGTATGGGATAGCCATAGTGGATTAAGTTACTTAATCTTTAGCCTTGCATTCTGGTAGGCAAAGTAGTATGGGCGGTACCTACAACGGACCGTAGGACTGTTCAGAGGAGCTACCTATATCCCGTAACGGAATAGGCGTCTAAGTTTGTCCAATACAACGTTGTGTGCCTCGTGGGGAGCCAGGTAGGCTGCCGTCACGGCGCTGGGTTAAGGCGTGGGCCCGCCACCCACGACATCGGGGTAGCACCTCGATGTGGAGTAACACACCTCGTGCTAGTGCAAGGCTAAATGTTAGGTGATGCAAAAGCTATGTTGTGACCTGTCGGCGAAGTGGGACAGGGGGTCCCACATGCCCTGGGGACGCGTGGGTCTTCGGCCACGGCAGATCCCCGGGGGGCATCTTTCCACCGGCCCCGGGCTCGTCCCCGGGGCGGCACCGCTCTATCGGCCCCGGGCTCGTGCCCGGGGCGCTATCTCCATCGGCCCCAGGCTCGTTCCCGGGGCGCTATCGCCACGGGCCCCGGGTTCGTGCCCGGGGCGCTATCGCCACCGGCCCCGGGCTCGTGCCCGGGGCATCGCATATATCGGCTCGGCCCCCGGGGCCTCTTTGGCCTCGGGCCCGAGCCTTGCCTCCGGGCGCCATCGACTCACTCCCTGCCCAGGGCCCACATGTCGGTCCCCGGCAGGCTCTGAACCAGCTCGCCACTACAGCATTAATGACGGGGCGACGGGGCACGTCGCCCCTGTCGTCCGCTCCGCCACGCGTGAGTGCCTCAGGACGGCCCCCCAAGGACAACCGACTGCTGTCAGAAGCCTTTTGACTTCTGAGGCAAGGGCGTGCGCCGAAGTCAAGAAGAGTCAGAGATTCTTGACTTCGACAGTGCGGACATCCGCGACAAGACTGCGACAAGACAAATCATACCTGCTCTCTCACGTGTATTCGGTACTGTGGACTCCCCTGGTTCTATAAAGGAGGATCCATGCCACGTTTAGAAGGGGCTCGGACTGGCTGACTCTCCCCCGGCTCTACCTGTTCCTGAGCTTACTCCGTAGCTACTGTTCTTCTTCCTCGGCTCTGGCTGAACTCACCCTGTAACCTCATTTCCACATTCATCCACCAAAGACAGCAAACCACACACAGGACGTAGGGTATTACGCTCCGGCGGCCCGAACCTGTATAAATCCTCTTGCCTCCTCTGTGCGCCTTTCTTCTACGTCTTCTTCGAGTACCCTTCTTCTATACCCTGATGCCGGCTTCGCCTGAGAACTACTCCCCTGGCCGAATCTCAAAGGGGGGGTCTCCCGACTTCCCGCCGTCGAGGTCTCATCCTCCGACAGCTGGCGCGCCAGGTAGGGGGAGTTTCCTTTTCAGGTATTACGCCAAAACCAGCACACTCCATGGCAGGAGGCCACCGTCCGCGGGACTCTGACGAGGAGTCCGACGACTTCACCCCGCCGGGTGGCGTAAGCCCGGTGGTAAGCCCACTGTGCTCCCCGTCTTCCAGGAGACGCGCCGCGCAAACCGGGCGGGCTGAGCTCGCTCCTCGGCGGCCTAGCAGTGCGGCGTCGGCCCTTTCTCTCTCGGAAGGAACCGGCAAGTGCCACGCCGGGTCTGCCACGGCCTCATCCTTGAGGCGCGAGCGGAGGCGCCGCTCCACGGCATGCCGTAACCTCAACTTCCAGCCAGCATCGCCACAGGGAGCTCTCCTGGCGGCGGAAGCCCTCCTGCGCCATCCCCCGGCATTTAACGGGAGCGAGGGCCGGGAGAGGCGCTGGCTCAACGAAGTCACCGACCTTGTAGGCGCGGCCCATCGCCAGGTCGCTGCCCACAGCAGCGCAGGGGCCAGGAGTGCCGACCGTGCGACGTCTAGCGCGGGCCGGCCCCCCGCCCCGAGTCAAAACAGAGCCCAGAGCACGGCACAACACGCCACGACTCCGGCAAACAGCGGCCACGGCGACCTCCGTGACCGGCTGAACCGGGGGCGGTCCAACGAGGACGCCCGGGTCACCATGGAGCGACAGCGCGAGAGGCGGGCGGACGCCGCCACGCGTTCCGAGGTCCAGGCCTCCAGCTCCAACCTACTGACGGGAAACCGTCATCTGTTACCCGAGCCCGCCCTGTACGGCTCGGGTTGCCTGGCGCTCTCCCCAGGCCTCCGGCAGGTTCGCTGGCCGGACAGGTTCCGGCCCAGCTTGCCGGAGAAGTATGACGGCTCCGTGGATCCCACGGAGTTCCTGCAAATATACACTACGGCCATCCGGGTGGCCGGTGGCGATGATCGAGTGATGGCGAACTACTTCCCCGTCGCTCTCAAGGCCCAGGCGCGCTCTTGGGTGATGAACCTCCCCGAGGGATCAGTCTACTCCTAGGAGGACCTCTGCCACCAGTTCGTGGCCAACTTCCAGGGCACCTTCCCGCGCCCTGGGACCGAGGCGGACCTCCATGCCCTACGCCAGGGTAGGGACGAGACGCTGAGGCATTTCCTACAGCGCTTCAGCCAGGTTCGCAATACCATCTCCCACATCGCTCCTCACGCGGTCATCCATGCCTTTCGCTCTGGTGTGCGCGACAGGCGCATGCTCGAAAAGATGGACACCCGCGATGTCCAGACTACGGCTGACCTGTTCAAGCTCGCCGATCTCTGCGCCCGCAAGGAGGAGGCCCGGGCGTGGAACGAGCCACGCCCCTGGGCCCCTGACGAGGACCCCGAAGAATACGGCGAATCCTCGCGCTCCGCGGCGCGTCGGGACAGGAGGAAGCGACAGAAGGAGAAGGCGGCCGCCGACGGCTTCGCCTTGGCTGTTGCGGGCGCCCCACGGTCCGACGACGTCCGCGGGAACAACATCACCGACGAGCGGCCAAGGCCCGCACGCGCGCCGCCTTCGACGGCAGCGGCCCAGAAGTGGTGCGCCGTCCACGAGACGGATTCGCACGATCTCACGGAGTGCCGCGCCGTCCAAAGCTTGGCCAAGCAGGTCAAGTACTTCCGGCAGGAGCCTTAGCCGACCAAGCCCGGCCTGGACGGTTCGGACGATCCGGTCCCGGCTCGGATGGTCCGAACGCACGGATTTGGATGGTCCGATCCCTGGCCGGACGGTCTGGCCGAGGGCAACGGACAGGCCGACCAACGGCCCAGCTCTGGGAAGCCCGAACCTAGGCCGCCTTTCCAAAACGAGTGCGAGCCTCGGACGTGGCACCCGGGACAGCCAAGCCCGGAGAGACCATCCCGATTCGTCCCACATTCCCGCGAAGCGTCGGCTGTATCGGTTCTGGTTGGCTTTTGATTTAAATGAAAATCTCTCCTCTCCCCCTTTATTAGAGGAAGTCTTCCCCTTTCCTTTGTCCTCCATCGGACGCGATGGCGAGTCCGGGCGGCTCGTCCCGACTCAGTCCGGGGCCCCCGGGCCCCGGACGCACATAGGGTACGACTGCCCGGACTCGGCCCGGGGCCTCTGAGTCCCGGTGTGATAATCCGGACCACGCCGCCCTGTCAAGCGCGAGTCCGGGCAGACTGCTCCCGGTCGAGGATCTTCTCCCGGTGTCAAGAGCTCGCACCCTCGCAAGGGAAGCTGAGCCCGAACACGGCCCCTAACAGGCCAAGACCAGAGAGCATCCTCACTGCAGCGGGGCTCGTGCCCGCTCCCCGCGCCGTGGCCTCAGGTCATGACGCGTGGGTCGATGGTTGGGCACGCAGCAATAATATTCCGCAGGCAGCAAGTGTGGCGCCCGTCGTAGAGCGCCCCTCGCCCGGCAAACATATGGCCTGGACTTACCTCCCGGGCCTGACTCTGAGGAAGCCCAACCCGGGGCAGCATCGCCAAGGCGAATGCGCGCCTAGGAACGTGGCACTCGGAATGACCCTCACGGGGCGCGAGTACCCGGACAGCATCGCCTCGGCAAGGGCGGGTCCGGGGAAGCCGTCCCAATATGGTCCATGTCCTTACTCGGGCCTCCGTGCCCGGGCACGTAACGACCATACATATCAAGTCGCATTACCGCCCGGGGCCCTGGGTCCCGGGCACATATTTGAGCCGAGGCTCGGATTCCCGAATCCGCGCCCTGGGCCTGAAACCGAGGAGCCGAACCAGGGTGGCATCGCCAAGGCGAGCGCAAGCCTAGGAACGCGACACCCGGAATAGGGCGCGATAGCCCGGACAGCACCGCCCCGTCGAGAATGCATCCGGAAGGTCGTCTCACATCCCATATTCAAGCCCGGGCCTCCGGAACCCGACTTATATCAAAATCGTATTTCAGTCCGGGGCCCTCGGGTCCCGGACACGTATGCGCATGACAACCGGGGCCCCCGGGTCCCGAGCGCATGCCGGACTCGAGCCCGCGAGGGAAGCGTGCCCGAGCTCCACTCCCAGAACAACATAATAAACCAAGGTACGAAAAGTATAAGCATGACCATATATACATATGCAAATATCTCTTTTTGTACAAGACAGGCCAGCCGGAGCGCAAGCACGAGCAAGGCCCAGAGCTGTCGCCGCACGGGGGGCGGTCACTAGTGTGCTTCGTACCGGACCCCGCGCGGCGCCGGGAGGGGAGCGCTCGGGGGCATGGAGGGCCTCCGGGCCCCGAAGGCGGCTACAGATGGACCGGAGACTTCCTCGACCTCTTCGCCAGGCATCAGCTCCACAAGATATTTGCCGCGGTCGAGGAACCCTGCCTCCGGGGCAGCGGACTCGGCCACGACCTCCCGCGCCTCCTCGCGAACCTCCGCGACTTCCGCGCGCGCGGTGAACTCACCCCCGAGTCGCGAGCCCGGCCTCTTGGGCCCAGGCGCTTTCTTCTCGGGAAGGAATTTCCTTCTCCCGCGCCTCCATCTCGGACCAGGCGCGGGAAGACTCGTCGGCGACGGATCCGGTGGCGGCCCCCATTCGGACGGTGCGCCCCTCTGCTACCGCGGTCTCCAGCCAGTGGTCACCACGAAGAACTCGGCGGTGACAGCACGGACGGCGAGCTGCTGCCTCGGCATCGCGACCGCCGTCGCCGGCCTTCCTCAACACTTCGTTCCATGTTTTCAGCCCGGGTCCCGGGTACGTATCGCATCGAAATCAACAAATCGTCAAGCTACGTCAATACATGACGAACCAGGCGGACCCAGCGTCCCCTCTTTTCTTCAAGACGTGGCCCTGTTCCTGCCCGAGGCTGATCCCGGCCGAGCAACAGGGCTAGGGGCCACTGTCGGCGAAGTGGGACAGGGGGTCCCACATGCCCTAGGGACGCGTGGGTCTTCGGCCACGGCAGATCCCCGGGGGGCATCTTTCCACCGGCCCCGGGCTCGTCCCCGGGGCGGTACCGCTCTATCGGCCCCGGGCTCGTCCCCGGGGCGGCACCGCTCTATCGGCCCCGGGCTCGTGCCCGAGGCGCTATCTCCATCGGCCCCGGGCTCGTTCCCAGGGCGCTATCGCTGTCGGCCCCGGGCTCGTGCCCGGGGCGCTATCTCCATCGGCCCCGGGCTCGTTCCCGGGGCGCTATCGCCACGGGCCCCGGGTTCGTGCCCAGGGTGCTATCGCCACCGGCCCCGGGCTCGTGCCCGGGGCATCGCATATATCGGCTCGGCCCCCGGGGCCTCTTTGGCCTCGGGCCCGAGCCTTGCCTCCGGGCGCCATCGACTCACTCCCTGCCCGGGGCCCACATGTCGGTCCCCGGCAGGCTCTGAACCAGCTCGCCACTACAGCATTAATGACGGGGCGACAGGGCACGTCGCCCCTGTCGTCCGCTCCGCCACGCATGAGTGCCTCAGGACGGCCCCCCAAGGACAACCGACTGCTGTCAGAAGCCTTTTGACTTCTGAGGCAAGGGCGTGCGCCGAAGTCAAGAAGAGTCAGAGATTCTTGACTTCGACAGTGCGGACATCCGCGACAAGACTGCGACAAGACAAATCATACCTGCTCTCTCACGTATATTCGGTACTGTGGACTCCCCTGGTTCTATAAAGGAGGATCCATGCCACGTTTAGAAGGGGCTCGGACTGGCTGACTCTCCCCCGGCTCTACCTGTTCCTGAGCTTACTCCGTAGCTACTGTTCTTCTTCCTCGGCTCCGGCTGAGCTCACCCTGTAACCTCATTTCCACATTCATCCACCAAAGACAGCAAACCACACACAGGACGTAGGGTATTACGCTCCGGCCGCCCGAACCTGTATAAATCCTCTTGCCTCCTCTGTGCGCCTTTCTTCTACGTCTTCTTCGAGTACCCTTCTTCTATACCCTGACGCCGGCTTCGCCTGAGAACTACTCCCCTGGCCGAATCTCAAAGGGGGGGTCTCCCGACTTCCCGCCGTCGAGGTCTCATCCTCCGACATGACCCGTAGGCCGTACTCAACGTGTAGAGTGTGGGATACCAACGGGTGTCAACCAACCTAGGGTGTAGCCGTTATGGCTTCTATCACATCATGTGAGTAACGTTGTACAAACTCTGCAGAGTCAAAACTAATCGGTTAGCCGTGCTCACGGTCATGAGCGGCATGGTTGTGTCTATTGAGTATAGATTTATACTTTTAAATGTGTTTATGAAATTGGGATGAGGATTGATGACTTATGAGAATTATTATGCTTATTACAATGCTTATGGTGGCTTGTTGCTGTGGAGGGCAGCAAGCAGGAAAATTATTATGTTGATCACTTCCCTACTTGTTATACATATTTCTAATATTTTATTAAATACCGTTGCAAATGATTGTGAACTAAAATTAGCTTTATACAAAACTGAACCCACAAATAGCTATCTCCTTGATTTTAAAGCTCGCATGTAGCGATATAGGATTGTCCTTGCCAGTACACTATTTCGGTAATGTACTGACTCTTGCTTGTATGGTTATAAATCTTTGCTGTAGGTTAAGTGTTACGGGAATTCGTTACTTCTTTAGGATTGATTCTTTAAGGGGTCTACCCCTAGTCGGATTGCCTGTGGTATGGGTAGACAAGCTTTTGCTGAATCATATTATTCGGTCATTTGACCTATGTAACTCTGATGTAGTAAATTTAGTCTACTTACTTGTACAACCATTTATTGAATACCATTGCTAGAGATGAAAGTGTGGACTAGCAATTATCCTAGGGCTAGTCTGCATGAGTATAGACTTAGAACAGTTAAGATACATGGAGAGTAGTTCAACCGTAGATCATGTCCTTAGAGATATGTATCGTGTTTGGTCGCCACCTTCGTGTGGTTTGACGGGCATATCTCGCTGTGCGGACTGGTGTAACTATTCTTCCAAATATCTCTCGTGTTCTTAGTCTGGTGTTTCGGTTGTTTTGCATTATAATTGGTGGTTTGTATGATAAGGCTGCAATGAAGTTGGATGGTTATAGTTTTATTTGGCTTTCTCCTGAGATCCCATCCAACTAGATATTTCGCGTTGTTGTACCAATTACCTCTTATAGTGCAGAAAACCGGGGTGCCCACAGAGAGGCACGCGGGCCGGCATGGCACAGCCCGCTACAGGGACCGTGCCTAAATAGGTCGTGCCGTAGCGGGCCGTGCCTCGGGCCATGCCGGGCCGGTCCGCTCGTTTGGACATATATAGGTGCAGCGTTTGAGCCTATTCAAACTGAACCATAATGTATTGCATCAAGGGCTACATGCCCATGCTCATTGACTAGCACATAGGTGTCACTAACATGTGGGCCTGGAGCAGGTGGGACCCACACATCAGTGGCACCTACTGCACATATAGAACTGCAAAGGATGTGAGTCTGAGTTCTTCCATTCTTTTCGAGTGAGTAGGACTAATATGATCTACGCTAATATCATCTCTAGAGGTTGAGGTTCATTACTACAAATGGGTTTGTTATGGACATGTCATTTTAGACTTTTTTCTAAACCTTATTTGGAAAAGTATCGCATGCTATTTAAAAATGGGATTGTCTAGATTTACTATGGTGCAAGGAACCAAAGGTCTAGTTTTTCATGAACGGTTTTATTATATCTAGCACTGATAAAAAGAGTCATTGATGTCTCCACTCGTTAGAGACTATATTTTTTAAAACCATCAATGATACTACTCCATCTGTCCCAAAATATAGCTACCTTTAAGTTAAAATTTTATCACAAATATAACTATCTAGGATATGTAAAAAGTGACTTTTACCCTATTACTTTCTATGCTACTCATAGTGGGCCAATCATCTCACCAAACCTCGAGACCCACACTCCACCCATACTACTCTTAATTCCCATCACCCCACCAACTATTAATGAGGGCATTTTAGATCTTTCATCCCTATCCTTAATTCCTCCAAAACACTTCTAGATAGCTATATGTTGGGACGGAGGGAGTATACCAGAAGCTATTTTTGAACAAAAACAATCAATGATACATCTGTAACGGAGAGTTGGACATCAGGGTCTTCTTTTCTAAACCATCTTTCATAATAGGGGTAATTGTGTTCTTTGCCCTGCTTTGAGTTTCAATTGTGATTTTACCCCTTTTTTTAGGGTTTGTGATTTTGCCCTAGATTTTTTGAACCGAAGTTTCGATTTGCCCCTAATTTGTTAAGTCCTTTTGGAGGTGTTAATTCTATGGTAAAAAGACATTTATACCCTTACATATTGTTGTGTGTTTGTACAGTTGTGTGTTTGCCTCCTAGTTTGAGATCAAGGATTTTGATTCTACCTTATTTTTCACGGCTGCATGTGCACATGATGATCCAAAAGTAAAGTATCCAGTATATTATCTTTAGCAGAAAAACGACACTTGAGAATAAAAAATTCCTTGAATGAGCGGTCCAATTTAGGTATACGTTGAAGCATACACTATATCTACCCTATAGTACACCAACAACATTTTACCTATGACTATGACCATGACCATCACTATGTGATATATCCAATGACCCACGTTCATCTGCGTATCTACATCGGACGATCTAGATTGCAGTGCTCCCCGCGCCCCCCAGACACCATCGCCCACTCCCGGTGCTCCCAGGCTCCCAGCGCCCCATCGAAATTCTCCTCTCCTAGTGTTGGCCAAACGGGAGGACCGAGCCGGCACGGTCCGGCACGGCCCGCTACGGCATGGTCCCTGTAACGGGCCGTGCCGTGCCGTGCTGGCCCACGTGCCTCTCCCCCAGCCCAGGCACGGCACGATGAGGTTGTGGGCCGTGCCATGCCGGCACGGCCCGTTGGCGGCCCACCGTGCCCGAGCCGGCCCGGTCCGCTCCGACCGCCACGCTGTCCACACTGACTTGAACCACGCCGGCCTCGGCACGGCAACCATAGATCCCCAAACCAAACCTCTCCGCCGCCGATCGGTCGCCATGGCCACCATCGCCTCCCTCTCCCACCTCCTTGCGAGCAAGCCAAACCCCTCGCCTCTCCCCTCCCGCTGTGCCCCAGCCCTGCTCCCCCTGTCGTGATGCGGCCAGCGGCCAGCCCCTGCCATCTCCGCCACCACCTCCGACCTCCTCTCCACCGCCTCCTCCCTCAAGTCCTGCCTCGCCGCTGAGGAGACTCTGTATGGACTCTTCCTCCTCTCCTTCTCCCCCACTCTCGTCGAGCTTGCCGCACTCGTGGGCTATGACTACGTCGTCGTCGACATGGAGCACGGCTTGGGCGGCATTCCCGAGGCGCTCGCTTGCCTCCTCGCCCTCGACGCTGCCCGCACCCCCGCCGTCACCTGCCTCCCCGAGGCTTGCCCCGTATGGGCTAAGAAGGCCCTCAACCTCGGACCCGTGGTCTCATGCTTCCCGCCGTCGAATCCCCTGCTGTTGCGGTCATCGCCGTATCGCACTGTCGCTACCCTCCCCGTGGTGTTCGCGGTGCCGCACACCCCATCGTCCGTGCCTCCGCGTACGGCCGTGCCCGTGCCGCATCGCCGGCCCAGGCACGGAACGACATGGCTACTCGGGCCGTGCTGGCACAGCCTGTGGCCACTTGTGTCGGGCCAGCTCAGGCACAGTTACTGTAGCACCATACCCGGACCGGCCCAACAGGGCACAGCCCATTTGGACATATACCCTCTCCCCTCTCTCTGGAATTTTTTTTTATTTATATATTTTTTAATAAAATATTTACAAAATTATATTTTCATTTCAAAAATTTACAAAAATATACTCCTAATGCCCTTTGGGAGGGCGTTTTTTAATAAATCGCCCTTCCAAAGGGCGATTTAATGACGTGGCTGACGGCCGTTGGCCGGGCGGCCGGCGGCTATCAGCACTTTTGCAGGCGGCCCCCTGGCCACCGAAACACCGCCCTCTAGCAGGGCAGCAAGGGGGCCGCCTGTAAAACGCCGGCCGTGGGGCCGACCATTTTAGAGGCAGCCCCCTGGCCGCCAAAAAGCCGCCCTCCTAGAGGGTGGTTTTTAGGCGCCGCCTGCAAATTAGCCCATTTATCAAAAAAAAATCGCCCTATCGAAGGGTGATTTTTTTCTACCTCACTATAAAACCTCCTCCAAGCCTCCAAAAAATTCATAAAAATAACAGAAAAAAAGAAGAAAAAGTTGAGAGTGACGACGAACGAAAGCGGCGAAGCCCAGCCAGTTTACGGATTCATCTACAGGTAATATTTTATAACTCTTTGTAATTTCCATTTCTATTCATCAAATGATGTAGTATGTGTAGTATTGTACTACTTATTTCACAGGTAAGTAAATGTTAGGTCTGGTCCATAAGGTGTAGATCTATTGAAGTTGAGCATAATGGCTAAGGACATTGATAGAACGCATGAGAGAAGTTATGTTTTTTTACTAGATGAGTAGCACTAGTTGGAGAAATGCTAGGGAGATGGAAATAAGGACGATGACATTTAATTTTTTGTAGTCATGTGTAGTATACCATAGGTATGTAGTTGTATAAGGCATTTTTGGCATAGCGAGTTATAACTTGCGTTTATTTGGTTATAATGTAGGTTGCTACGGATGCATTCGGTATGTCCAGTCGTCTACGACCTCAGATTGACGTGCCTCCGCTGATGTGTTGGTGTGGAGATAATTGCAAAGTCACAATAAGTGAGAAGGATTACGCATACAGGCAAAGGTATTGGATGTGTGCTAATTATGCGTACTCCCCGGAGAAGCCGAAGCCACAAGGGAAGAAGGGGAAGGCGAAGAAGCCAGTGGAGGTAATAGAATTATCTTGTAGTACGAAATATTTGAACCTTTGAGCTAACAAATTTGTATATGTCAAGGCACCGAAGCCTCCTCCGCCTCTGTGCGATTTTGTGCAATGGATAGATACGGAGATCCGTCTACAGGACGCAAAGTTTCTTCGCAGTTTAAAAGATTGGAACAGGGAGCGGTACGAATGTCGTTGGGCGGCGCAAGAAGAGTGGGAGGCTGAGTAGAAGAGGAAGGAGGAGAAGGAGCGGCAGGAGAAGGAAGCCTGTGAGGCTGAGAGGGAGAGGAAGCGGGAAAGGGCACTGCGTGCAAAGGAAGCTGGGCCGGAGACGGCGAGAAAGGGGAAGTACCCACGCTGTATACAGTAGTTGCATATCTAGTCGGATATCCGTTTGAAATTCCCTAAGGAATGTAATAACGATAACTAGAAACGTTTCATGTGCCGTTTGTACTCGTTGGATAGATAATTTCATTACGTTTGTAAGCAATTAACGTGTGCTGGGTTGTCACCGCTCGGAATCTACTTTCGCCGTGAGGTTGAAACTCAAAAATTCATGTTTTTGATTAGTTTCGTCATGAATGTAGATCATAAGGAGTACATCGTTTGATCGACGAGCGTAAACAAAGTAAAGGGGTTAAAGCATCTAGGCCCCATTGTTGATTTCGGTAATTCATGACAAGCGCTAATGTGGACTAACCATTGTGTTTGAGTATATGCAAAAAAAAGTTAGGTCCACATGCCAAGGAGGATGACCACCAATTATATTTGATGGCGCAAAGCTATGGAGTTGTGACGCGGGTGTTGGTCGGACCGCGAATACCTGGCCGGTCAGACCGGATCGATCCAGTATCGATAGTGAGTTGTAGTAGGGGTGGCGGTCGGACCGCCTCCCCAACCCGGTCGGACCGGCCTGATCCAGTACCGACACGGAATTGTAGTGGGGGCGCGGTCGGACCGACTCCCCCTCCTGGTCAGACCGGTCGGATCCAGTACTGACAGGGCGTTCTAGTTGGGGTGGTGGTCAGACCGCCTCCACCACCCGGTCGGACCGGCCAGATCCAGTACCGACAGGAAGTTCTAGTTGGGGCGGTGGTCGGACCGCCTCCCTACAGCCGGTCGGACTGGCCGCGTCCAGTACCGACAACGCAAATGAGATAGGGTGCCGGTCGGACCGTCTCTTAACCTGCGGTCTGACTGGCTGGTATTTTTTAGATATTGAATTTGGACCCAGTTGGACCGATCCTTTGCCTGCGGTCGGACCAGAAATGTCCTGAGTTGGGGATTTCGGCCCCAACGGTTAGTTTTTGCGCTTGTTATCAATTACCAAAATCAACAATGGGACATAGATGCTTCAATCTCCCCCTTTTTGGTAATTAATGAGAAATGTTACATACAAAGCCAAATTATAAATGAAATTAAATACAAGAAGGCAAATCATACAATAGATTCCCCCTAAACATGTGTATGACAATCACAAGAGCCACAACGGTGACGAGAGGAGTTTGTAATATGATTTGCATTCCATCAATTTAAAATAATAGAGCATGATAAGCAACAACAGCTTGAACTCAAAAGGGGATAAATTTATGAAAGAAATAGTATAGGTCAAACGAGATAAATTTCGAGTAGCAATAAACTCCAAAGGAGACAAATGAGAGTTTAACTATCCTATTACAAGAAAGCTGACAAATAACCAAAGGGTCTTCAATCTTCCAGAAGAGGGGAGGAAGGCGCACTGCGACGACGATGGTAGACAACCGGATGGGAGGTCTCAACAATCCTCACACGTCGCTCAAAACCATCCATGCGACCTTCAACACGATCAATGGAATTTTGCACAGTTCGAACATTACTAGATAAGCCTCTCACTTGTTCAGTCATCTCCTCAAATCCGGTATTTATACGAGTAAAGCTGTCATTTAGGGCATTGAGAGCTTCCATGACCGGATTGAAATACTCCATTGGCTGCATCCCAAAATATGCATATTGAGGAGAGAAAAACTAACCAAAGTCCTGTGAAAGCGGCGGAGGAGGAGGATGATCATGATAAGAAGGCCCTTGAGGTTGAGCGGAACGAGAAGATTGACCGCTCTCAAAGGACCGCCTGGAGGGAGCATTTGGTGGAAGCCGGGGCCTATACTCCTTATGGCAAGATGTTCTATTGCCCATTCTTCCACACTTTGCAAGGATAAGCTTTATTATGAATGAAGCATAATATATACCTTGTCCAAGGGTGTTCTTTGACATGTGCATCTCTCTAAGAATAAGGTCGGCGACATCAAACTGAGTTCCACTTATGATAGCTCTGATCACATGCTATGTTATACCACGAATGGCATCCTTGTTGCCACACCTTAGGACAATAGAAGTTCTTACAATCCGGTTGATCACACTTGCGACAATTTTTAATCCAGTGACTGTTCCAAATGTGCAATGAACACTTGTGTCGTAGAATTGAGCTTGTTCTTGAATAGACATTAGAGAGTACTGTAGATTGGAGTGAAGCTGTGTACCCTCAAGATATCTCAGCTCCAACACTTCTTGCAACTCTCGCTTAGTTGCCACACACCCAAGCTCTCCACTAATCCACTTTATCTGAGTGAAATCTTCATTTATCCAAATAGTGGAGTAGAACTGACGGATAAGAGCGGGGTCATAATCCTGATGGATAGCAATAGACTTGTCAATTCCCACTTGTTGAAAAGATTGTGAAACCCTTGAAACTGTGAGGTCTTGTTTATCTCTTTCCACACAATGTACTTATGATCAGCAAAGGGCTTGGTGGAAGTGTACACCTTCTCAAATACTTCCTTCTGAAAGTTTGTGTGGAACCTTCGATCGTTGGAGTCATTAGGTCTGTTGAATTGATCATGATCCCTAAGAAGCATGTACTCCGTAGGGTTGTTCAATCGTACTTGGAAGTTGATAGTTGGATCCACTTGAGGCATTAAATAATAGACCGAAGGAGGTCGAGCAGTTGGGTCACCTTGAGGATAAATAGGTTGTTCGTCATCATCATCCTCATCCTCATCCTCATCCTCAACCTCATCCTCATATATTTGATGGTCTTCTTCATCTTCCTCTTCCATCACATAATCCTCATTCTCCATCGTTTCTTCCTCTGATGAAATGACGGGATCATGACGCTTCTTGGAGCGTCTTTCTGTAATTTTCTTGCGAGTAGGAGCCATTGACTGAGAAAGAGACAAAAGAAAAGGATCAGCGAGAATTAGTGTAAATAGAAAAGATTTGATAATTGAAACTTGCTGCTCAGTCCAGGGGCAGTCAGACCGGCCCTACTTTGGCGGTCGGACCGCAGGCCGGTCGGACCGCATGCATCAAGCCGGTCCGACCGCCACTGGCAGATCGAGTTTGCATGCTTCCATTCATCAAAAATTTTTCACATACACAAGAGATGAACTAATATGGCACAGACTAGAGAGAATAGAAGCTGAACAAGATAGGCATTGTGCACAAATATAGGAGAGAAATAAGAAAACAAACTAACCCTAACCCTAGAAGCATCAAGAGGTGAACGGGATTGAGTTAGATGCAAGGGAGAGGGATTACCACTAGATTGCCGGAAGAAATCGACTTGATTTGCACTAAGAACTCCCCTCTAGAGATGCAAATCGACGAAGCACACTCCTTTGGCCTAGGGTTCCAATCCACGATTCAAAAACACAATCAAATACAAATCCAAACCGTAGAATATAGAGAGGGAACGGAGGAGAATCACTTACGGTCCAACCGGAGGAGAAATCCCGGTCCAACCGAGAGGAGGAAGTGGAGAGGAGAGTTAGGGTTTGAGGGAGAGAGAGAAACGGGTTTGGGGCGAGTTGGGAAAAGAGAAGAGTGATAAAGGAGGAAGAAGGTCGAGTAGGATAAGTAATAGGCCCCCACCCAGTGGCCCGGTAGCCGGTCGGACCGTAGGCTTCAGGCTGGTCGGACCGCGCATGTAGCGCCGGTCGGACCGGCTGTGCCCGATCTGCCGGCCTCCAGCCCTTGCACAGGCAGATCCCCGCACACAAAAGTCACAACACCAGGTTTTTAAGATCTCGGGGAAAAACAAGATGACACAAAGGTGCCCTTTGAATGTGTGAGCTCAAACATCGACAATTTCCATATATGTGAGATTTACTACGGAATTTACAACAATTCTCACTTAAGTGCTAGAAATGACGTATTATGGTTTATGGTAGTTTTTAGTTGAATTTCGAACGCAAATAACTTTTGAAGGATCAAATTTTTGCGAGAAATTTGAATACCAAAAACATTTGAAATAGTCAAGTCTAGCATTTTTGTTTGGAAGCTTTTTCGAAATCTCATTCGAACTCATTTTGGAGATTTAGGGCAATTTGGTCAAAAACAAGATTCTAGTTTCTTCCAAAAAGTGGTAAGAAGGCAATTTTATTTAGAATTAATTTTTCTTTTAAGGTTAAGCTTGGAAAACATATAAGATACCATGTGAAACATTTTCTAAGCGGTAGATTTCAACAAACAAAGTTTCTGACAAATTTTTGACTTTGGTCAAACTAGGCCTTTTGAGTACAAGAGGCGAAGTACTACTAGTGCAACGGACTACGGGTCCAGACCGTAACCTTTAGCCCTCTTCGTCCTCCTAGCCTGCGCTCGCACCTGCCCCTAGGAATACATCAACCGGTCTGGTGGTACGGCATGGTCAGCGCGGGTCACCTGCATGGGTGTGCCAGCTGGTGCGTCCTGTGTCTGTGGTGGCGGAGCTCCTTCGAGCTGCGAGGTATTTAGTACCTCGTGGATGTCCTCGTCCTCGGCCTTCAAGTCGTCCCCCTTGAAAGGATCCTATACCCATCCGCTGCCGCGTGCGCCCTGCGCGGACGAGCCAGCACCAGCAAACATCTCCCGCATTGTAGAGTGGAACCCTATGCATAAAAATATTGATAATTGCAAAGTTTAATTTTGCAAGGCGAAAGTAAACTTTGATCTAACCTGAAGGACCTCCTGTGGTGGCCCCGGGGGCAATGGTCATGCCCTGCTGCTGCGTGCGGTTGGATGTTGTACGGTCCCTGCACGGACGTGCCAACTCCGGAGGGATCTAGGTATGGTGTAGTGAAAGCTGCACCGAAAGATACGGATATAAAATGGTGCATGTTGTATTATGAACCGATGGTTAGCGGAACATACCTCTGGAGGGGCCAGCTTGCTGATTGGAACCATGCTGGTGCACTCCAGCTCCTGCGGGGCGTGGCTGTAGCTGTCGAACAGCTATAGGAGGTACCGCGTCGACCGCACAACAAGTGAGCGCACGGATCACTGCGTGTATCGACTGATGGATCCTCCCGAAAGTTGTCCTCTGCTCCTCCGCAGTCAACACGATCACTTCGTCCAACCGTCCGAATGCGGCGTCCACATCTGCTCGAACCTGTCGCGCTGCATCGGCCTAGTTGAAATTTGACGTTACTATAGGTTAGAACCATGCACACCTACAAAAGGAATTGCAAAGTGCAAAGAGAATGTGCCATACCACGCGGAAGTAATCCTGGTCACGGTAGTGTCAGTCGTAGCGGTGAAGTGTGGCTGTGGATCCTCTGGGGTGAACGTCACGCGTGTGTGGGTGCACGGCTGGTACCACCTAAGGTATGCTAGGTAGTTGTTCTCAGTGTGTGGAAAAATCTCGTCGACGACCTCCTCCGTCGCCAACAACCAGTCCTCGACGTACTTCTGCAGTCTCGGATACCACTGAGTACCGCCTGCCTGTCCCCTATGAGTATACCTATTTGCAGAGAGTGCATTAGACTTCATTAAAGAGTTGTAGTCGTCGACAAAGATCGCAGCTGTACTAACCTGTGCACGTCACGAGACACAACCATTTGCACGGCCATAGGGAAGAGCTGACGTAGGCCGAACTATCGCATCATGCGCTGTGGACAGTGCGGCTCGACGAAGATGTCGAACACCAACGGCACTCTCGTCATCCAGTACGACTGGTCGCGCGTGCAAAGAGCCGAGAGTCCGAGCGGTGCATGGGCTGCGATGGCCTGCGGACTATACGGCTCCCAGACGACGTCGCTGGGCTGCAGGCGGTCCAACTCTATAACGAAGTCGCAGTAGGCCCTCCTAACCTACGTGTGAGCGTAACGACGCTACAAAATAAGGCAGGGGGTACACGTCAGTATTTGCGCTTAAGTGGTAAACCTAGAATTTCACGTAGCGTACCTCACGACGACACCATACCATCCCCATAGTGGGACGGTCCTCGGCCGACTGCCCGTACAAGCCTCCAGGGCCGCCCTCATAGGGAGAGTGCTGAATCAGAGGGCGGCCTATCGCGAAACGTTCGGCCGCCCATAGCTGCAGAAGGAAAGGGCAACCGGCGAGAATCGCACCTGCATCGGTCTTTGTGCACGCGTCATAAAGACCACGGTACGTCGTTGCTAGCACAGCAGATCCTCAGCTCCACTGCGATACACAGCCGTTCTCGCTGTCGGCGATCGCACGAGCGTAGTGGATCAGTCCCTTGTCCACCGCGTGCCCCGTCGTGTTGGTGAACATCACCCACCCGAACAGCCACAGCAGGTACGCCTCCAAGCTCCGCTGCACCGAGTATTGGTCGGCGTCTTCGTCTAGCTGATCAGGCTGTGAGCAAGAGTGTAGTCAACACCACTGTTGTTTTACATATTGGATGATTGTGAATCGAAGGAATCCGCGACTTATAGTGAACTGTAGCAGCTACGCCTGCGAGGGGCCGGTAGGGGTGTAAGGCGGTAGCGAACCCAGCCTACCAAGTCCAGGTCGATGGTGCACGGCCTTGAACCGAGCAGTGATATCCTACGACCAACCTTGCATCCCATCTACCGGACCGACTGCATCCCCAGCGAGGGAAAGTCCCAGCAAGTAGGACACGTTCTGAAGTGTGGGAGTCATCTCGCCACACGGTAGATGGAATGTGTGCGTCTCCGGTCTCCAGCGATCCACCAGTGCCGCCAGAAGTGACCGGTCAGCGTCTCACCGCCAAGTGGGGTCTTTCTCGTCCGGTGCGGGCTCAACTAACCCGCACAGCGGAAGAAGTCCAGCCTCACGCAACCTGTAGAATATAACACTGTAGTCAATATTGGGGACCATAGATATGTAGAAATGATGTGAACAAATGTTACTACAGCTCTGACCTCTCACGGAACCGGTGGTCTATCCGCAGGAGGTGTCGTGAAGGTCGTGGACGGAAGGTGCCTAGCTGGGCACCCTCGACGGTTGATAGGTAAGACTGGTGGGACTTGTCGAGGACCCGGTCGAGAAGCTCCGGGGTATGGTACGCCATACCTGCATGTAAATAGAGAGTTAGCGTAAATTATATTGTCAAAGCAATAAGTAATAATAAGTTCATAAAGTTAATTGAATAACTAAATTATAAATTATTGTTAAGGTTTACATCATTATTACATGACAATAAAAAACAACAGTACGGTACATATCGTTGTACAACAAAGATCAAGCATAGACTTACACTACACTGAAGCACCACCAAATATTCGAGAACGCGTAAAACGGGGTCGTCTTGAAGTTGTGTCTTCACCCGTAGGACGACTGCCATCAGCGCCTGAACCCGACGGTGTAGCTTCCGCCGCACTTGGACAGGTTGGATCCTTTGGGTATTTCTTATATGTATGGTCTATTTGGTCACACTTTGAACAACGTTTATGTCTTCCACCGAATTCTGACTCATCCATGTCATTACGGATGCGTCTTGTCATGCGGCGACCTATTTTATTCCTTAATTTTGGTGGGTCGGAATGTAGATAGCTTGAGGATGCTCCGTGGTAAATGTCCCCGCAATACCGAAACCGTATATCTCTCCACTTCAGATATTGTAGATTGCTTCTTTTCTGAAATAAGGTGAGACAAAATAACGTGCTTCTATCCCGTACTTGCATGTGCTATGCAAGATAAATTTAACTATGCCAACAAGTGGGAGCCCTCGAACACCACGCATCATCCAGTTATAAACATCCGCCAAATTTGTAATCATTATGCCAAATCGAGAACCATCCTTGTCATACAACAATGCCTATTTCTCCTTTGGCTCATTTTCAATCCACTCTGAAAATTTTCTAACCGAGGATGCCGACCTTCTTCTCATACGAGGTCCGTCACTTGATAGAGCTCCAAGAGTTTGTGGAGCCTCATCCCCTACAAGGGTAGCCATCCTGTACTGTTCTTCTGTTTGTTTAGTGGTCAGCTCATCCAACCTCCTCTAAAGCTCATTGAACTTCTTCTCTTGATTCTGGGTGCACAGTCTCTTGAAAAGATCCATAAGGTGCTTATGCTTAAATTGCCTGTAGAATTTAGCACCTATATGACGCATGCACCATCTTCTTTGGACATCTGACTACCTTGATGGGTATCCCTTCTCAGCACATCCATCTCTCAATTCCTCAATTGCCCGTAGCAAGCCGGCTTGACGGTCATGTATGAGGCATACGTCTAACCTCATCCGTACAACTGCAGACTTAACCCTTTCTAGGAACCAATACCAGCTATTAGTATTCTCACTTTCAACAAAAGCAAAAGCCACTGGTAGAACTTGGTTGTTCCAATCAACTCCAATTGTTGTTAATATCTGCCCTCTGTACTTTTCGATCAGTAATGTTCCATCGATGCAGAGGAGGGCATCTTTTGGGCGGCCGGGGCCCACCTGCAAAAGTGCTGACGACTGTCGGCCGCCCAGGCAACGGCCGTTAGCCACGTCATTTAATCGCCCTCTGGGAGTACGATTTTTAAAAAACGTTCTGCTAGAGGGCGTTGGGAGTATATTTTTATAAATTTTTAAAATGAAAATGTAATTTTGTAAATATTTTATTAAAAAAATATAAAAATAAAAAAATTCCTCTGTCTGCGCCACCGAAAACCCTAGCACGCCGTCCCCGTCGCATCGCCGCCGTTGCGCACCTCTCCCTTGCTCCGCTTTCCCCACGATCACGCCTCCTCGACCACCACGACTTACTCCGCGTCCTCTCCCTAGCCCGAGCTCACGTCGCTACTCCGTTCTGCCGCCGCCGACGCTGCCGTGCAAGGGTGAGGGCGAGGTCGCGCGGGACCTCTGCTCTGTCGCCGACGCCGACGCAGCTGCGCGTGGCCGTGGTTGCCATGGGGCTATACCTCGGTAAACCAGGACCCACCCGTCAGTCCCTACCTCTATTTTTTCTACCCTCTGCTCTCTCCCCTGCGATTCCCCTTCTTTTCCCCGAGCGCAACACCGCGCCGCCGCCCTCTCGTACTCGTCGCCGGATGCCGTCGCCCCTCCTCTTCCTCGAGCTTCGCCTCCGTCCCCTCCCTCTGCCTTCAACCCTCACTGCCTCCTTGCCTCCTCACACTTCCCCAATCGCACATCGCAGCAGTTGCGTCGAGCTCGGATCTGTTCTGCTCTCCCCATCGGCGCGTGGAGCTCGGAGCAGGCGGATCGGAGATGGAGCTAGGCGGCGGCGCCGGATCTGGCCACAAGCTCGCCGCCCTTCCCCACCTCGCGCCACCGTGGATTGGGCCAAGGACGTGGAGCTCGGTGGCGCGACGCGGACGAGCTCGACAGCGCAGCACCGATCTGCCTGCCGGAGTCCTTTCACCAGCCCGATCTGCTCTAGGTGCACTAGATTGCTTTCAAGTTTGCTAAAGTGAAGGGTATTATAATCTTTTTAGCTTTGTATTGATATGTGTGGGATATGCTAAAAATGAAGTGTTTGTCGGAACGAGGGAATATCTAGCTATGCTAATGCTACCAGCCGATACAAACTAACTCTACAAAGTCTGGAATTAAACTATGAAAAAGAATAAATCTATAACAAAAAAAAATTGTAGATGACTAGAGAGGAGCAATGACGCACCTACATAATGTTTGTCTTACTTCTTTTTAAAAAAAGATAATATGATATTTATTGACTTTTAAAACCACTGAACTATGTATGGAAGCATATGTTAATTTTTTTGAACCGTCTTATATTTTTACCACCAATCATATCCTTGCAATTTCATTGTTATTAGGCATTTCATTATTGAAATTAGAAAATTCATGTGCAGTATATATTGGGTGTTTAGAAAAATTCGTCCATCATAATTTTGATAATATTAAAGAATGAAATGGACGGACATTTCTTCATGTGGGATGTGGTATAATATAGTAGTTCAGTGTAGCGTTTGGAAATTTTAGAAAGGAATTGTCATTGACGGATGCTAATCGATATATATTCCATTTCCTCATTCTTGCAATAGTAAGACATGCAAGTTGTCCCATGTTACAATGGAGTTGCAACAAATTATCATCAATTGCATGTAGGTGGAGGCGTGAAGCGATGAGGGATTCGAGCTCTGCCTTCCAAGCGTTCATGATTCCAAGGTGAAGTTTTTCTAAAATTAACAGCATCGCATCTCCATGAAAGCATAAACTTTAATGCATGTGTGTGTATATGTCGAATTGTAATGGTGGAACAGATAAGCTCACCTGCAGCTGATTTATTCACATTACTGGCATACTTCCCTTGATGTTAATTAGCCGGATTAAACTTATGTATGTGCTTATATTTGCCAGAGGTGATTTGAGATGGAATACTAGAGTTGGAATACTTGCTGGCATGGTTTCTTTTTTTAGATAATGCTGGCATTGTTTCTTTTATGATACAATGACCATCTGCAATTTCTATAACCAATTTTAGCTTTAACTTATGTGAGCAGTACTTTGTGCCACCATATCAGTTTCTAGCTGCTAGGAAGCAATAGCTATATCAGTTTCCTAGGGTTTGATAGATTTTACTAATTTTGCATACTTTGTATATCAACTGGTAGCATGTATGATTGTATTGATTGGTTCTTGATAGATGCATTCTTATCTTAAATACATAAAAATGGCCTATAGAGCTTTCAGAAAACTGAGCTGAGCATTTCCTTTTTGAGGATGCACTCCTCAGGGGCACCGATGTAATCATTTTTTGCCAAGCTATTATGTGTTAGAATAGGAAATAATTTCTATTTTTTGCCAAGCCTTTGTGCCTATATGGAATTATGCTGGCAAATATAGAGTATTGCATATTCAAATGCATGGTTCACTTGTTTGTATTGAGTGTATGAAAACAATTCATAATATCATTATAGACTTGATATTGTGCAAGAGGTTCAGTCTGATTTATTTTTTCATAAATAGAACAAGGAAGATATAAGGCATAGTGATTAATCTGTTGTAGCAATGGATGCACCATAAAATATTTCTCTCCTTGCTGCAGTTGGTTAAAATCCTAAAAATTTGTTTATATATCATGTGTTGATCCCTGCATCATTGATTTGGAGTTTTGGACAATGTTATAAGCCTGTTGCTGGTTTGTGTCTCAAGACTTATGGTTGTCTACAGAATTCTACGAGTACATAGATGCTACTTCTTCCCTGTAGATATGGGCTCTTGGATTTGCTATTTTCTTTCCTGATTCGCTGTTGAACTGTGGTTTAAAATTGGTACTTGAGAAAATTGGGTCCTAAGTCGGCAAAATCTTTCATGGCTCAATGAAAAATGGATCGAATCTGGAGCATTATGCTATAGAATTATAGAAATACAGAGTTAGGAGTATTGATGCTAGCTGCAAAATTTACATTGTTGATGTAGATAGGGGATGGTTTATTCTATTTTTTGTTTATGCATTTATGAACATCAAATTCTGAAGCTATGTGTTGCTGGAGATGTCAAACAAGTTACTACTAATTGGAGGACAATCAGTTCAGGTTAGTCACATATCAAATTCTCCATTTGAAAGAAAATTTGTCACATTGTTCAGAGAGAAATTTGAGGCAGTTAATAGTACTAAATACTAACTACTGCCAATTTCAGCCAACAGTGTGCAGAGCTGCTCCAACTCAATGGCACGGCAAACATTAGATGATTTAAATAATTATGTATTCTATACTATACTGCACCGACTTACTATAATGTACATTTGCTATGAAAAATCCCACTACCAGATTGATTTATTTCTAAATCATCTAATTATCTTCCTGTTTAGGACATTCAAATCACTATTAGTCAGTAATATTCCTTCTATAAGTAGTTCATAACTCTGTAGCTATAATGCACCAACCTTTTCTTTCCTACATCCACCCGAGCTAAAAGGCAAGTTCTATAGAACAGCAATTAGACCGGCAATGTTGTATGGTGCAGAATGTTGGCCTACAAAAAGACGGCATGTTCAGCAGTTAAGTGTTGCGGAAATGCGTATGCTGCGTTGGATTTGTGGTCATACAAGAATGGATCGAGTCCGGAACGATGATATACGTGATAGGCTAGGGGTAGCACCAATTGAAGAGAAGCTTGTTCAACACCGGTTGAGATGGTTTGGACATGTCCAGCGGAGACCTCCAGAGGCACCAGTGCATAGTGGAATCCTAAGGCGCGACAGTGATATTAGGAGAGGCAGGGGAAGGCCAAAATTGACATGGGAGGAGGCAATAAAAAGGGACTTGAAAGGATGGAATATACCCAAAGATTTATCTTTGAATAGGTGTGCTTGGAAAGCAGCCATTTATGTGCCTGAACCTTGATCTGCAGCTTCTATTGGGTTTCAACTCTAGCCTACCCCAACTTGCTTGGGATTGAAAGGCTTTGTTGTTGTTGTTGTTGTTGTTGATAGTCATAATCTCTTCTACGTCCGCCCATTAAGTGCCCTATAGTCATCTAATTATGCCGCAGTTGTTTAGAGAAGAATTAATCAGTTATAGTACACAATCTTAGGTTGAGTAGTTAAACATCCTACATACAGAAATTCTCTGTGAAATTATGCTTATAAATCTAATATATGAATAAAAGAGCTTGTGTGGTTGTGTGTACAGTACCCAAAGAATCATAAGCTGGTTTGTTTTTACAGAATATCTATTTTCTGTGGTAGCCTAATAATTACGATTTAAGAGCAAAGTAAGTAAATTTTTGTAAAGTTGTGTGCCCGTATTTTTCATCTTTGTGTTATGTGGTCTTGTGCTATAAATAAGCCATAACTACTTTGCAGCTTGCTTTGGTAAAGATAGCTCATGCTTTTTCCTTGCTTATTCATTGAACTAAAGGTCAATAATTATGCTTGAGTGAATGTTTGACTATTGTAATTAATCTTTTGCTCTTATATATTATATGGTCCTATCTTTTTTAATGCCTATGAAGGTTTGTTGCATCATCATGTTTCTTTTAGATGGACTCAAGATTGGGGTCATTGCGAATAGTACAGCAAGGATTGGAGCGTGCAAGTTTTTTTTTTTTTGTGTTTCATCAGAAGATAACAACAAATTGAGTATATTATATATCTATCCAAGTATAATGAGTTTGCTCTGTCTATTAAAGTTACATCTCTTCTGTTTTCTTTGCTTATCTTACCACCATTTTATACTTCATGTTTTCAATTTTAATCCACATATGGACTGCTCTGGAATGGATGCAGTAGTGGTGATTGAAGAAATACATGGATGCAGCTCTGGGACAGCTCTGCATGTCCATGTTTTTTAATCCAAAGTTTTAAAATGAATATTTGAGCTTCAATCAGCTAACTTTGTGTTATCCAACTCATGGTTGTTCCCTCTGCTCAATGAAAATAAAAAAAATACATGCCATTTTCTGCATTGTTATTAAATGTTGTTCCACTTGCCAAGCATCATTCTGATATCTTAGCAACTGGATCATGACTGACAAATGACTATGTACCTGCCATTCTGTTGTTTTCATTTGCTTTCATGGCAGGAGGATCGCCATGACTTTGATCCCGTGTATGCGTCAGGCTCCAAGGTGAGAATCTGAATGCTTGCTCAGCTCCAAGATAACAACTGCCTAAGATATTTTATTTTCTCAGTGAGAATTGAGATTTGTCTTATTCAACAAAATTATGTAATTATTATTTATTTTGTTGTGATTTGTTTTATTATTAAAGGTACTTTAAGCATGACTTATATTTTTACATATGTGTACAAATATTTTGAATAATATGAATGATCAAACTTACGTCCAAAAGCCAACGGTGTCAAACATTAAAAATCGGAGGTGGTAATAGTTAGCCTTTCCTATTGCCACTTATTGATTTGTTTTTGTGCTCTTGAAACATTTCCTGTGACGTGCAGTCCTTTTGCCTTTTCCTGTAAAAAACGTTGCCGAGTTAATATTTGGGCCATGTCCATCTAACATTAAACTGATCATGTCTAGATAAATTTTATAAATGGGATACAGTAATGTTACACATAAACTGGAAGGTAAGGATTTCTCAAGAGGCGGATGCTTGTACTGCTGTGCGGTGAAGCTCTGATGACATGCAACAATTGTGCGTATAATTAAATTAATTCAGTAATGCTTTTAACAGTTATACTTGCTAACTGGTCATGCTAAGTTTGCGGATTCAGATTTACTGCTTTATCAGTTCCTACATTCTTATTACCAAATGCGTAATGGTCAGACTGCATTAGTATCCATGAGTTTACATACGTAGCTGGTCTAACGGCCTAGCCAATTTATATAATGAACGAATTACACAATTCCATAGTGCATTTCCTTGTATTTTGTTTCACCCATATTAATTTGCGAGGCCTATTTAGAAACTGCATGATGATGCTTTGCCTTAGTGCAGGTTTTTGAGTTATCCCCTTATTTGTGCAGGTGGCATTAATGGACGCTTTCAACTACACTGACCACTACCTGGTGCCACTGCTGGGGCGCTAGGATAACATGTACGTGGCTCTGTATGAGGCCATGTTAATTATTCTATCTGGAATTATTACTATGCTGAATGAATTATTCTACAAAAACATAAAAGGAAAAGGTTAGCTGTGCACTAACGGTACAACCAGTTTTTGGCCTTTTGTGATGACAGTCAAGTAGATCTGAAGTCAATTTTTTTGGCTTTCATGCATTGTTTACAGTGGCCCTGGCTGCTGCCGCAAGCACAGCCAATCAGACTCAATTACTCAACGTTTGGGAGGTGCTCAAGGCAAGCCTCCTTTGGGACAACATGGCAGTAAACCACTCCCTGAAGGATGAATGGAGCTCATGAGAATTACGGCCACTTCTTTGTCTTTAGCTTTGGTTGCCCATGTTATTGTTCTTGGATTTTCTATGTTCATAAAAATGCTTGAAAACAATTGGTACACGAGAAACTGGTGTCGTTATTGCAATTGCAAGTATATTGCTCCAGTTGGCAACTAGACATGACCGACGTGATCAAATTTTGGGGCACAGAGGGTTTCGGGTAGTGGTATTTCAATATTTGGCATTTCTCCATTTTCTTTCTTGTCATTGGTTAAATACATGTATCTTGCCCTTCTGTTCTTTTAATTTGTACGTTGGGAAATAAAAATTAATTAGTTGTATTAATGATTTGTTAGTAAAGTAGGGAAAAAGAGCTACAAATCACAAGCATCGTTCTTTCTCAAAACAACAATAAGCACAAGGTTGTGACTTGTGCTCAACTAGGCAACCTTAAGCATGTTAAACATTCTAAGTGAAAATCAACGTAGAAATCTTGTGCTTGCAATATGTTGGATTTAATCCAAATATTGATCGTAACGTACGTTGCACTGCTTAATTACTAGTAGGGGCTTAATCACTCAACAAACTAAAGAATAAATCAGATTACCATGAAAAGAATGCTTCCTAAACCAACAAAATCCCAAAACAACACCTATGCATAACAGGAAAAAAGAAAGGGAATCCTCGATTTGCGAGAAGAGCAAAACAAACCTGCTCGTCGTCGCGTCATACCGCTGCTCTCTTGCTGTTGCGTTGCCCGTCTCCGCGGCCGCAACCACATGCTCGTCCGCGCCGCCCGTCGCCCACCGTCGCTGCTGTGCCTCCTCTCCCTGTCCTGCGCCGTGCAGCGTGCCGCTCGCTTGTCAGCGCGCCGCCAGTTGCTCTCCCACGCCGGCCGCTGGATGCCGCTGCCGCAGTTGAATGCCCAGGCCGAACCGGGAGGAGACCTAGGCCGCCCAGGCAGAGTAGTTGAATGCTTAGGCGGCAAGGGGTAAAATCGTCCCTTCAAATTTTCTCATTTCATTTTTTCTTTTCTTTCACTTATTTAATCTAGGCTGGACATCCAAAACAGGGGCAAACGACGTTTCAGTTGAAAAAAGTGGTGTAAAATCACAAACCTTAAAAAAGAAGGATAAAATCATAATTAAAAGTGTAAATAGAGACAAGAACACAATTATTCCTTCATAGTATCTTAACTGTATTGTCCACTCTAAACGTGAATTTCATACCTAACTTGTTGATTTCATTTAACTCTCTCGTCTTCCTTCCTCTGCTCCCATCCCCCAGGCCATCCACATCTTCGGTCAGGCTGTCCTCCGTTCAGGCGAATCCTCCACCGCCTCCAACACCAGTGACGTGTTTGATAACTTCGCGGTTGAGGATTAGGAGTTTAGACGAGAAATTTAGTAGTGAGATTAATATGGAAATTTAATTTTTTAAGTTTCAATCTCTTGTTTGACAGAGGTGATGGAAATTATTAGAAAATTTTGATGTAAACGAGATCCTAAAGTGAAAATAGATGGTTGAGATTAATCTAGAAAGAATTTCCTCCCAATTCCGACGGGGCTCTTCTCTTCCGCCTCAATTCTCTTTCTCGTTCCGTGTATAGGTGGCCAAACGGGCGGACCGGGTCGGCACGGCCCGAGGCATGGTCCAGCACGGCCCGCTACGGCACGGCCCGTGTAGGCACGGTTCCTATAGCGGGCCATACCGTGTCGGCCCGCGTGCCTCCCCCCGGCCCAGGCACGGCACGCCGAGGTCGTGGGCCGTGCCGTGCCGGCACAGTCTATCGGCGGCCCACCATGCTCGGGCCGGCCCGGTCCGCCGACGCCTGCCGCCACGCGTCCGGCGTCCTCGGCCTCCGCCGCCTGCTGCCGTCTCCCCGCCTGCGCGCCGCCCCTTCCGCCGCCTGCCGCCGCCTCGGCCTCCTCCCGGCCTCCTCGGCTCCTCCGCCTCCTCCTGCTGCGTCGGCCTCCCGCCGCGTCGGCCTCCTCCGCCTCCTCCCGCCGCCTCGGCCTTCTCTCGGCCTCCTCCGCCTCCTCCGCCTCGTCCCGCCGCCGCCTCCCGCGCGCGCCTTCCCGGCCTCCGCCACCTGCCGCCGCCCTCCGCCGCCGCCTCCCCGCCTGCGCGCCGCCCCCTTAGCCGCCTGCCGCCGTGTCCGTGTCCGTACCCGTGCCCGTGCCCGTGCCCCATGGCCGTGCCCCGTGCCGTGTCGTGCTGGCCCGCTACAGTCCATGGGCCGTGCCGCACCGCCGGCCCAGGCACGGCACGGCTACTCGGGCCGTACCGGCACGACCCACGGTCAACCGTGCCGGGCCGGTCCGGGCACGGTTACTGTAACACCGTGCCCAGGCCGACCCGACGGGGCACGGCCCATTTGAACATCTCTGGTTCCGTGGCTTCTTGAGCTCACCACAAGCGTTAGATCGCAGACGAGCGGAGGAGATGCGAGACGGCCCAGCGCAGCCCAGCTGATGTCCTCCCGCTCGAGCTCCGTCCTCCACCACTTCCTCCGCCACGTCTCCTTCCCGCCGGACCCGCGCCTCCTCCCCTCCGCGCTCAAGTCATGCCCGGCGCTTCGCCTCGCCCGCGCCCTGCATGCGGCCGCCGCCGTCGCCGGCGTCTCGCAGGACCCCTTCGTCTCGTCCTCGCTCCTCCACACCTACCTACGGTTCGGCGCCACGGCTGACGCCCGCAGCGTGCTCGACGGAATGCTGCACAAGAGCCTCGTGGGCTGGAGCGCCCTCATCGCCGGGTATGCCTCCTGCGGAGACGCCGAAGGAGCATGGAGGCTCCTCGAGCGGATGCAGAGCGCTGGCGTAGAGCCAAACGTGATCACCTGGAATGGGCTTGTCTCCGGGCTGAACCGGAGCGGGCGTGCACGGGATGCGGTCCTGGCTCTTGCGAGGATGCACGTGGAAGGGTTCTTGCCGGATGCCACCGGTGTCTCGTGTGCACTATCTGCGGTTGGGGATGTCGGAGACGTCTCCGTCGGCGAGCAGCTGCATGGGTATGCAGTGAAGATCGGGTGCCGGTTGGATGCATGTGTGGCCACTGCGCTCATTGACATGTACGGCAAGTGCGGACGAGCTGATGAGATTGTTCGGGTGTTTGATGAGTCCAGCCATATGGACGTCGCGTCTTGCAATGCCCTCGTTTCAGGGCTGTCTCGGAATGCTCAAGTCTCTGAGGCTCTAAGGTTGTTCCGGGAGTTTGTTGGCCGAGGGGTTGAGTTGAATGTCGTGTCCTGGACTTCGATTGTAGCTTGTTGCGTTCAGAATGGAAGGGATCTGGAAGCTGTTGATCTTTTCAGGGAGATGCAGTCAGAAGGGATTGAGCCAAATTCAGTTACAATACCTTGTGTGCTGCCAGCGTTTGCAAATGTTGCAGCTCTGATGCATGGTCGGTCGGCACACTGTTTTTCTCTTAGGAAGGGCTTTCTTCATGACATTTATGTGGGCAGTGCTTTGGTGGACATGTACGCAAAGTGTGGCAGGGTCAGGGATGCAAGAATGATCTTTGATGCAATGCCATATAGGAATGTGGTGTCATGGAATGCAATGATTGGTGGCTATGCTATGCATGGAGAGGCTGCAAATGCTCTGCAGTTGTTTCGTTACATGCAAAGTTCAAAAGAGAAGCCTGACCTAGTCACCTTCACCTGTGTCCTTGGTGCCTGCAGCCAAGCTGGCCAGACAGAGGAGGGGCGTCGCTACTTCAATGAAATGCAGCATAACCATGGAATTTCTCCGAGGATGGAGCATTACGCATGTATGGTTACTCTGCTTGGTCGGGCTGGTATGCTTGATGATGCGTATGATATCATAAATCAGATGCCATTTGAGCCAGACGGTTGTATTTGGGGGTCATTGCTGGGTTCCTGCAGGGTTCATGGAAATGTGGTTCTTGCCGAGGTTGCAGCTGAAATTCTATTTCAACTAGAGCCAGAAAATGCCGGTAATTATGTCCTGCTTTCCAACATTTATGCATCCAAGAAAATGTGGGATGGGGTCAATAGGGTGAGGGATATGATGAAGAATATAGGGTTGAAGAAAGAAAAAGGTTGTAGTTGGATAGAGATCAAGAACAAGGTACACATGTTGTTGGCTGGTGATAGTTCACACCCCATGATGGCTGTAATAACTGAGAAGCTAAAGCACCTTACTATTGAGATGAGGAGGCTGGGCTTTGCACCAAGCACAGACTATGTCCTGCATGATGTGGAAGAGCAAGAAAAAGATGATATCCTTTCTGTGCACAGTGAGAAGCTGGCTGTTGCACTAGGCCTTATAAGCACGAGTCAAGGAACACCCCTTCGGGTGATAAAGAATCTCCGAATTTGTGGTGACTGCCATGAAGCAATGAAGTTCATATCATCTTTCGAGGAGAGGGAGATCTATGTTAGAGATACCAACAGGTTTCATCACTTCAAGGATGGAAAATGTTCATGCATGGACCATTGGTGATTTGTCTTGTCTTGCCCAACTCTACATTTTGCAGAACGACCTAGTGAGGATGGTAAAAAAAAGCATCTATGTCTTCCTACCCTAGGTTAGTATTTCTTCACGAGGTGATTATTTACCTGCAATATCAGCATTACTTAGTGAGGATGGTCAATGGTGAAGACAGCATCCCTGTCTTCCTACCATATCAGCATTACTTGGTGAGGATGGTCAATGGTGAAGATAGCATCCCTGTCTTCCTACCCTAGGCTGGTATTTCTTCAAGAGGTAATTATTTACCTGCAACATCAGCACTTTCCGATGTGAAAAAGAAACAAGGGAAAAACCACTATCAGTACTCCATTCTGTTGACCAACATAGAATCCTTTTGTCGTGTTATGTCTTCAGTTGTAATTTCAGAATTTATCTATCTGATATATTGCACAATCTTCATCATCTCAGTTTTGTTGGCTAATTATTTTCTATAATTTTCCTTTACACCACACCAGTATCCAGTCTTTTTCGAAGCACTGTCTTAGTGCAACTCTAGAACGCTTAGCATATTTGCACAGTGTAAGATATAGTCTAGCTAACTCTATTACGTAATCCCATGCAAAAAAGTAAACTCTGTTTTTGTTATCTGGTAGAGTAGCAATGTTTAATTGCCTATTTATGACTTATGAGTTGTTTAGATATGCTGTGATATTTGTTTATTTACTAGTTCTGTAAGGGCAATATATCTATAAAGTATAATCAATCTCGTTGTACCTGAATATGTTTGATTGAGCACTTATATTATACAATTTCAGTTAGAAGTGATATTATTTTTTATGAAAAATATTCATGGTTATAATATGCAGACTTGTTGATTTGGGTGATTGAGTCCATGTAAATGGAGGAAGTAAGTTTTAGAGGATGTGGTAAATAAATAAGAAAAGTTACAGGTGAAGAAAGTTAAAGCCTTGAAGGTAACTTCCCTGTTAACCTGCCATAACTATGTATGCTACTTGCAATTTTCTGATTTCATGTCTAGTAACTATCCTCAAGCATCACTAGCATGAGTATACTGGGTAATAATTTGTTTAATAGTAAGGTAGCAATAATGAATTGAACTTGAAGATCCTGATAGACAAGGACAGAACTACAATCCCAGTCTTCAAAAATAATAGTTAGGATATGCAGACGTTTCTTTACAAATGCTCAACGGTTTACATGAGTCTTTTTCTTCTCTCGCCTCTGGGAGAGTTAGCTGTGCATCGGGTTTGGCTCTGTACCCTACCAAAAGTTGGTAGAGCCAAAACCTTGGCATTGTTAGATTTTGGTAGGATAGAGATGAAGCAGATATCCGGTTTGGTGCTAGAATTGTGCTAATGTGAGATTAATATATGGGCTTGCGAAATTTTTTGTTGGGTAACGATTTGATGTGGTGGTTTGCTACCTTACCAAAATTTTGGCATTACCATGTTTTAACAGGTTAGCAAACCAAACTAGATGAACGTCATGCTGCACATGAACTAGCTCTGCGTCTATCTCTGTTCTCTGCAACTGTCAGAGCCCCTGAGGCCTGACCGAGTCAGCCATATGGGAAATAACCAAAGAAAGGAGAAGTAATACAAGAGGAAGCATGTATCGTTATCTGCCAATAGATCTGTCACAAAGAAGCCGACCAGTACATATTCTTTCGTAGTAAGGTAGAATGAGGATTTCCTAAAGAAAAGTAGAATGAGGAGAACATCAGAAGACAGTGAAAAAAAGGGCATCAAGTAAACCTGTTTAACTTTAGCCTCTTCTCCTATTAGCTGCTTTAAAATTTATACTTATACGCATGGGCATGTCATTCTGAAACAGGAACAATCTTTCATCCTTCAAACAGCTCGTTCACCACGTCTTCCATGTCTTGTTGATCACTGCCGCGTATCTCCTGCTCCGGATGGGCCTCCAGGTACGTTCTGAATCCAGTAGGACCAGTAATAACCTTGTCAATGATAGCTTTCCGCAGGCTCTTCCTTAGCTCCGTGTTTGGTACTTTCCACAGCTTCTGATGTTTGCATGTTCTCTGAAATTCCGACTCGAATCTTGCCAACGGCGAGGGTTTAGAAAACCACAGTGGCATCTTATGGTGTAGGCAAGATAGCACGGTATCCCAGGAGGCATTGAGATAACAACTTAGGTAGTAGCAATATTTGATATCTACGTCCGAGTCAGGTGGAAGTCTGTAACCGGTGATTGCAAGGTACTCATCTTGTATGAAGTACGAATTGTTAAACAAGAACAAGTACCTCAGGCTAGGGTCAGAGAGCGACTCAGATTTCTTATCGAGCTGATTTATTAAGTTGCTGATCATTTGCTGAATGATGTTGTGAACTCCGTTCCGATAAGGTCGTATGAAGTCCAGCTCGTCATGGTATCCCCAAAATAATCTTGCGTAGTCCATAATTAATTGAGTAGCCTTGTGGATTTCTGCACTTGGCGGAAAAATTTCCCAGAAATCCCTGCCACTCAAGACAGGAATAACAGCTCTAGCGTCCTGTATCATCTCTCGTACGGCTTTACCCAAGTTGTCCTTTGTATCCAAGAAAGTATTACCAATCTTGTTGACTAGCCTTAGCATTTCACCTTTTTCTGAATCTGGTAGCTCGGGAGTCTTCATTTGCAACGAGAGTATGATGATTTGTGACACGTGGGTGATGCAGATGCGCACGTCCATGAGCCCCGAGAACTTGTCCATTGGCCGCCAAGTGTTAACGGCGGCGAGGGCATCGGCAAAGGCAAGCATCTTGGAGACGGTCGCCTCAGCGAACCGCGCGAGTCGGAGATCGTCGTCCTGCAGCAGCTCATCATGTTCACAAGCCATTACCGATGATGTATTATGGTCCTGCTTCGCCAGCTGGGCGGTCGGAAATTCCATTTCCGCCGGACTTTCAAGGGTTGATCTCTCCTCCTGGATGTGCCGGTGTGTGGCGCTGAGAGCTTGGGCCATCACGGTAAATCCTCGCGTCCACCGCCGCACAAGATCATCCAAGCCGATCCCGGCTACTGCTAGCTCCTTCTCCGGCGCCGACCGGAGTACCCAGCCGACGTCCAGCTCGGAGAACCACCTCTCAAGCACGGGGCCGGGCGCCTGCTGGCCGAACTCTCCGATCAACTTGACCACGAATCCGTCGCGGACCATCTGCCTCGCGATATCGCGGTGACCGTCGTCTTCAAGTCTTACTCTCCTCCGGAAAGAATAGGAGTAGGGGACGTACCGATGATGAGAGCCACCGGACGCGCTGCTTGACTTGCTGCTGCTGCAGTAGCTACTGGATCTCGCCGGCAGAGACGACGACGACGAACCGCCGGCCGAGACGACGGACAAGCTCCGGATCTTCTCCAGGTAGCCGTATCTCCGTGACGGCGGCAGGGAGAAGTCCGCCGGCTCGGTCACCAGCAGTGTCTCCATGCTAGCTATAACTCGTGGGGATCTCTGAATTGAGTACTGGAGTTCTCAGTGAGAGGTCATGGGGAGACCAACAACGGAACTACTTAACCTCGTAAAGCAGTAGACGAGCGTTCACTCGCTAGCTGTTTAATTATTAGAAATACTAGAAAACGATATACCTATCTACATACGTATCAGGTAAGATTTATATTGTTGAAATAGTATATCGTTTTCTAGTTTCTCTCTTTAATTATTAGCCCAGCGTCAATTAAGTACGCCTTAATTAACCACGAACAAATATTTTTTCCCCGCTGTGCCGACAAAGAGAGAGCGGCTAAATTCCATTAAGCATACCAGAGGACAAGAACAGGATGAGGTTACAAGAAAATAACTCGGAGCCTCCTATCACATCAAAGCCCTCTACAAGGAAGCACACAATGTTAGAGAAATTAATATTACAGTGTTGAATAAAATTGATTTACTGAGTTTAATCCCCTTAGAAGTTTAATCACCTATGCGGAAATTTAATTCTAATCACTGACCTGCTTGTGAAGCCATCTCGATTTCTTCTTCTCTGTTTCCTCTTCTGTGTTGATGTGTGCCAACGCCGGCTTGATCAATCTTGGTCGCCGGTGTTGAGATGTAGAAGGACCTCACGAACCCCTTTTAGTGCGTTTGTGGATCGGGCACAGTAGTTAGGGTTTTTTAGACGGAGACAGAGCGGCGTCCCGTTCTTCTCCAATTTTTCTTTTTATATGTGCACTAGTGAGGCTCGGGAGTTTCCTTCGGTTTAGGACATTCGGTTGAATCCACCGATCACGAATTCTATCTCTTATCTTATCTCTAAGCCGATAAAATAACCAACACACAAGAGCACCAGAAAACTAATGATCTTGTAGCCTAAGATAGTGTTTGAATTAGCTTATTGTCTTAGCTTATAAGTCGTACGTAAAACAAAAAAAATATTATTAGTATGTGATTAATTAAGTATTAACTATTAGAAACTTAAAAAATAGATCTATTTGATTTTTTAGAGATACTTTCATATAGAAAATTTTTATAAAACATATACCGTTTAACAGTTTAGAAAACATGTACACAAAAACGAGAAAATAAGCCGGGCTTATAAGTACTGCCGGACGTCTCGCCTAAACCACCTCCAAACAATCCAGCAACATTGCAGGCTCTGAGTTCTATCTTCTCGAATTGCTTGGGAAAGCTCCAACGCTGTACATCTTGCTCTCTTGACAGAATATTCAGGCATATTGTTCCTTCCAGATTAATCAAGAGATAGAGAATTACTGGAGCATCGATGGCCTGGCGTAGCCCTCTTTAAGGTTTTCTCCAACTTATCCGAAGAGGTATACACCTCTCCGCTAAATAAGAAGTAGAAAAATATAAACCGTTTGAACCAATTAAAATAAAAGTGTACTGTTGATAATATCAAAATATTTTTTAGCCCTTGGGAGATATATAGGGTATATGGGACCGCCTATTAGTCAAAAGTCAATTCCGTCAAGAGTCAATTCCCTATGTGCCTTTGAAATTTACGTGATTCCTTCTACGTCTATGAGATTTGCTTGATCCCTTATATATCCTTGAGTTTTTGTTTGGATTCCTTGCATGCTTATTCCGTTAGTTGACCGTTAGTTTTTTTACAAATGACTTTATTACACTTGGCATATTACTAAAAGTTAGAAATATTCTACATAGTAATTATTTGGGTTATGAAAAAATAGTAAGGGATAAATTACTGAATATGCAGTTTTGAATTTCAAAATTTTGAAAGGTAATTTCATTGAAATTTCAAACCTTGCATCAAATTTGAAAAGTACTTTTTGAACGAATATGCAGTGAAAAAAGATTTATTTGTAAAAAACAAAGGGGATGGGATTATTTGATCACAAATTTGAGAAAAGATATTTAAAATCTTTAAATAAATTTTAATCAAATTTGATGAAATTCGTACAATATTTTCACCAAAATTTATACCCAAATAACAAACATTTTTGCTTTCAATTTCCTGTTGAAACTAATATATGGATTTAATCATAATTTTTAGTTTTTTCAAAAAAAGTAAAATTTGTTTTTCAAATTTGGCATTAAATGATTTTTTCTATTTAATTTTGTTATAAATTAGATTTTTTTCACATGGAGTTCTGCAAAGTATGTAGTACATAAGTATGAGAGGATAATATACTTATTTTAGAATGTTCTAATGGTTAATCGACAGTCAATTAACGGAATGGGTATAGAGGAGATTAAGATGAAAACTCAGAGGCACATAGGAAATGAGGCAAAATTCAGGGGCACATAAGGGATTGATGAACTTCCCAAGGGCACGTAGAGAATTTTCTCATTGGTCAAATGTTTTAAAAAATGAATCTATTAAACGATTTTTTTTTCATCCAAAGGCCAAGATACAAATCGTTAGATGCAGTTACACATGTTTATGACCAAGTTGCATAAATTTATAACTAAAATTGCACAAATCGATAATAGTAGCTATAATAAGTTAAAAGTACAACTACAACGAGTTAAAAGTGCAACTTAGAATTCGCTTATTCCTCCCTAAATCTTAAAATTCTGTTCAACGGCCAATGTTGTTGGTTAACATAATTTAAAAAATTAAACATTTGATCAATAGCAAATTTGGAGGTATATATATCTCATATAATAATATTATTATATTATTAGTCAGGAAGTATACTACTTAGTAGATGTGTATAACTATTGACTAGCTAAATGGGGGCCTCTAATAATGGACAAGCGTTCACTGGGCCGTCGCCCATGCGTAGCGTATATGCATTTAGGGGGACAATAGTTAATCATAATGCAAAGCAAAAGCTAATAATTGTTAGAGAAACTTTTAATTGCAAATAAATTAATAAAACTTTCTACAGATAAACTTTTATCCATTATTTTAGAAACTTTCCATATACAAAATTTCAACTATATATGAATTTTATTCTAGGAATTAAAAACAAAGACTTTTGCCAAGTGATTAGCAAAGCTCTCTCATGACTTAGAACCTTTCACTTATAAAAAAAATATTATACTATAAAAAATTTGCATTAGATATAAACAAAGTAGAGACTTTCTATGTCTAAATTTTGAAAAAAAAACTACAAGTAGAGACTTTCTATATGCAAAGTTTTAGTAAAAATAAGTAGAAATTGGAATAAAACAGAAGCCTAGAAGCCCAGATGTGGCCCATGTTGCATTTTTGTGTCATGATTAGAGAATATTTTGGAATTGAGACAAATGAATAGAGCTGGAGTATATCAAAGTCTTATCCTAATTATTTTGATACGATTCTATATTTTCATATTCTCCTGGTTTTAAATTTGTTGAATTTGTAAAATTAAATGGTGAAGATAATAGAACCAAATGGGAGCACATAACCCAATTTTTAGTAAAATGTGGTGACGCAAGTAATACAAATGCATATAAATTACGGTTATTTTCATTGTCTTTAACTGGAGTTGCTTTTACTTGTCCATAGACCGAAGCACGAATCTTAGCATTGATCATGCGGTGAGCAAATTTGCCTGGGTTTTTTTTTAAGATTTTAGGTGAGTGAGATCTAGAAATATCCCTTTTAACTTTATTGCCCACTTCAAATATGAATTTCATACCGGTCCCCTCGATTTTAAATTTCAAGCAGACGTCTGTCCTGCTCTATTCTCCTGAATTATTTTAGTGGCTTGACACTGTAACGGAATGACCCACATATAATATAGGATGCGATGAGAGAGGGTATGTCGTCACATTCTCATATAAAAGTTAAATCTTAAACATGTATTTCGCACCGTAATTTTCATGTATTTACACTCTAAAATTTAAATCTTACACTTGCTCTTTAATTTTTGTAGTGTACACTGAATAAGAGAATCGGGACTAAAAATGGAACGGGAGGCACAGGGGAGAGGCAGCTGCTGTGCCGATTAGCGTTACCAAGCTTAAGTAGGTTAGCAAACCAAACTTAATAAACGTCACACGGAACATAAACTGCCGATCTGTGTCTATCTTTTTTTTCCTCAAGACTGTCGGAGCCCTGAGGCCCTGAGCTAGTCAGCTATAGAAGCACACACCTCAAGAATCAAATAATGGAGGAGCTCACACAAGACGAAGCACTATTAATTTCAATCCGCCAACAGATCTAGCACATATATAGAAACCTTTTCTTTAGAGCATAAATGAACTGCCCGCAGTACATTTTATCAGGGATTTAAAAACAGGTATTCTCTGGAATGCCAGTACCCTGGTCCAAGTGTTAATCAGATGGTTTCAGTTTCAGTAGCTGGGTTTTACTAGACAAATATTCATTTGAATTTGTATGATTGTAAAGGTCTTTTTTCATCTTAAAAGCTAGTTAATAAGTTGAGGGAAGCTAGCAAATAAGATGAGAGACTCCCCCACTTTATAAATTAGGTTTCTTGCACTTCCACAAACAATGTGGGACGCTATTTAATAATCTTCCTCTTCACACATTGGTGTCCCTCATTCACACATTGGTGTCCCTCAGCCGTTCACCGCCTCTTCACCATACACTAACAGTCCCTCGGGTATACAGGCCTACAGCCACCCACGGTCTATCAGGTCTTTACACTCTAATTGTCTATCGGGGCAAAGATGTTGAATCAGCTGGGCTCTAATACCAATTATAGGATTATAAAGGGTCTTTTCCACCCCAAAAGTTAACCACTGAGGTGAGGGGCTCCCCTACTTATAAATTAGGTTTCTTGTCCTTCTACAACCAATGTGTGACTCTATTCAATAGAATTCAAACTGCCCTTTTAAATTTATAATCCAATTACAAGTTACAACTTACAAGTGGTTACCAACCAAAAAATCCGTATATATTCAAATGAACATGCTACAAATACATCACAGACAAATGCAAACAGATATTGTCGGTGTGAAAACACCTATAGCGAGAATCCGGGAGACCCTCTTTGTGAGTTTGGCCCAAGGGATTAAATGTGCTCGATTTGCCGTAGATAGCTGGTGGAGCAAATGAGACAAAAGGAATTATACAGATTCGGACCACCTGTAACGTCCCGCTTTTAGCATGACGTTAAACTATATTTTACTAAAATCTATCCATGAAAATTTCACTTCTTCGTGTGCCGTGTTGTAAGTCGTGCCTGGATCTCAGTTTGACTTATTGTCCTTGATCTCGAAATCCGATTTCTCAAAAACCTCCGTTCCAAAATAATCTCTGAGTTTGACTTGCCGTATTCAGATTCACTCCCAAAACCTCTCTAAGTCTCCTCCTTCAAAAATTCTCGCTCTGATATCTATTCTGAAGTTCCGAATCGAAACCCTATGATGTTATCCATCGATTCCTCGAAATCCGTTTTTCCTATGACCTCGACCCTTGGGTTCGGATCTCTAATTCGAGCTCGATCTCAAACCCTAACCCTTCCCTCTTGTATCCCTGTCAAACTCCCTCTCCTTAAACCTCCTTAGTTTCTCTCTCCCTTGAATCCCTAAGAATCCCGAGTTAAATATACAGCTTGGGCATCCAACCCCCATTCAAAAATTCTTTCCACCAATACATGTCTATACATAAATATATATGTGTGTATATGTATATGTATATGTAAGCATGTATAAAAACTTTTATCAACCTCCCACCCACAATCATATATATATATATATATAGACACACACACACACCCCCCCATACACACCTGTATATATATATGTGTCAGCACTCCTTCATTGACCCCTTCGAAATCTCCCCAAATCCCACTTGGGGCCCTCTTCCTAAAATTTCTCTGAGTTCAAATGTAAAATTGAATTCAAATCCCATTGAAATCCCAAAGCAAATCTCCCAAAACCCATTCAAAACACTCCTTGAGAAAAATATAAAACAGCATTGTTCCCTTGGGCCACAAACCCCCCCTCCTTTGGCCCATCGTCTTGCAACCGCACACAATCTGCTTCGGGCCATGGATCCCGGCCACGTGGCTCCCGCGCGCCCAGTGCCATGGATCTCCCTTTGCCTGCCCGCTCGCCCTTAGCCATTCGATCACCGCCACGTGTCTCCAAGCGCTGCTCACCCGTCTGATTTCCCCCTCGCTCGCTCTCACCTGCGTGGGCTGCTATTGCCATCCGGATCACGCCGCGTGGCCTCTCACCCCGTGAGCCGTGCGATCACTGCACAGTACCATCTTCTTCCTCCTCTGTTCCGTCCCTCTTGCTCACCACGTCCCAAAGCTGTTTGGCCAAGGGCCTCCACGACCGCCCGACGACGCAGTGACCCCGACCGGTCGCGCCGACGCCTAAAAGCCGCCAAATCGTGGATGGCCACTGTAACAGCCCACTTTTGATCTTTGGTGCATAAAACCGTTTTTTTCATCTGCATGCTCTTCATGTCATCTTTCATGCATGAAAAATCTCAGCCAACGGGTTAAAGATCGTGCGATCTGTATAAACCAGCGCCTTAGGGGCAAATCTGAGCAGGCGCAGACAGTGACAATGGAACGGACCGTCTGGACTGGGAGTGGATGGTCCGGCAAAGCAAAGAGTAGAGCCGGCGAGCTTCTCGGCGATGGCGGCTTTGGCTATAGTCGGGCCCCAAGGAGAAAGGATAGAGGACGAGCAAATACGCCCGCACCCTCGCTCGTGCCCGCGCTCTCTTGCTCCCGAGCTCACGCCCGCGCCCTCTCTTGCGAGCCCGCGCCCGCGCCCTCTCGCTCCCGAGCTCGCGCCCGTGCCCTCTCTCGCCTTCTCCCGAGCCCGCGCCCGCGCTCTCTCACGCCCGCGCCCGCGCCCTCTCTCGCGAGCCTGCGCCCTCGCCCACGCATTCATCCAATGGGTCTCGTGTTTGGATCGCATTGTTGTTGGAGATAGTCCTCAAGTGTGAATCTTTGATGCGTGGTACTATTATTTGTGCCCCTGTCCTCCATCGTCCAAACGAGATCACGCGAGGATCTCTCTCCGCCCATGCGGCTCGACTAGGTGGCTTCCCCTGCACGCCCCAGACCACGTGAGAGGGAGAGGCAGAGCCGCCTTGGGACCTCGCGAGATGCCCCCGACAGCCTCAGCGGCGCCCTGCCCTGTCCCATCCGTCTGCTGCACGCTTACCCACACACACATCCTCGTGAGACCGATGAAGAACCAGCGCCCCTCCCCTCTCCTCTTTCCCTGCCTTCCTTTTTAACCAAGCCTATGTCCTCCTGCTTCCCCAGCTCACCCTCTTTCTCACCTGCCAAGGACCCAAAGGTTTGCCCCTTGGTTCGCTGAGAACGTGAGGTGCCGCCCACGGCGCCGGCGAGCACACGCGTTCCGTCTGGGAGCTCCGGTGAGTTTTACCTTGTCTCAGCTGTGTCACCACGTGTTCCTGCCCGACCTAACTCCGTTTTTGCCCTCGGCAAGCAGCAGGCACCACCGCAGCCCCATCGTGTTTTGCAACGCCGACCGGGCGCCGCCGTGATCTTGCGGCCGCTAAACTGCGCCCTGGTGAGTTAGCGCTGTCCTGGCTGTATCACCATCTTCCCTTCACTCTTTGAACTCATCGCAGCGCTTGTCTGCAGCCTCCATCGTGAGCAACCCTGCCGCCGAGCTGACCATCGCCTCAACGTTGCACCCCGCGGCCTGCACTCTTCGGTGAGCTCCTGTTTCTGCATGTGCTTTCTTTTTATTCCTGGGAGGCCACTAGTTCTCCCCACGTCCTTGGCTTGGCCTGTCATGCCATTGTTTTGCCATCCACCCAAGCGTCACCACCGTGGCCACATGTGTGGATGAGGCTCAATCGGTGCATGGCCGCATGTAGTAGAGCCCTTCAATCTTGCATGCAGGACCCCTAGAGCTTCCTTGTGCCTTGCATGCGCTAGCCATGCACTCGGGCATGAGAGGACAGAGGTAGACAAGCCGTGCATTAGCTTGGCTTTTCACCAAACACCTTAGGTGCGCTTGTGTTTGAGTGAGTAGCAGCCACCCCTTCAGCCCCATGCAAGCCGGGTTGGCCCCTCTAGCTTCAGAGCGGGATAAAACCCCGAGTAGAGTAGCTGCTGTCGTTTTCCCGTTTTTGCCGGTTGTCGTTAACGTGCGAAGACGTGTAGTTTGCGCGTATGAAGACATCGTTTTTGGACCGAGGCGTTCGCCACTACCGAAGCCTTCCCGTAGGTTTCACTTGTACATCCAGTGACCCCTAGGCCCTAGAAATCCTCCACGCCTCTAAACGCCTTAGATCAATACTTCACGCCCGGTGGATTTCACGTGTTAGACCGTTTTAGTGACGTGTGAGCGTGTGCGATTAATATCCTAGCGGGTTGGAGTATATCCACTTTTGGGAGTTGTCCTTAGGTTCACAGCAGCACATATGTAGGTTTCGTACCATAAAAATGCCCCTAGAACCAAAAACGTCCCAAATAGACCACCCGTTAAGTCAGTAGAATGTTTTCAGTCGTTTCAGCAGTTCGGTCGAGCGAAAACGCTGTTTCTCATTTATTTTCAATTTTAGAACAGAGCAGACTTCGTTTAGCCGTATCTCCCTCATACGAACTCGGATTCAAGCGATTCTTTTTCCTAAATTCATCTAAAATCATGCACTTCCATATTCTGCAAAAATATTTGTACTTCCTGTTCTGTTAAATATTTTGCCGTTGTTTTCATTGCATTCGTTTGGTATTCTCGTAGAACACGACGTTGTTGACCTGGTTGAGGAGGAATCAGAGGAGTACCAGGAAGTCCAGAAGCAAGGCAAGCACCCCCTTGATCAATTGCTCCTATATTTCAAACTTACAAACTATATTGATTGCAAACTATTATGCATGCGATGTTTTACTTGAAAATGTGTGGGATTCTTGGGTAGTTAACCTCTTATTGCATATGCCCTGTCCTTGTTACTTGAGTATCATGAATTCCTTGTCACTTATGTTGCCACTGAAAATTTGGGTTCATGTGGTTGGGAAGATGTCAATAGGTATGCTTAGTTTGCTATTTAATCAACGCTACTTGTTACTTGATTTTGGGATGTTGGGGAAAAGAAGCATTTGCGAAAATATGGAAATGAACAGTGGGTATTTTTCCCCTGTGCTCTTGGTGGAAAACAAAAACTGAAAACATGCTTTTGGACTTGGGCGAGTGGATGTAGTGTTCGGTGCCTTGTTGTGGTACCAATTAGGTGGTTGTCTTGCCCGGGTCACTAAGGATCGATCCTATGGTGTAGCTAGAACCAAGAAGTACAGTGCAAACCACATGTGGCTCTTATGGGGAGTTCCTAGCTTAGTATATTGTTGATACCTAGCAATAGACCCGCCGGTGGTAGTAGTAGGTCATTATTGTTGACATTGGGATAGTGCGGGTTATGGGTTTTGTCCATAGCCCGAAGGTACCTTGATTTTTGTTCAAGGGTGACCAGTACATCGTATGAGCCTTGGGGATTTAGGGAGGCCTCCCAACTCCCTAGGGATGGATCATAAGCGCGGGATATTACTAGGTCAACGATAGAAAGGCTTTGTCATTGATGGTGTGAGCCTCCTGTGTGGTAACTCATATTGTCCTTGTCATGTGGGTACAGTTGTACACACTCTCGAGGGTTAAAACTATTCGAATAGCCGTGTCCTCGGTTATGGACGACTTGGGAAATTCTCCACCGTAGTAGTTTTAATTTTTGGGAACTGTTTTGGAGAAAGATCTTGGTGCGAACGGGGAGTTCGCTGGGATGGTTGTGGCAGCGTGTTGCCACTGTTGGCTGGCATGGGCAAGGAGCCCATATGGTTGGAAACACTTGGGGGTTGATGCTTATATACTTGTTTGCTGTGCTAGCTTGATATACAAAAATTTCGTCACAAAAACGCAATGTTTTCGCTATGTATATTATGATTTATGCAAACTGCATGACCTGAGCCATTCCTTGTTTATCTTCGCATATTATGGAATACCATTGCAAACACTATAAGTCTTGCGGAGTACGTATTGTACTCATACACGCTTGTGTGACTTCCTTTTTTTAGAGATGGTTGAGGAGGACCCGACAATCGGGTACTTCTATGCAGCGGGTTTTGGAGACGACAACGACGGTGCTTACTAGGGCTTACCGGTTGGTTGCCTGTGGGCGGGCAGAGGCATACTTGCTGGTTTTTGGTGCCTCTATTATCTTGTTTCCGCTGTTGAACTCTTTGTTAATTTGTTGTTCTATTTGGCCGGTCGGTCTCTATGTAATCGCTAAGTCTAGACTCTTGTACGACTTATGTTTGGACTGCTGTGAGCTGAACCTGTGATGTATGGATTATGATGTCAATGTTGAATGTGTGTGCTAGCAATTGATCGTGGGACTAGCACGGTACACACATAGGGTTCGGGGTCAAACCCGGGTCCGATAGCCACCCACGCCGCCCCTGTTCCTCCTTTTTCCCCCTCTTCTGTCCCCTCTTGCCCGGACCACGCTCGGTCAAAAGCCACGCTGCCGCATCATTACGGCCCCCACCTTGACCACACCTCACCCGCGCTCCGCCTTTAACCGCCGCCGCTAGATAGACCGACTTCCGCCGTACAACTCATCCCCGCTGTTGATTGAAATTTCCCCGCCCGCGTGAGAATCCCGTGCCACGGCGCCTTTCCCTCTCACCTCCATGATTGGGCTCCATTATTGAAGGCCCTCCTCGAACCGACCTAGTCCTGAGCGTCTCCCCTATAAAATCTCCTCGGGAGCCTCTGTGCCCCCCCTCCTTGATCTTGCCTCGTTGAGACGCCGCCAAGCCCCTCCAATTGAGCCACTCCGTCTACGCCGCCGCGGCCGGCATCCGATCCTCGTCACCCTCTATCTCTGCTGAGCCGCGGACCAAACATGCGCTGGCTTCTCTGATCCCGCGCACAGGCTCTGTCCCTCGTCAACATCCTCATCCCGAACGCCTTCTCACCGCTCCCGGATCTGAGCGCCTCCTCGCGCCGCTCTTCCCACCATGGCGCCGCCGCCACCGGGCTGTTCTCCGTTGGTGAGCCCCCTTCTCTCCGCGGTGGCAAATGTTTCCCCCTGTGACACTCTCGGACGACGCCTAGGCATAGTCGTCGTGCACTATTTGGGAATGGCTCCCACGCACCCCAGACCAGTCACCGCCGATGCCCTGCACGCCACCAATGGCCGTCCCCTCGTTGAACCTATCGCGCCACCTCTCTAAAAGCCCTCGGGCCTCACCCCAACCGACTCCGTGGCCACAGGCCTTCGTTCCCCCTCTAGAGCTGCCATGAACACCCCCCTTGTTCCTCTCTCTCTTCTCCCCTCGAACTCCCGTCGCCAGCCGTCCTCCGTCGTGGACAACCAAATCCAAGCCATGGAATCGACTGTTCTTGATCCCCTTCCCGCGCCGGTGAGACCTCCCCGCCTAGGGGCGCCGTCGCTTGCCGATGCGCTTTGCACCGTCGTCGGCCATTGATCTCACCCGACCTCATCCTCTCTCCCCCTGCCAGCTAGGGTGCCACGTCCACCCCGCTCCCAAACGCATGCACCCACCCCACTGAGGACCGAGTCAGTGACAAGTGGGCCACTTCGACCGGGTCCAGTCCCTTTCCTTCTCTCCCCTTGTCACTGCCTGATGGACCCCACTCCTCGGTTCACCCCTAGCCCATGCCTGTGAGCCAACTCCCTCTGAATCTCTGACACCTAGGCCATCTTTTCCCCTTGCTTGTTCCACTGCCATTGGACCCCATCTGTGGGCACCCCGGAAGTACATTATGAAGAGTAACTATTACGGCAACGCGAACTATCTAGATGGATGGGGTCTCAAATAAAAACCAAATAAGTACGGTAACCATCCATCCTCATCGCAGACTTGCCATAATCTTTACCCACTCACAATACAAATCCAAAATGCCGAGAAGTGTACAAAAGAGATAATCATAAGGATAGCTTGCCAGTCCTCCCCGTCATACGCCCGTCAAACCACTCGATGGTGGCGACCAAACACGATACGTACCCCAGAGGACTCGAACCACAATAGCTATCCCCCAACCATCTCAATTATACACAACTCATACTCGTGTTCAGCTAGTCCCCAGGAAAGCGACTAGTCTCACACTTTCATCGCAAGCAATTGATAAACATCACAAGTACTCTAAAAATGGATAGACGAGCAGCAGAGTTACAACTATTACATAGAGGGTTCACACCCCAAATCATCACAAAGTGACACAAAAGATTTGCAGCGGAATATAAACACAAAAGACAAGAACCAGTGGTGCCAAACCCATGCACAGGGCAACCGACTGGGGATAGAGCTCAACTTCAACTACACATTATCCTCGCCACCTTGGCGGGATAATAGTAGATCACACCATCTTCGTCGTTATCCTCACCTGAAAAGATGCAACGTGAGTACGAATGGTACTCCGCAAGACTTACACAATAATAATAGTACAAAGGAAGCATGCTGGTTTCTACATCAAGGAAGAAGGCTATATTGACTTGATTTGCACAAAGCTGATTTTATTGAGCAAGTAATACTTGAAACTATAAGCATTTTGAGAAATAACACAATCTGAATTTTTAAGACAGCAAGCTTATAGTTCTGAAAATGAAATATAAATGAGCACCAACCGTGCTCTAAACATTACCCACAGGTCACCATTGCCCAAAACAATTATGCTACACAAGCATATCCTTTCTCATGACTAAACCAAGTCATATTCATCATCTATGGGCTACCATTGCCCAAACAATTATGCTACACAAGCATGTTCTTTCTCATGACTAAACCAAGTCATATTTAATATCCAAAAATCTCTTATATAAACCCATCCATCCATGACTATCCTAAGTCATGGTAACCACATAACCCAAGTTGGATGCTAACATGACTAACTAACACATCAAGCGGTCGTCCGTAACCGTGGACACGGCTATTCGAATAGTTCTTACTCTGATCAGAGGTGTACATCTTTACCCACACGATGTGATAGAAGCCAAAAGGCTACACTCTAGTTTGATATGTACCCGTCGGTACCCACACTCTACACATTGAGTGCGGACTAGAGGTCACAACAGAACCTTTTGCACGCTTAGCCCCAACCACCTAAACCACATCTGGGCCCCCGACGACTTAGCCGCGTGCGTGCGTGGCAGCTAAGGCGGGCTCACCGTCGCGGGAGGCACCTCCGGCCATATGGATTCACCAAGTGCAGGCCCGCTCTGCGTACTCGCACTGAGGTCCTCCAAAGGTCTCTCCTCACGACTGACGGACGGGCGTAGATGGTCACAGCCTCCCGTGCTACTGAGTTAAGCCGTCCCACTCCCGGCGTGTGGAAGTACGTAGGGTGCTTGAATAGACGTCAACATGTTCGGTCCTTAACGACCCAGACGGAGCTACGTGCATCGGGGAAACACCATCCCTTCATCGCCCTATCATCCGTCCAAGTCAAACATATTCTCAAATATTAATTAGAAGTTATTCTTGTCAGATTTTAACCCATCTATTCGCATTCAACTAATTTTGAACCGATAGCTCCATCTATCGGATTTTGCTAAGTCTAGAATAAGCATGGCTAAGCATTCGGTAAAATAAAAGTATCCCAAAGTCCTTAACCAGTGGTGACAATGTATAAACATGGCATCAATAACCAAGGAATGGAAATGCATACAATTGGGTAATATTGACTCTACCCGTTTTCCCATTTTAAATAGACTGGAGCATGCATATAGATATTGTTTTCACAAACAAATCAATTTATTGAAAACATAGGTTCAATATGCTTAGACGCTTGCCTTGCTGCAGCGATGGGTCACACTCAAGCTCTGGGTTAATCTCCACGTACTCCGTATCCTCAGAATCTATCGATAAGAAGCAATATGCAAATAAGAAGCAATTAAACATGTCTATGCAACATGATCAATTAATTATGAGATAAATACAGTAGGTATGGTATGTCCTAACAAGATTTTAGGAGAAAGAACCAAGTCATTTGCATCCCTGGATTGGGATATACAAAAATGACAAGGTAGAAGGGCTGAATACGGCAAAAGCCGAAACTATAGGAAAACTCTAAGTGGAAAATAAATGCTTGCCTTCTCTGGTAGGATTTTATGAGTGTGAGCATTTTTATGTGAAAATACATATCTTCCTGGTTCCGACAAAATTCGGTTTACTGAAATCCGATTTAAAATGATTTAGATATGAATTTTACAAGTTTAACAAAAAGAAAGGTTACTAAATTACTTAGGGCTATATTAGGAGGTATTTTTATCAAATACAACTTTTCCACAGTAAGGTTACAATTTTCTGAGTTTAACAGAAGTGGTTTCACATTTTTAGCAAATAGGATGAATTTTCTAGAAATTTATAAAGTTCAAGGCCATAAAAAGGTATACAAAAGATATTTCTATTTTTAGAGAAAAATCTTACATAGAAGTTCTCACTTTTTATGTTACAAAATGGAAGAGCACATTTTTATGAATTCACAGAAATTTGGTTTACCTCAAAAGGGGTTATAATGGATTTTATATAAATATTTCAAGTTCTTAAGCACAAAAATGAGTTATTATTGTTTCTTATTATTTTATAGGATTTTCTGTACAAAAGTGGTAATATTTTATTAGACAGTATTAAAGTTCACAGATTTACAGAATGAGCAAAATTGGTTTCCCCCAAAAATGAGTTAAAATGACCAAGATATGAATTTACAAAGTTGAGCTATTTTTCTGTTGGAAAAAAAATATTTTAGTTTAACATTTTTCTTCTTTTCTTATTTCCCTTACAGCCTGGGCCCGCAGGCCAGCGAGGCAAAGCAGAGCAGGGCGCGGGCGCGAGGGCGCGAGGGCATGGATCGGACCGTCCGTTCCGGGAGTGTATGGTCCGGCCTGGCGAACAGAGAAGGGCGCGGGCAGATAGAGCCGGCGAGCTTCTCGGCGGCGGCGACGGCGATGGCGGCGTCGGCTGTAGTTGGGCCCCAAAGAGAAGATGCAGAGGAGATCAAGGCGAAGCCGTCGGTGGTGGTCTCGTCGCCGGCGGTGGTCGGAACTAGCCACGGCGGTGGCGCAAGCGGCGAGGCACTTCGGGTCGACGATGCAAAAGAGACTACGGTCTGTTGCTGGGCAAACCAGTGCATGCACAAGGTATTAGGGGACTCCAGGAAGCTCACCAGTGGTCACGCGGGGTCCGGCAGAGTCGGCGCAGCAGCAGCGACGTCGAGGACGGCTCGGTGGCGGCGGAAAGCTTCGGGCTCACGTCGTTGGCCTTCTCCCGGGGTTCTGCGACGGAGCTGAGGTGTTGAATAGGTTAGAGACCTCGGAGAGATGGTCTCAGTGCAAAGAATCGGATCATGGCTCACCGGATGGCTCGGGATTGGGTATGGCGGCAGTTGGCCGGAGAGGAAGAAGATAACTTCGATCTCCTTGCTCGGGGCTTCGCAGCGCAATTCCTCTGGTCGGCAAGCTCCTGTAGACTATGCGATGCTAGGGGCGCAGTGGCTCGGTCAGAAACTTCTTGTGCCGGCCGGAACGGCGAAGCGACACCGGCGGCTGCACTGGAGAGCAGAAAGCGGAACACGGCGGCTTCGACCAGTGATTCTAGGGCAACCAAGTGCAAAAATGGAATTATTGGGAGGTGCTAATCACGTTCCAGCAGAGGGAAGAGGAATGGGCTCACCAGAGCAAGCTCAGGCTCGATCGAACAGCTTCGGCAGTGAGGAAGATGAGGTTGCCAACGGTGAACCTTGGGGTCTCCGGTGGTTTTCTCGATGGGAGCGTGAAGAGGATGAGGAGGAGATTCTGCTGGCGAGATTAGAGGCGAAATGGTCGAGGTTTCCCATGGTGGAGCTCATCTAGGTCACTCTGTCTGTGTGTGCTGTGGGAGAGGAGAACGAGAGGAAGACACGTCTGCCATGCAATGCTGAGTCGTCTCCACTGCTACAGTGTTCAGGGTGGGTCCCACATGTAAGACAATACTTTTCTACACACTTGTGGCTAGCTTCACTCTATGACTTGTGGGTCCAGGAAGTGAATTCCTAGGAGGAGTGGAGGAGTATGGGTGAGTTTCCTGGTGCATCACACAGTCCCATGCTATAGTAATGCTGACAGGTGGGCCAGGTCTTGTGGGGTCCACTGGTCAGTGTCTTGAGAGAGAAGAAACCTCTAGAGACTATTTTGTGAGCTGTCCAACATGCAGCTCTCTAAATTACTGTTTCACTAAGTAAATGAGGAGCATAAATTATGAGAAAATAATGGGAGGTAGAGGAAGATGTATTTAACATGCTGACCAAATTTCGTGGTTAGAGGATGTCTGGTTAATTTGTGGTGAAATTGCAAAGTAGGCACACTGATTCAGTTTTTCTGCTGTGTGATGTATGTTCCTAGGGCTTTGCTCCTATTATTTCATGTGACTTCTTTGGGAAGTAAATTGAGCCAAAATTACTGGTGATAGGGTTCATGGTGTCACACCTGTTGGTAGAATTGCACTGCCTAATTAATCCTCATTTTTGTTTGGTGAATTTTAGAAGTAAACCAACTTATTTCAGCTAGCTTCCTAGTTTAGCTGATTTGAGGGACTTGGTTGAAGTATTTATTGAAGTGATAAAATTATGTAAAATTTATGGTGGGTAAATCAGGTGAGATAGTTCTTACAGGAATTTTTCCATGATTAAATGTGCAGCCAAACATCTTTGGAAATTCCTTAGACCATACAAGGGCATTTGTCAAAGAGAAGGATCCAGGCTGAAACTTGTTTGGAACTTTTGAGGGGTCTAAACCAATGAAATAAATTCTGGAAAAACTATATTGATTCATGATGAACAGGCTAGTATTTGAATAAATTATTTCCTACATATGTTTCTGTTCAATTTGGTGCACTTTTTAGGAGTTGGGCTAATGTTGCCGATTAGGGTTTTATTGTGTTGATGGTTTTAAATTTTGCAAACTTTATTTTGCAAGAAGTGACAAAGCAAGAATTTAGTTTGTGCACTCTAGTGGCAGTAGGTCATAACCCTTATTACTTGGAATTAGATTTGGGGCTGTGACACCATCAGTCAGTGTGCTCGCTACAGCCACCACTCTCTACCCCCCGACCTGTGGGCCAGGTCTGTCATAGGCCCCACTGTCAGTGACCATACACTCCAGCCTAGCTCTCCCTATCAACCCACTGACCTGTGGGTCAGGCCTGCCAATGGCCCATCAGTCAGTGTCATAGAAGAAATATCCTGAGAATATCCCTTCTGGAAATTCATTTAAATCATTTTCTCCTATCTAGAAATTCTATTTAAACTTTGAAAAATCATATCTTTTGATCCGAAGCTTCGATTGACTCCGTTCCAACTCCAGTAATTTTCTAAAATTGAGATCTATCTAATGGCACTATTAGTAGTACTAAATAGGGTCCTTTTCTTAGTATTTGTATAGATTTTGAGTGTTTGCGTATAGTAATTGACCGTCGGAATATCATTTCGGAGCGGATTTCGCGATGATTTCTCGAAGACTCGTGAAGACCTAGAGCAAAGCAAGTCACCTTTGATCAATCGAGCCCATATGTGAACTTTAATTATTTTGGTTGTAAAATTGCATCGATAAGCGCGCACTGATCTGTTCAGTCCCGTCTACGAGTCAGACCGGTGGATCTACCCAACCTTGCTGCATTTAAATACTTCCTTGACATTGATATATCCTGTTCTCTTGTAACCACCACTGCCGCGCCTAGGTATTCATGCACCATTGTGCGAGTACTGACGGTCGCCCCTTCAAACTTAAAATTAAGAAACCTCTTGGGTAAAATGTGGTTTTATGAAACGTTTGGAAAACCCGACACCTGGGTCAGTGTCTTGTGAAGGAAAAATGAGTTTCAAAAATGAAGATTTGAGACACAAGGCTGGTTCGGTGTGTGATGCCTGTGTGGTCGCTCTAAGGATCGATTCCTTCGGAATTTCATCTGAACATAAGACAGTACAACCACATGGGTGAATGGGAAGCCTCTGGCTGAGTAACTAGCCGATCAGGGACGCCCTGCATGTTATTGGACTGTGGATCGCTAGGAGGGCGGTGGAGATGCCTCCTGGGTTCCTAACACTGCATGGTCTCGGACCTACCCTATTGTTGGTCTCGAGGACCCCTCCAGTTAACATGGGGAAAACCAAGGATGCTTGGGAAATGTCTTGTCATGAACGTCCGGTGCCGACGGGCATTCGATGTCAGTTTCGTGTCGTGTGGTTAAAGTGTATTCCATCTGCAGAGGTTAAACTGTTTGAACAGCCGTGCCCACGGTCATAGGCCGATGTGAGGTGATTCCTTAACGTAGTTTTACCCTGTTTACAAATGTGTGTGTGGTTTTGGGAACGGTAGATGGATGTGCCGTCGAAGATGCGGGTCGTTCGATGATGTCAGCTTGGCTATAGTGGACAGCAGGACTCGGGAAGTCCGGAGAAAATGTTTTGGCTCGGAATACCGGTTTGATGTGAATTCTTGGGATTGTGAAAACTGGAGAAATAAAGTTTGAAACATTTTCACTCCGATCGGGCGAGACTCCACCTCGCCATGATTGTTGAGAAGCACACACTTAGCAGATTTAAAAGAATTCAAATAAAACTGTTTACAAAATATCCAGCCTCTCTTTGAAGCCTGCAACAACCACCTAAGTTTCCCTAGCTTGCTGAGTACGTAAGTACTCACCCTTGCTCTATATATAGTTCTCCGTCAGGAGCTAGAGCTGGAGTTGCACTGAAGTGAAGACTAGGGTTTCATCCTGATTCCCAGCCGCTGCCTGTGTGTTGGCACTTAGTCCGCTATTCCGTTGCTGCCGATGCCTCTATACTATTCGTTGCTGTCTCCGGCTTGCTCGAAGCTGCAACGTAAATTAAGATATAAGTCTATTTATTTATTTAAGGTTTGCGATGATACATATCTGATTTCCGTGGATACCAACGCTGCGTCCTAGGACTGGTATCGGTATCGCGGTTCCGCAGGGAAGCAATTCGCGCTGTTTTCCTATGGCACGTCCTATTTGGTGCCATTGTACGGCGGTGACAGATCGGGGTATGACACCACTAGAGGTGTAATACTCTACTTTTATTGTGTTCTTGCTTCTCTTGTAAATTGCTTCTAAGCGTAGCTTACAAGAGAAGGGTTATCGGAGGCTTCTCTCCAGTTGGTCTTAAGTCTAGAGTTGGATTCTTGGATCCTTCTCCCCCCGTGTAGCCTTGGCTCTCCCCTTATAACCTTGGGGGTAATACCACAGTAGTACACAGTGGGAGTTAGAGAATTAGGTATGCTAAGTTCCATCTTGTGCTGAATGGTAGGCCCGACCGCTCGTCCTCCTAGGGTCCCTCTCAGAGCAGGTGAGGAGGGGAGCAATGGTTGTTTGCCACACGTCTGGGTGTGGCCGTCGAAGGTTTGCAAGGGAAGGCTGAGCTCGTCCCGCTGGCCATGGGACCTGTCCGCTTGCCTCACGTCGAAGCAAAAGGAGCGCGGTGAGACAGAGTAGGCAATGTGGTAGTCCACCAAGCCACCTGCCATTCCACACCCCTTGTCAGAAAAATGGTAATGATGACCTACAACAAGGGGTGTAGAGCCGTCTTATCCCCCACGTCGTACGTCGGGTAGATATATGTCCCGTCATCCTTAATTGGTGAGGCGCGGGTAGACCGAAGCGAGGAGACGGGCTCCATCACGATGTCATTAATGCCCCTGCCTCCGCGCGCTCCTTAAGCTACTCGAAAAGAGCCTAACTCGGGGGCAGGGTGAGGTGGCGCCCCAAGCTCGGCTTGCTGAAGCCATGAGCCGGGGGGCACCCCGAGCTTATCCCGCGGGGGCGCGAGCTCAGGGCCATGCTGGGAGGATTTCCAGTTTGACTTTGTGATGATCGTGGGCGGCCCTTACCAACGGGGTAACATGGCCTTGGGCTACCTCGAGCTGCCGGCAATGAAGACCCTGATTTTCATTTCACCGACAAACATGATACAATAATGGGGAAATATATCAATACACATGGCAGGAGACGGCACTAGCACAATTCCATGTATCCAAAGGTGCATTATTCAAATATATTTCGAAATAGACTGAAATTGTCAATTAAACCATCATAATTGTTTCACAAGTTTTGAATTCTAAATGAAATTTGAATGAACCGGTAACCATTAACGACCTTCCTGTAACAGTTAATTACCTTGGAGATCTCCAACCATTAATCTAAGGTAGAATAAGATTGAGAACATCGAAAGACAACTAAAATGGGCATCGAGTGAATTTTGTTTGCAGTTAGGACTTAACCATGTGAATCCGTGGGTATGCTCTCCATTTTTTGGCCTTGTCCGGTTAGGAGTCCCACCAGGAGTCCAAAACGGATTATTTTTGCAAAGTATGAATTATCTACTACTAGCAAGGTACTCATGGATTGCAATGGAATTTTGGAGACAGATGGCTTATACGCGCGCGAGCGTCCCGGACGTAAGTCACGCTCACGCTCGGTCGACTTGGACTCGGCGTGAACGCTCGCATGCGATTTCTAGTCGGGTTGTCGATCGGCTTGGAGTCTGCATGAACGCCTGCTACGAGATTCCTGCTACGCGGGAGCCCTCACGCATGCATGCACATGCACACGTGCACAGTAAAATAAAATAAAATATTAAAAAAATGAGTAAACTTTATACCACTAATTTAAAACTTTTATCTCTAATTTTGAAACTTTCAATTCAATTTTTGAAACTTTCAACTCAAATTTAAAAAGTATCAACTAAGAATTTAAAAAATCTACTCAAATTTTTAAATTTTTAACCCAAAATTTGAAAATTTTAATTAGATTTTTAAAACTTTCAACTAAAACCTAAAAATTTTAACTCTGTTTATTTATGTATTATTTTATAATTAAAAATTTATTAAACACTAATAACAGTAATTAGGGATACTAATGACGTTAATTAGGAATGATTAGGGGAGGGTTACGCCAGCCGCCGCCGCTGCGCGCGGGTTCGCCAACCGGCTCACGCGCTAGCAGCCCCTCGCTTGCTAATGCCATCATGATTAGCCACCGTAATTAACGGGCATAATTACCATGCTATAATAAAATAATAATTAAATACTTGAATTCAAGGTTTTAATATATAAATTGAGATTCAAAATTTGAGTTGAAAGTTTTAAATTTTGAATTAAAAGTTTCCAATTTGAGTTACAAGTTTTAAAAATTACATTGAAAGTTTCAAAATTTGAGTTGAAAATTTCAAAAATTGAATAGAAAGTTTCAAATTTTGACTAAAATTTTAAATTTTTAGTAAAAAGTTTACTCGAATTTTTTAAATTTCAAATAAAACCTTCAGTTCAAAAGTCTCAACTACAAAATTTTACTCATATTTCAAAAGTAATTAGAAATGACTACCAAATTCAAAAGGCTATCCAAAGCCTTCAAATAGAAATCTTTCCATCTATTAGAAAATTTTTTTTGGACCATTCGGTCCAAACACACACAGGCCCAACCTCCCCGGACGATAACGTATCGTGACAATAGTCCGTCTCCGATTTTTGTTGCTACGCGCGCTGGTGGCGCATTTCTCTCTATGTTTGTAACGCCCTGCTTTCAGCGAGACGTTAAGCGATAATTTGCTAAACACTATCCGTGAAAATTTCGCTTCTTGTGTGCTGTGTTGTATGTTGTGCCATGGATCTCAATCTGTCTCTCCGCCTTGATCTCGACAATCCGTCCTCTCAAAATCCTCCGTTCTAAAACAATCCCCAGATTCAACTCACCGTCATCAAGCTCCGCTCCTAAAACCCTAAGGACAACTCCCTTGGTTTCTCCCTTGAGAAATCTCTGGTTCGATATCCGTTCCAAAGATCCGATGTCGGAACCCTAAATATTTCCCTTTCGAATCCTCCCATGAAACCCCTCGTTTTCTCTCTCCCTTGAATCCCTGAGAAATCCCGAGTTAAATAATACAACTTGGGCATCGAACCCCCATTCGAACCCTATCCATCAACATAGCTATATATATACCACTTGTGTGTGTATATATATATATATATATATATATATATATATATATATATATATATATCTCCCCTTGAGTATACACCTACCTATAAAAATATGTAGATATATATGTACATGTATCAACCCTCCTACTCAACTCCACCAACTTAGGTGTGTGTGTGTGTGTGTATATATATATATATATCCACCTAAATAAGTCTCGCCTCCATCCAAAGCCCCAGGAAAACTCCTCAAAATTCCCTTGAGTTGTCCCCAAAAATTCAAATTAAATGTCGTAATTTGAATTAAATCCGTCCCCTTGAATTTCTCTCTTTGGATTCCCCACAAAATTTCTTGGAAGAAGTTTAATACCAAAAAAATACCGACAGTTGCCACCTTGGACCCTCCTAGAATTTCCTCAAATTTTCCCTAGATTCAAAAATGAATTTTAAATTCAAAATCCCTTTGAAAATCTTTCAAATCCCCTTCAAATAAATCCCTGAGAAAATGTGAAGAGTCACCGTTCTTGCTGGGCCTCCATCCCTCCTTTCCTTGGATCAGCTCTGTGCCCCCTCGGAGAGCCGCCGAGCGCTGACGGATGGCCGACACGTGTCCCAAGCAGCCCTACCCGCCGTCGGTTTTCCTTAAACGTGCACCCTGGCCGCACGCACCCGATGCGCGACGCGTGCCCCCGTGCTCCTGTGCGTCACCGATCCCTTCGGCCCACTCTCGCCTGCGCGTGACCCCTCGTGAGCCGCACCGAGCCGCCAGATCTCGCCTCCCGAGCCACACCCGCCGTCCGATCTCCTTACCGGACGCACGCGCCTGCCACCGCATGGATTCGCACTGCGTGTCCCTGGTGCGCGCACGGCCGTCAATCTCCCTGAAACAGTGTCATCTTCTCCCCGGAGCGCCCGTTCTTCCCCCGTTATCGCCCACAATGTGTTCGGTCAAATGCTCGGGGGACCGCCATCGTCACCAATGCCCCACGGCTGGCCCCGCTGGCGCCGCTAGCAGCCACAGCATGGACAGCTGCGGCCGCGTCCCTTTTTCCCCTCCCCTCTCCTCCTTTTGACCGCACACTGAGACAGCATGGGCCCATGGTGTCCCCTCTCTCTCGCCCTACGAGAAACCGTGTGGCCGCCCATTGCCCTCCCGCTCTCGCTCTTCAAACGCCGCCGTCGGATAGACCGCCTCCGCCGTCACGCGAATCCCGACCGCCCATTTGAAATTGCCGCCGCGTGAGATTTCGCCACCGCGCCCTCTTCTTCTGCCTCTCTCTCCAATCAGTGAGCTCCAATGATTGGAGCTCCTCCCCAACCTAACCCCAAACCCTCCCCCTCTATAAAACCTCCTCTGAGGCCCCGGACTTCTCCTCTTGCTTCGGGCGTTTCGAGCACCGCCAGTCGCGTGTCTTCCCAAGACGTGGCTGCACTCCGTTGCCGCCATTCTACCACCTTGGAGCGCTGCACGTCGGGTCGAGCCCCGTGCCGAGGACGCCGTCTCGCTACGGACTGCTTCCTCCTCGCTCGGTCTCCGCTCAAACCAAGCACAAGCAGCCCCAAACTCCTTCGCATCGTCGTCCCCACTCCTGAGCTCCAATGTCACTGATCGATTGCCTCCGGGCACCGCACGCCGGGCCAAGTTCCCTTGCTGTGCACCTTGCTCCCCAACTGCCCGAGCTTCCCTACCCTACCCGGGCACTCTCGGTCACCGCCTATGCCACCTATCACTGCCGACTTCCTATCCGCTTCCGAACGCCCCGGTAAGACTTTTATCATTGTCGATCCGTCGATCCGATCCTGATTGCTGCCGCCTCGAGCATTTTTCCCTCGTTGGTGAGCTCCTCCACCATGTTCCCTTGCGCTACCCTCTCTAGATGTTTCTTCCGCACGCCTCTCGCCCCCAGCTCTCGTCGGCACGCCACCGAGAGCCGCCATGGCCGTCGCCAAGTCCTTCCCTTTCCCTCCCCGCCGTCTTCGGGCTCTCATCAGCGGCCGCCGTTGCTCGGCCTCTTAGCAACCCGAGCCGTTCGTTTGGTTCCTCTGGACCTTCGCTCCCCAATGGCACCGCCGCTCGCCACCAATCGATGGTGCTCGCCAGAAGCACTCTTGCCATCATGCACCGTCGATCTTAGCCGTCTCGTGCCTCATCTCGTTTCCCCGAGCCGAGACACACTAACGGCTGGACCCCACGGCCGCCAGCTCATCAGAAGCCTTCTCTCTCACTTCGCTGTCAAGTAGACCCTACCCTCCTCACATCCCTACCACGCGCGCGCTGGTCCATGGACCACAACCCTCTGACCCATAGGCCCTCGCCCCGGTCTACTGTGAGCCAAGCCCGTGAACTCCCTAGTCACCGACACCAGGGTCCCATTGACCTGTGACACACCTCCCTCACCAACACATGGGCCCAGGTTACTGTTGGGTCCCGGCTGTTAGTGCGCCAATCGGAGATTCTAAGGAATATTCCTCCAAGAAAATTAACTAAATCCTTTCCAGTTATTCCAAAATTCAATTAACCTTCGGAGATTCATATCTTTTTATCTGTCACTCCGATTGACTCCATTGCAACTCTAGTAATTTTCTAAAATTGAGATCTATTTAATGGCACTATTATTAGCACTAAATATGATCTGTTTCTTGGACTTTGTGTAGATTTTTGTTGTTTGCGCATAGTAACTATCGTCGGAAAATAGCGTTTCGGAGCGGATTTCGCCGCGATTTCTCGACGACCAGTGAAGAACTAGAGCAAGGCAAGTCACCTTTGATCAATCGAGCCTATAATTAAAATTTAAATTATTTTGATTGTGAAATTGCATCGATATGCGTGCACTAAGTTGTTCGGTCCCGTCTACGAGTCAGACCGGTGGACCGACCCAACCTTGCTGCATTAAATCCTTCCTTGATGATTTGAAATACCCTGTTCCCTTGTAACCACTGCTGTCGCGCCTCGGTATTCATGCACTATTGTACGAGTACCGACGGTTGCCCCTTTAACTTAAAAATTTAGAAACTTCTTGGGTAAAATATGGTTTTACGAAACGTTTGGAAAACCCGACACCTGGGTCGGTGCCTTGTGAAAGAAAAATGAGTTTCAAAATGGAGATTCGTGACACAAGGCCAATCTGGTGTGTGTGATGCCTGTGTAGTAGTTTTAAGGAGGAATTTCATCCGAGCATATGACAGTACAACCACATGGGTGAATTAGGAAGCCCCTGGCCGAGTAACTAGACTCTCAGGGACATCTTGCATGACATTGGACTGTGGATCGTGCGGGAGGGCGTCGGGGTTGCCTCCTGTGTTCCTGGTACAGCATGGTCTAGGACCTACCCTGTGATTGATCTTAAGGACCCCTCCAGTTGGCATGGGGTAACCTGAGAGGGCTAGGGAAATGCCTTGTCGCGAAAACCTCTAGGCCACTGATCTTGCCTGCTCAGTGTGAGCTGGTGGCTACAGTGAGTCGCATCGTGTGGGTAAAGTGTACCCCCTCTGCAAAAGTCTAAACTGTTTGAACAGCCGTGCCCACGATCATGGGCAGATGTGAGGTGATTCCTTAGCGTAGTTTTATTTCACCTTGTTTGCAAATGCGTGTGTGGTTTTGGGAACTGTGAGAAGGAAGTGACATTAAGGACACCGGAGGTCCGATGAAATGGCTTGGCTGTCGTGGACAGCAGGACTCGGGAAGTCCGGGTAAATGTTTTGTCTCGGGAAGCCGTTTGATGTGAATTCTTGATTGCGAAAACTGGAGAAATAAAGATTGATGCATCTTTCACTCCGATCGGACGAGACTTACCTCGTCCTGATTGTTGAGAAGCACACACTAGCAGATTTAAAAGATTTCAACAAAATGGATTCACAAAATATCCAGCCACTCTTTGAAGCCTGCAACAACCACCTAAGTTCCCCTGGCTTGCTGAGTACGTAAGTACTCACCCCTGCTCTATATATATAGTCCTCCGCCGGGAGCTGCAGCTGGAGTTGCGGTGAAGTGAAGATTAGGGTTTCGTCCTGGTTCCCAGCCATTGCCTATGTTTTGGGACTTAGTCCGTTGTTCCGCTGATGCCGCTGCCTCTGTGTTGTTTGTTGCTGTCTCCGGCTTGCTCCGAAGTTGCAACGTAAGTTAAGGTATAAGTCTATTTAATTATTATTTATTTAAGGTACTGCAATGATGCACGTCTGATTGCCGTGGATACCAACGCTGTGTCCTAGGACTGGTATCTGTATCATGGTTCCGCGGGAAGGCAGTTCGCGCTGCAATCCTACGGCACGCCCTAATTGGTACCGTTGTACGGCGGTGCCAGATCGGGGTGTGACAAGAGATGGTATCAGAGCATAGGTAGGCTCTAGGACCAAAACCCCCTAATAGGATGGCAATATTTGAATACGAAGCTAATTGCGAAAAACTAAGGAATTGTTTTTCTTTTGGTCTAGACTTGCGAAAAATCTTTGTCTGTTTCCCCCTGTCTACATCAAAATCTAGAAGCTAGTCTCGTGTATGCTTTTTCACCCTAGAACCCATCTGTCATCATGCTCAGTTGATGGAAGGTGTGCCTCTGCCTGGCGAGTTAATAAATAGCTAGCCTTCGGCAATAGTTGACCTTAGTAACGTCACCCAGTTAGTAGGAGTTATGGCGAAACAGTGTGTGTGTGATGTTATGCCTAGTAGTCTGTGTTCAGGTATGGGACCAGTTGGGCTACTGACTGGGACATACCACTATTCTTCCTCGAATTTGCGAAAAACCGTTTTATCTAGTGTTTTCGGTTACGTCTTTACTCCTGTTTCCCCATCATTCTGAACTCAGTCAACCTAGAACAGATAGCACGTCGCACCAACCGTCAGATCCGTGTTCCCAACCGTCTCGGTTATGAACAAGACCCAATTCCAGTAAGAAATCCAGATCCACCAGTCAACCCGACTGCTACACAAGATGCTGAAAGTGGATCCATCGCCAACCCCAGACCAGCTAGTCAACCTACATATGGTAATCAGCCGCCGCCAATGGATTTTCACCAGCTATTTGCTATTCAAACCCAGATACTGCAAGGAATTGCTCAGAGCCTGGCAGTGATACAGTAGCAACAAGCACAAGTGCATCAACCCCGTATGGCTCAAGACAATGGTAGATCTAAGCTCAACGATTTCCTGAGATCACGTCCACCAGAATTTTCTCAGACCACAGAACCCATCGAAGCTGATGACTGGATCAAAGATGTCGAAAGAAAGCTGAACCTTGTTCAATGCACCCCAGTGGAAAAAGCTCTCTATGCTGCACATCAGTTAAGAGGACCTGCAGCAGATTGGTGGGACAACTACTATAGCGCCCATGCTGATTCTACAGCCATCACTTGGACAGAGTTTGAGGAAGCCTTTCGTTCAGCTCACATCCCAGAAAGCACAATTGAGATGAAGAAAGAAGAGTTTGCCAAGATCAAACAAGGATCCTCCTGCATCAACGAGTACCTCAGCCGCTTCGACAAGTTAGCCTGATATGCACCCGAAGATGTTAACACCAATGCCAAGAAAATCAGAAGGTTCTTGAAAGGAATGAACGCCAACCTAAGAGTTCAGCTTTTGGCTCATGACTTCCCTACGTTTCAACACATGATCAATAAGGCCTTACTACAAGAAGATGCAGAGAAAGAACTGGATGAGTACAGGAAGCGCAAGGTATCACCAATAGAGTTTCATGCCAGAGATGGACAGATGCGAAGAACGCACCCACCTGTGCAATACTACACCGGAACACCTCAGAACCCCAGGACCACCAGCTTAGTTCCCCGTTCAAATGAACCAAGGCCAAGTCCACAGTCTACCAGAAGCTACAGTACTAACTCAGGAAGAAGCAACTCAGTTTCCCAGACAGGACACCCTGGACAAAAGACTGGAGTTGAATGTTTCAACTACCACGAGATTGGACACTATTCGCATGAATGCCCCAAGAATCGTTCATCGACACCCCAGTCCTACGTGTCCACCAAAGCGTCTGCACCCGGAAATGCAAGACCGCAGAGCAGTGGGTCAATCTCTCAAGCTTCACTAGCCGCCAGATAAGGACGTCTGAACCACGTGCAAGCCGAACCAGTAGAAGAAGTTGAGTACCTCGAGACAGTGGAAGAAGAAGGTGAAGAACAAGACCTTCCCGAAGAAGAAGAACCACAACAGAATTGACCACCTCAGCTAAGCAGAGCAGCTGACATTGTGATGCAGAATTTGCAAATTGACCTAGAGAAAGATCTGAAGTGACAGAAGCAGCAAAGAAGCCTGAAGTTTCCCTTTTGTTCCCTTTTCTCTATCCGCCTTCAAATCTCGAGGACGAGATTTTTGTAAGGGGGGTAGGTTTGTAATGCCCTGCTTTCAGCGAGACGTTAAGCAATAATTTGCTAAAAACTACCCGTGAAAATTTTGCTTCTTGTGTGTTGTGTTGTATGTTGTGCCATGGATCTCAATCTGTCTCTCTGCCTTGATCTCGACAATCCATCCTCTCAAAATCCTCCATTCTAAAACAATCCCCAGATTCAACTCTCCGTCATCAAGCTCAGCTCCTAAAACCCTGACGACAACCCCCCTCAGTTTCTCCCTTGATAAATCTCTGGTTCGATATCCGTTCCGAAGATCCGATGTCAGAACCCTAAATATTTCCCTTTCAAATCCTCCCATGAAACCCCTTGTTTTCTCTCTCCGTTGAATCCCTAAGAAATCCCGAGTGAAATAATACAACTTGGGCATCGAACCCTATCCGTCAACATAGCTATATATATATATATATATATATATATATATATATATATATATATATATATATATATATATATATATATATATATATATATTTCGTTTAGTATACACCTACCTATAAAAACATGTAGATATATGTGTACATGTGTCAACCCTCCTACTCAACTCCACCAACTTAGGTGTGTGTATATATATATATATATATATATATATATATATATATATATATATATATATATATATATATGTATATACATAAAACCCTCCATAAACATACCCATATGTGTGTGTGTGTGTATATATATATCCACCCAAATAAGTCTCGCCTCCATCCAAAGCCCCAGGAAAACTCCTCAAAATTCCCTTGAGTTGTCTCGAAAAATTCAAATTAAATGTCATAATTTGAATTTAATCCGCCCCCTTGAATTTCTCTCTTTGGATTACCCAAAAAATTTCTCGGAAGAAGTTTAATCCCAAAAAAATACCGACAGTTGCCACCTTGGACCCTCCTGGAATTTCCTCAAATTTTCCCTGGATTCAAAAATGAATTTTAAATTCAAAATCCCTTTGAAAGTCTTTCAAATCCCCTTCAAATAAATCTGTGAGAAAATGTGAAGAGTCACTGTTCTTGCTGGGCCTCCATCCCTCCTTTCCTCGGCCCAGCTCTGTGCCCCCTCGGAGAGCCACCAAGTGCTAACGGATGGCCGACACGTGTCCCGAGCCACCCCACCCGCCGTCGGTTTTCCTTAAACACGTGCCCTAGCCGCACGCACCTGATGCGCGATGCGTGCCCCCGTGCTCCCATGCGTCACTGATCCCTTCCGCCCGCTCTTGCCTGTGTGTGACCCCACGTGAGCTGCACCGAGCCGCCAGATCTCGCCTCCCGAGCCGCACCCGCCATCCGATCTCCTTACCAGATGCACGCGCTCGCCACCGTGTGGATTCGCATCGCGTGTCCCTGGTGCGTGCACGGCCGTCGATCTCCCCAAAACAGTGTCATCTTCTCCCCAGAGCACCCGTTCTCCCCTCGTTATCGCCCACAACGTGTTCGGTCAAATGCTCAGGGGACCGCCATCGTCACCAATGCCCCACGCCTAGCCCCGCCGGCGCCGCTAGCAGCCACGGCTTGGACAGCCGCGGCCACGTCCCTTTTTCCCCTCCCCTCTCCTCCTTTTGACCGCACACTGAGATGGCATGGGCCCATGGCATCCCCTCTCTCTCGCCCTGCGAGAAACCGCATGGCCGCCCATTGCCCTCCCGCTCTCGCTCTTTAAACTCCGCTATCGGATAGACCGCCTCTGCCGCCTCACGAATCCCGGCCACCCATTTGAAATTGCCACCACGTCAGATTTCGCTGCCGCGCCCTCTTCTCCCGCCTCTCGCTCCAATCAGTGAGCTCCAATGATTGGAGCTCCTCCCTGACCTAACCCTGAACCCTCCCCTCTATAAAACCTCCTCCGAGGCCCCGGACTTCTCCTCTTGCTTCGAGCGTCTCGAGCACCGCCAGTCGCGTGTCTTCCCGAGACATAGCCGCACTCCGTTGCCGCCATTCTACCACCTCGGAGCACTGCGCGTCGGGTCGAGCCCCGTGCCGAGGACGCCGTCTCGCTACGGACTCCTTCCTCCTCGCTCGGTCTCCACTCGAACCAAGCGCAAGGAGCCTCAAACTCCTTCGCATCGTCGTCCCTGAAAGCCCGTTGATGTCGCCTAGAGGGGGGTTAATAGGCGTTCCTGAAAAATTCTCCAAATGCAGCGATAAAATACTACTAGGAACCTCCAACCAAAATGGTAGGAGGCTCCGACCAGCTCTCTCAGGCTGACCGAGAGGGCTGGTCAGAGGTTCCGACCAAGAACGCTGGAGGTTTCGACCCTAATGTTCTGACTCTATCAAGACACTTTAATAACCGATAGATTGACAGAAATCAAGTGTAGGCAAAGAATAGGGTAGGAGATAAATGGAGCCAAGTGTAGAGACAAATTAATGCAATAACGAGCAAGCACAAATGAGACAAAGATTTTTCCCGAAGTTTGGATCACAAAGATTCTACGTCTCCGTTGAGGAGCTCCAAAGAGCCAGGTCTCGATTGACCCCTTGCCTCACCAAGCGACCACGAAGATCAACTTGGTATCCACTAGAATTTTCCTCTTTTCCTTGCGGAGGCGAGGTTAACCTTTACAAACTTTCCCGGGACAATCCACAACTCGAGGAAGCTCGCAAGAGACGCCTAACCGTCTAGGAGGTTTCCCTCCAAGAGAAATAAGCTCCAAGCAGCCAATCCGCATCCTTCTCAAGTGCACAAGATCCTTCTAGCCTTCTTTCAACAACACTCACTCAATTTCCCACTAGATCCTCACAAGAATCACAAAGGATGCACTAGAACTAGTTGGAAGAGCTCAAAGAACCTTAGGAGAGGCTAGGAGTCAGTGGAAATGAAGTGGAATGGCCAACCAACGGCTAGAAACCAAGTTTGGGCTTTATAGGCATTGGCATACGTCACTTAGCCGTTACTCACAGATTTTGGCTAGGAGGTTCCGACCCCAGGTGTAGGAACCTCCGGCCAATACTTAGTCTCTGGCTGAGAGAGCTGGTCGGAGCCTCCGACCCCAGGGGTAGGAACCTCCGACCCTGACACTGAAACTAGCCCATCCCAAGTGTATGTATTGTGCCAAAATGATGGACTCTCAGCTATTTAGATCTTAAGCACTTGAGTGGTCTTGGAACACTGCTTGCAACCCCTCTTGATTGTATGGTTTTTCCTCGACTCAAAAGAAAATTCAAAAGAATTTAAAATAAACTCCGAGTCGCTTCGCCGTTTTGTGTCATGTCTTTGTGGGGGTCTCCATGGACCACACCAAGCAACCTGGGACTAATTCTCTGCACAATTCTCGATAAACTCATTAGTCCCTTAACCGCATTGTCATTAATCCACCAAAACCCACTTAGGGGTTATATGCACTTTCAGTCCCCACTCCTGAGCTCCAACGTCACTGATCGATTGCCTCCGGGCACCGCACGCCAGGCCGAGTTCCCTTGCCGTGGACCTCACTCCCCAACGGCCCGAGCTTCCCTACCCCACCCAGGCGCTCTCGGTCGCAGCCTATGTCTCCTATCACTGCTGACTTCCTCTCCGCTTCCGAACGCCCCGACAAGACTTTCATCATCGTCGATCCGTCGATCCGATCCCGATCGTTGCTGCCTCGAGCATTTTTCCCTCGTTGGTGAGCTCCTCCGCCGTGTTCCCTTGCACTACCCTCTCTGGATGTTTCTTCCGCATGCCTATTGCCCCCAGCTCTCGTCGGCACGCCGCCGAGAGCCGCCATGGCCGTCGCCAAGTCCTTCCCTTTCCCTCCCCGCCGTCTTCGGGCTCTCGTCACCGACCGCCATTGCTCGGCCTCTCAGCAATCTGAGCCGTTCATTTGGTTCCTTTGGACCTCCGCTCCCGGACGGCACCGCCACTCGCCGGTAATCGATGGCGCTCTCCGGAAGCACTCTCGCCGTCATGCGCTGTCGATCTCAGCCGCCTCGTGCCTCGTCTCTTTTCCCCGAGCCGAGACACACTGACGGCTAGACCCCACGGCCGCCAGCTCATCCGAAGCCTTCTCTCTCACTTCGCTGTCAAGTGGACCCCACCCTCCTCACATCCCTACCACGCACGTGCCGGTCCATGGACCACAACCCTCTGACCCGTGGGCCCTCGCCCCGGTCTACCGTGAGCCAAGCCCGTGAACTCCCTAGTCACCGACACCCAGGCCCCATTGACCTGTGACACACCTCCCTCACCGACACATGGGCCCAGGTTACTGTTGTTTCCCGGCTGTCAGTGGGCCAATCGGAGATTCTAAGGAATATTCCTATGGGAAAATTAACTAAATCCTTTCCAGTTATTCCAAAATTCAATTAATATTCGGAGATTCATATCTTTTTATCCGTCACTCCGATTGACTCCGTTCCAACTCTAGTAATTTTCTAAAATTGAGATCTATTTAATGGCACTATTATTAGCACTAAATATGATCTGTTTCTTGGACTTTGTGTAGATTTTTGTGTGTTTGCATATAGTAACGGTCGCCGAAAAATAGCGTTTTGGAGCGGATTTCACCGCGATTTCTCAACGACCAGTGAAGACCTAGAGCAAGGCAAGTCACCTTTGATCAATCGAGCCTATAATTGAAATTTAAATTATTTTGATTGCGAAACTGCATCGATATGCGTGCACTAAGTCGTTCGGTCCCGTCTGCGAGTCAAACCGGTGGACCGACCTAACCTTGCTGCATTAAATCCTTCCTTGATGATTTGAAATACCCTGTTCCCTTGTAACCACCGTTGTCACGCCTCGGTATTCGTGCACTATTGTACGAGTACCGATAGTCGCCCCTTTAACTTAAAAATTTGGAAACTTCTTGGGTAAAATATGGTTTTACGAAACGTTTGGAAAACCCGATGTCGGTGCCTTGTGAAAGAAAAATGAGTTTCAAAATGGAGATTCACGACACAAGGCCAATCTGGTGTGTATGATGCCTGTGTGGTAGCTTTATGGACCGATTTCTTCGGAATTTCATCCTAGCATATGACAGTACAACCACATGGATGAATTGGAAAGCCCCTAGCCGAGTAACTAGACTCTCAGGGACGCCTTGCATGCCATTGACTGTGGATCGTGCGGGAGGGCATCGGGGTTGCCTCCTAGGTTCCTGGTACAGCATGGTCTGGGACCTACCCTGTGATTGGTCTCGAGGACCCCTCCAGTTGGCATGGGGTAACCTGAGAGGGCTAGGGAAATGCCTTGTCACAAAAACCTCTAGGCCACCAATCGTGCCTGCTCAGTGTGAGCTGGTGGCTAGAGTGAGTCCCGTCGTGTGGGTAAAGTGTACCCTCTTTGCAAAGGTCTAAACTGTTTGAATAGCCGTGCCCACGGTCATGGGCGGATGTGAGGTGATTCCTTAGCGTAGTTTTATTTCATCTTGTTTGCAAATGCGTGTGTGGTTTTGGGAACTATGAGAAGGAAGTGACATTAAGGACATCGGAGGTCCGATGAAATGGCTTGGCTGTCGTGGACAGCAGGACTCGGAAAGTCCGGGTAAATGTTTTGGCTCGGGAAGCCGTTTGATGTGAATTCTTGATTACGAAAACTGGAGAAATAAAGATTGATACATCTTTCACTCCAATCGGACGAGACTCACCTCGTCCTGATTGTTGAGAAGCACACACTAGCAGATTTAAAAGATTTCAACAAAACGGATTCACAAAATATCCAACCACTCTTTGAAGCCTGCAACAACCACCTAACTTTCCCTGGCTTGTTGAGTACGTAAGTACTCACCCCTGCTCTATATATATAGTCCTCTGCCGAGAGCTGAAGCTGGAGTTATGGTGAAGTGAAGATTAGGGTTTCGTCTTGGTTCCCAACCGTTGCCTGTGTATTGGGACTTAGTCAGCTGTTTCGCTGCTGCCGCTGCCGCTGTGTTGTTTGTTGCTGTCTCCGGCTTGCTCCGAAGCTGCAACGTAAGTTAAGGTATAAGTCTATTTAATTATTATTTATTTAAGGTACTGCAATGATGCACATCTGATTGCCGTGGATACCAGCGCTGTGTCCTGGGATTGGTATCTGTATCGCGGTTCCACAGGAAGGCAGTTCGCGCTGCAATCCTGCGGCACGCCCTAATTGGTACCGTTGTACGGCGATGCCAGATCGGAGTGTGACATATATGCTTTAGCATATCCAAGTTTCTGTTAAAAATATAAGCACATAATAATTTAATTTAATCCATAAATAAGATTAACTTGCATAATCATGTCACATGAGTATATTCTACACATGTATATAGCAACGGTGCACACAAACAGGTCTAATATACTCGACATAACTAGTACATACCGAGGGTTCTATTTTGGAGCGTTAGCAGTAGCGGGTGCCGCACAAACAATGCACAGTATAGGATAATAACTATGACACTTCGCAACCAAACAAAGAGGAAGTCGCCATGGTGGACGACAACGAGCAGTTATGCGGAGCGCTTCCTAAAAACCTTATTCGCCCTCTCTCGGTGTATGACGTCAAAGGCAATGGTTCCGGAGACCTACTCTCCAGCTCGCCGACGGTGCACGCCAACGGACGGGATGGAGTAGAATAGGACAACAGTGCAGTACGAAGGAGACAAACCTAGATTGTTTGCGTGAAGGTGGAAGTTCGGTATTTCGTCCGGGTTTTCACTGTTCACCATAATAAATACCGTTATATGTATTCAATTAATCTCAGTTGTTATAATATAGGCTCACCACGATCTAATGGTGTAGTTTTCTTTTCTCCTTTTCTATTGCTAGCAAGATGCCCATGTGTTGCAACGGGATATCCAACTTACACATAAGTATTATATATTCTTGTTCATTATTTTTTTTTGCTGTGTGCAATGGTGGAGGTGGTAGCTGTTGCAGTGTCGCCACTCAACTTGGGTGGCGAGCGTGATTGTGACATGTGGCAATTTAGAAGGGATGGAATTGTTGGATTGAGGTTTGAGTTGGGCCTTGACCATTACCATGCTTAGCCTGCAATAGATTCGTTTCTATTTTTTTTTTTTGCAGGAAATGGTTTTTCGAAACAAATTGACAAGCTTTGCACAATACATAGTAAGCATTCATTTTTTGAACGACATAGGGTTTGGAGCTGTTTTTTTGCAGACGTGGGATGGGCTTCACGTTGCATGCGATAGGTGGGAGGGAGGACGGGCAATACTCCGCTTTTAGAGTAGTACTGTTTCACTTTGGATGGATCAGTTTATATTGATCGACTCCATGTCATGGATACAAAATTGAAGGAAAAATATATTGTTTACATTAGTAGGTTTACATGAGATAAACATGGCCCGAGCAACATATCGCAGTGGCAAGATAGCATGTATATGATATTGGATATCCTGCACAACAGGCATACGGAAAAAAAGCTAAAGATCAAATAATTGTTGCCATAGTGTTGCTTTCTTGAAATGAACAGTAGAGTGAAGCTACAATCTAGCTCTTCTTTGGCACTTGTGTTAACTAAATACAGAGTCACCAGCAAATCCCTCATGTCCAAAAGGGATCTAGTGATACTAATGAAGATGATGAAAATTTGATACGTCTAACCATTCCATACCCTCTTGGAGGCAAGCTCAGGCCCAATTATTTCTGCACCTTTATTTCATCCACTGAAAACAGTCAATCCATCATTTATAATTGAGCGAGACCATAATCTGTAATCCAAACAGCCCAAGATTCAGAAGAACGACGGAGTTAACAAAATGAAAAAGAATCACACGATTCTTTAGCACAAACAGAATCTCTCATGGCCACACAAGCAGCAACTAAAAAGCAATTTTGCATATTATAGTAACCACATAAGCTCTCGAAATCAAACCTGGGATTGCCGCTGGATGGACAACGTCTTCTTCTATGTCGGATGGGGCGCCGGTAGCATCGCTTACCTCGAGTACCACCATACAGGAGCGGACGCAGGCTCCTCCTCCATGGTGCTAGCGGCGAGAAGAGAGCATCAAGGAGGAGCCAATGGAGGAGGGAGGTTTCTGATCTATGCAGCACTGCAGCTGCATAGCTAGCGCCTTGGACCGCTCCGGCAGAGGTGTGGTGGTCCGGTCGTCGTTGCTGGTGGCTGTGACGGATGGGGGTGGCTTGCAGCGTTGCGTGGATTGGAGTGGCGGTGCCATCGATGGGTTTGGGAACTGGGGCTAGATGCGAGTCCGAGAGTGGGGCAATCGGACGACGACGAACGGATAAAGTGTGGAACCCATAACGGATGAAATCCCAACAGAAACAATACCAGCGAGCAAAGAACTAGACCATCGATTGCCAATCAGACGGCGCACGGGCCATGTACGAACGATGGATGAAAAAACACAGAAATACTATCCCTTTTTATAATAGTAGAGATTAACATGTTAATTTCTATGTCTCTAAAGGAAATTAGAGACATAATTGGCAGGCACCTAATTATATACACCTAATTGGCGGGCACGGATTCGTGGAGGGGGCGGCCTCCTCCGCAGCCACGACCTCCATGGCCACGACCCCCATGGCCTCCTCCTTCTTCACGGCCACGACCTCCACGGCGTCCAACATGGGGCCGCCACGGCCACGACCTCCGCATCCCCGGCCTTGGCCTTTGCGGGCTCCAATGGCCACTGCCTCCTCTACCTCCGTGTCCACTACCTCCGCCTCCTCCTCCACCCCCGCGTCCTCGGCCTTGGCCTCTGCGGGCTCCGATGGCATGCTGCTATCGGCCTTGTTTTGGTCGAAGATTGCTGCCGGCGGGGCCACGACCGCATTGCCTCGCGGTGGGGATTCGTCCTGGTGGTAGTCTGAGGTCGTTTCATCCTCCATTGCACGCGGAGTGAGCTAGGGCTAGGTGGCGAGCTGAGGATCGAGAGAGCGTGTCGTGGGGAGTGACGAGAGGAGAACGGACACAGTAAGGATATAGCGGCGCCAGAGAAAATTACACCGGCACCATTTGCTATTTAAGTGAAAAAATGGATAGGCGTGGTAATGGCAGATACGGCCAGTGTCCGGATGGTGGCTCAAATACCGATGCCGGCGACAAGCAAAAGGAAAATGAAAGGGAACAACTCAGGCAGCCCACTAAGCCCCATGCCTGTGGAAACGTTACTACACAGGCGGCCATCTTCGCAGGTGGACCACTTAGCGGTTCGCTTGCTTGTATAAGGATTTCAATATTCGCAGGCGGGCAACTTAAGAAAGTGCAAGCGTTACTGTGATTATCATAGACGGACCTCTTAGGTGCTCGCTCGTACAAATTGGTTAATTTTCACAGACGGGTTTCTTAATGCTCCGCCTGTGTTAATGCATTTTCGCAGGTGGTGCTTGAGCCTGGACCCCGCCTCACTTAACGCAGGCGGCTGCACTTATAATCCGTCTCCGTCGCCATTGTCTAAGGGGGGTGTTGGGAAAAATAGTTTTTGTAGTAGTGAATTTGCTCTAAATGTTACCTCTTGGAATGTATATTTTTGTTTTTAAAAAATGGATTAAAAATCCCGCCTCTACATACGACACGGGTGTACACAGCCAACATCCTGAAATGTATATGTGGATGATATGATTTAGATATATATATATAGTAATCTCATATTCTCACGAAATCTATATAAATGTAATGTTGATGACCTGACGGCGTCGACTAAACTTGCTGTGCCGACTACCTGGGGGCGACGCTGCTGTCCGCCACGATCGGGCTCCGCACGACGTGATGTCGCGACACCCAGCGCAGGCTCCCCTCCTCCACGACGTGCCCGCCGCCGCCCGCGCCTCCGCCGTCACTGCCGCTCACCGTCACTGTGACCGCGAACGTCTTCCTCTCCATCGCCTCCTCGAACACCAGCTCCGCCGGCTCCACCTTCACTGTCGTCGTCGACCCCGGCTCGTCCACGTGTGCGGAGTACCTCGACCTCGCCGGCCCGACGTTCGTCACCGTCCGGTTCACCGTGAACTCGAGGCCCGGGCGCAGCGGCACCAGTATCGCCGGGTAGTTCAGCTGCGCCTCCGCGACGGAGCCCGCCGCTGCGCACGTCGCGGCGCTGTCTCCGGTGATGGTTCTCAGCGACGACTCGCCGAGGAGCGCGCAGATGTAGGCGGCGTAGTCTCCGACGCCGAGGTCGTAGACAAGGCCTGGGTCCATGGCCTTCGCCGGGTCCACGTGCCCGGCGCCGACGGAGTAGAAGCTCGCCTTCCGGTGCTCTTCGTCCATGATTGCGTGGCCGTCGTTGTCCACGGCGTTGGACGTCGTCATGATGGCCGACTTGATCATCGCCGGCGACCAGTCCGGGTGCACCTTCTTGATGAGCGCCACGATGCCGGTGACGTGGGGCGTCGCCATGGACGTGCCGGAGACGACGTTGAAGTTGTAGGACTCGCCGCCCCCGTCGACGGGTACCTGCGACGGCCACGCGGCGAGGATGTTCAGCCCCGGCGCCATGACGTCCGGCTTCGGCACGCCGGGGCTCGCCGCGCTCGGTCCTCGTGATGAGAAGGCCGCGACGACCGGCGCCGGCTTGACGCCGACCACCGTGCTGTTGAACACGATCGTCGCGGTATGGGCAGCCGCCGCCGACGAACCAATCGCGGCGTAGCCCATGATCTTGGCGCCGTCGCCGGCGGTCACCTGCGACATCGGGAGGTTGTAGTACTTCTCGAGGACGATGGTGTACCCGAAATCCGCCTCGTTGATGAACACCACGCCGGCGCCGCCGGCCTCCCTGACCGCATCGATGGAGCTCGTCGGAGGCAGTGGCGTCTCGGTGTCGCACACGACAACCGCACCGGCGATGTTGGCGTCGAAGAAGTCGCAGTAGTTGGTGCCCTGAGAGTAGTAGAGGGGATACGCCTTGGAGCTGAAGCGCTTGTCCTGGCTGAGCGACTCGCCGTCGAACGCCTCGCCGTCGCCGAGCCGCACGGTGGCGCGGAAGCTCCGGTCCACTGAGCCGGCTGCCACGGTGAGCATCCACGGCGCCTCGTTGGACAGCGTGAACGGCATCGGGCCGCTGTTACCGCCGGCGCACACGACGGCGATGCCCTTGGACACCGCCCCGAACGCGCCGATGGCGATCGGGTCCTTGTCGAACGGCTCGGACGGGCCGCCGAGGGAGATGGACAGCACGTTGACGCCGTCCTTCACCGCCGCGTCCATCCCGGCGAGCACGTCGGACTCGAAGCACCCTTGGCCGTTGCAGACCTTGTACATGGCGAGGTGCGCGCCGGGGGCCATCCCGGAGGCGGTGCCGGCGGCGAGGCCGAACTCCGAGACGTCGTCGACGAAGCGCCCAGCCGCCGTGCCCGCCGTGTGAGTCCCGTGGCCGACGTCGTCGCCGGTGTTGTTGTCGTAGACGAACGACGCCGCGCCGACCAGCTTGTTGTTGCACCGGGCGGGAGGCATGCACGCGCCCTTCCACCTGGCCGGCGGCGGCGACATGCCCTCGTCGCCGAACGACGGATGCGCTGCGTCGATGCCGGTGTCGAGTAGGCCGACGACCACGCCCTCGCCGTATCCAGCCTCCTTCCACACGCCCCGCTCCCGCGTCAGCCCGAGGAACCCCGGCGTGCGCGTCGTCATAAGCGGCAACCTCCGCTCCGGGAACGCGCGCACGAACCCGCGCCTCCTCGACACGGCGGCGAGCTCACCGCCCGTCAGCGTGGCGGCAAATCCAGACAGCACTCCCGTGTACGAGTGGCGGATGCGCGACGGCCGCTCCTCGCCGGCGCCCGGCAAGAACGACTGGTGCCACCGGCGGTGCGCGGCCTCGTCGGCGCCGCCGGCGTGCTCCGGTGGCTCCACGAGCACGATGTAAGTCTGAGCTTCGCCATGGCGCTGGCTCTGGCTCGTGCTCTGCGGCCGCGTCGCGCCGTCAGTGACGTAGCACAGCGTCGGAGTCGTTGCTGTTAGGACAAAGGCAAGAGCAACGACGCATACAGTGCGTGATGACGTCATCATATAGCCCATGGCAGTAGCATGCATTCGTGTACGTGCACAGCACACTAATTAATTTGGTGTCAGTGATGGTTATATATACTCACAATACTAGTAATTTTGGTCAGATCATTTTGGTTTTTGCCACAGGAATATGGCGGGCAAGTATGCATGATCCCAAGATACAAGGGAAATGCGTCCTTAAAATCGTGAACTTGCGGAAGGTGTGGGTCATATCTGTTGGTTGCTTTCTGTAGACCTCAAGTAACTGCATCTGTTAGGGTTCGGTACGTGTGACATATGCATGTATAGTGTGATGTGATGTGCCAAATCAGAAAATGAATCCTCATCCTCTGCATTGAGGATGGTTTGTTTCCCATGTACTTTTTCCTTAGTAACTAAGTGCAAATTTCTCCAGAGGAATTTCCAATCTTAGCTATCCATTTACACAACACGCTTATGTTCATGGTTCTGGTTTCTATAAAGCCTAACCCCCCAAAATCTTTTGGTCTACTAAAGAGCTCTCCATTTCATCATATGATTCCTTTTCTTCTTTCCATTCCCCTGCCAATAAAAATCCCTTCTAATACTGGCCATTGTCTTGTATGTCTGCTCTTGTAACAGATAAAGACCCATGGCGTCCATAGGAATGCTGGACAGGCAAGACTTAATTATAATTTCTCTTCCCCATAGGACAAGTAACCATTTTTCCAGCTCCCCAACCTCTTTGTTAATTTTTGAGACATAGGATAAAAATCTCTTGGTCCTAATTTCTCATAGTGCATAGGTAATTCCAGATAGGTCATCGGCAAACTTCCAACTTTGCAATTAAGCATATCAGCAATCCTCTCCTCCTCTTGCTTTTCCATCAAATACTTCATTTTTCTGATAATTTATTTCCGTGCGTGACGTCTCTTCAAAACAGAAGAATGGGAACTTAAGGGCAAGAACATTTTGATCTGAAGCTTTGATAAATAGAATAGTATCATTTGCATATTGTAGATGTGTGAGTCCTCCATTGATCAAATGTGGCACTAGCCCTTTTAGACCTCACCCACTAAGTTGAACAGGATTGGGGATAAAGGATCACCTTGCCTCAAACTCTTAAAAGAGCTAAAATATGAACCCTGCCCCCCATTAATATTTTTACTGACTTTGTCCCCTTCCACCAAGTTTTTAATCCTATTAATCACCTTAGGATGAAAATGTTTCCTTTCTAACACCTCTTGAAAAAAAAACCCCGGTGAACCTTGTTGTGGGCCTTCTCGAAGTCAATTTTAAAGATAATGCCGGCTCTCCTGTTGAATGCAACTCATGCAACACCTCATGAACAATCACACAACCCTCTAAAATACTCCTTCGAGGAATTGAAGCAAAAACTGCCCCAAATTTCCCTAGGAACACAGCACAAAATCAGTACAACTAGATGAAGTAAATGCTTATTGTCAGAATTGCAGGAGCATAACAAGTATATGACAAGAGGATAACCTTAAATAAGTAAAAGAAATGATGAAAATATGAGAGAACATCACCATAGTATAATTTTTATGCAGTATCATGACTTAAGTTCAACTTTAGTTAAATCTGAGTCAGTGCCAGCCTTCTGTTGTTATGCAACAGTATTTCCTATAATGTTCTAGGGTTTAGGCTTCTGGCTAGCTGCTCCTTGAGAAACTATCATGAACTGATTTTAAGCTTTTCTTATTTATCTACCTATCTAGGAAACATTAACTTCCTCTTCCTCTGAAACATTACAGGAAATACTTGATCAGATCATGGATAACAGCCCAGATATAGGACTTCACCTTTTCCGCTCTTCCAAACACAGGAATACATCTTTACTTAATAGAAGGGTATGATTTTTTTTTCTCGAATACGCACGAGAGCTGCATATCATTGCATTATTAGAAAAAGAAGAGCCATCCAAGACGTTGATACAACTTTAGTAAAGAAAAGAAAAGCAAAGAAAACAAAAACAAAGCGCCCAACAAGGCACTTACAACATAAAAGAAGAGTATGATCAACTCAGTGCGTATTAAGATCGACTCAGTGCCTTTTTTTTTGTCATGTGTCGGTGTGGAAACACTTATAGCAAGGATCCGGAGGGAATCCCTTTGTGAGTTTGGCCGGGAGAATCAGTGGTTTTTGATCTGTCGTAGGTAGTTGCTCAAGTAAATGAGACGCGAGGGATTATACATGTCAGGCCATCCAGAGGTGTAATACCCTACTCCTGTTATTTTCTTGGTTTTTGGAGATCTACTTCCTCTCAAGAAGGGTTTACAAGACTTAGCCTGTGAATCCTCTTTTTTGGGCCCTCTCTCTCTCTGTGGCCTTGGCTCTCCCTTTATAAACTTTGAGGAAATACCACAGCAGCTATCAGTTTGGATTTAAAGAATTATGTATGCTATGTCTTGTCTTGTGTAGGCTGGTGGGTCCAGTCGCTTCTCCCTCCCAGGGCCCTCTTCAAGCTGGCGAGGGGCCAAGCAATGGCGGACAGCCATGCGTCCGGTGTGGCCGTCCTAAGCTTGCAAAAGAAGACTAAACTTGTCTCGCTGACCGTGAGGCCACGTGCTTGCCTCTCGCCGAAGGAATAGGTACGGGGAGAGACGAAGTAGGTGGCGCAGGTGTCCATGCCGCTTGCCATCCCATATCCCTTGTCAGAAAAAGGGCAATGATGGCATGGGGCGTGGGATACAAGACCATCTTGTCTCTCACGCCTCGCACCAGGTAGATATACATCCTATCGCCCTTAAGTGGCGAGGCGTGTGGAGATCGAAGTGAGGAGACGAGCTCTATCCATTGCATCGTCATTAATTCCCCTATCCCCACACGCTCCTTAAGTCACCTGGGAGGAGCCGAGCTCGGCGGCGGAGTGAGGAGGTGCCGAGCTTGCCGGAGCTCGGGACTGTTGAGGCGCCCTGAGCTCGCTTCTCGGGGATGCGAACTCGGGTCCACGTTGGGAGAGCCCCCTGCGCAACCTCGTCATGGTCAAGGGCGACCCCAGCCACGTGGTGACATGGCCTTTGGCCACCCCGTGCCGCTGGCGATGGGGACCCTGAGTTCCCATTTCGCCGACATCGTGGTAGGGCTCGTTAGGCAACAAAAGACCGGAGCTTAGTTTTCTAGTCTTTTTTCTTATTTTGTTGTTTCTCTGTTATGAAAACAGGATCTAAGTATTCTTGTAACATTTAGCTATGTATATCTACTTGTGAATATAGAGGCCGGATTTCTATCTATTATTAAAAAAAGAGTATGATCAAAACCATTTGAATGTATAATTACATCAAAGCATTAGGCTTACTAAGGATAGAGAAGAATATCATAAATCCAGCAGAAATCTGCACCACACGTCTGGTACCAAGACGTGTCAAACCTTGCAACCCAGCATTTTCGCTGTTCCAGAACAGCATAAAATATCTCAGACCAACATCAAATGTTAGTATTAAGATGAAACTATATAAACACACACTATAATACATGCAACAGTAATCTAGAATCTGCTTACACAGATACGGATGATCCATTAGCTGTTCCAATCAGAAAACCGAGATTTCGTGAGGGTTAAAATACCGTCACGAAAATAAGAATAACGTTACGAAAAAATTTTCGTGATGGTCCACCCTTACGGAAAACTCCTCACGAATCAGAAGTCAGGAAAATATCATTTTGAGGTGGTTAACCGTCACGAATTATTTTCGTGGCGGTTCTCACCTCCATGAAAATTACGAGACCATCCGGTCTATATTTCATGATGGTAGGTATTCACCGTCACGAAAATTAACTTCCCAGGAGGTTACCCATCCTCTCGCCTAAGCACGTTTAACTTCGGAGTTTTGACGGGAGCCGGTGTTTTAGTGCTGGTATAATCGTATCTAAAATGCTCACGTCGCCAGTGGGTTTAGTTCTTTCTTGTCCAAGTGGAGAGGCGATGGTACTGTATATTATTTCGTGAAGGAACAATCATTTTCGTAGCGATTTAAAAAATATCTTCACGAAAACAACTACTTTTCGTGACGGTGTGTCGAGCACCGTCATGAAAATATGTTTTCGTGACGGGTTTTGCTGTACCGTCACGAGCTGTACCGTCACGAAAATTGTGATTTTCGTAAGAATGTATCTAATACTCTCACGAAAATTTAACACCGTCACGAAATCTCGATTTTCTGGTAGTGAAATAAGCCATCCAGCAAACTGCCAACCCCCCAGGCATCACAAACAAATTAATTAGGTAAGATGCTTGCATGTCATTTGAATTGTTAAGAGCTTGGACAAAATAGACTCTAGAGATGGTACCTGTCAACCAATGCCGCGACTGCATTGGAAAGTAAGGAATATTAGCTGGTTGATGCATAATGCCCTAACATATGTACTAGTGCTGCACCTCTCACTAAAAACCATAGATATAATATCCAAAGTACGCAACAAAAGAAGCTGCCATTATGGCAAAAGCTTCACCAGCATCAAATTAACGTTGGTGCTCCCCACTGGAATGGGTAAGGTTACACTTGTCCTGTAAAATGCAGATGAAAACTATTAATAATACAAAGATACGCAAGCCTTTATTCATGAAAAAACTATTTTATAATAGCTAATCTCTTCTTTAGTGGTATTGTAGATTGCACAATATAAATGCAAACAAATTTAACGCTTTTCAGAGGTTAGGATGACATGGAAAAAGATGCATGGTATTACCATGGAGCACCCCCTACAAGCCCAGATCGACCAGTTCGGCAGTGAAATTGTATCTTTGGAGCACAGACATTATGATGGCGAAACGCTCGAAGGCAGTCCCCAACAAAAGGCACCAGGTTTGGTAAGATTTACACAACATTCGCAAGGATTCAGCCACCGGTAGAATTCACACAACAGTCATCTTGATGTATGATCTGTGGAAGGCCAATTAATATCCACACATTTGGCTACCTGCACAGCAAATTCATGCTGTTATATCACTGTTTCAAAATACATCCAGACGACACAATGTACATGTACAATTGTACAAAATACTCACACTTGGGAACCCAAGCTCGTAGAGCCCGAATCCAACGAGCGAGACCAGTGGACAAGGGCTCAGCAGCCTGCAACATTACAAGAATAAACATGAATTAGCAGAATGATAGGACCAGTTAATTAAGGTACACTGATCAAACAACACCTGGAATCTGAATCCTGATAATGAGACATGCCCACCTGACCACAATACGCCAGAGCCCACTGTAGAAAGGCTAAACAGAGATTGACTCAACGCGATGATTGTATTGATCATGGAGTATGTACATATATAGGCCTCCTTCCATAACCATTCAATCGACTTATAGCAATAGAATCGAGAGGATAAGAAAGTAGAGCCATGAAAAGATAATATGCAACAATATACTCTAACACCCCCTGCAGTCACAACGTCGGTAAAACGGACGTTGAGACTAGAGCGAAACTCAGTGAAAACCAAAGTAGGAAGATCCTTGGTGAAGATATCCGCGTACTGTGAGGAAGTAGGGACATGTAGAACTCGAATGGCACCGACTGCCACCTTCTCGCGCACAAAGTGGAGGTCGATCTCCACATGTTTGGTGCGCTAATGTTGCACAAGGTTTGAGGAGAGGTAGACGGCGCTGATGTTGTCGCAGTAAACCAAGGTTGCCTTGGGAAGTGGAGTGTGAAGCTCATGAAGAAGTTGGCGAAGCAGCTACTCTCGACAACGGTGTTGGCGACAGCACGATATTAGGCTTCGGTGCTGGAGCGGGAAGCCGTGTTCTGGCGTTTGGAGGACCAGGACACAAGGTTGCCACCAAGGAAGATAGCATACCTGGAGGTGGACTCCTGAGTGTCGAGACACCCAGCCCAATGTGCATCAGAGTAGATAACCAAGTCTGATGTAGGGGAGCGGTGAATATGTAGCCCGAAGTACAATGTGCCATGGAGAGCAAAGAAGGGGGTGTGGTGGTGTAAGGTTTTGGTTGGGTAGCGATTGATGAGGTGTGTAGCTGTATGAAGAGCTTCGACCCAAAAAGAAGCGGGAGGGAGGCCTGGAATAGTAAGGAGCGAACAATGTTATTAATGGAACGAAGTATGCGCTCGGCTTTACCATTTTGTGGCGAGGTGTGACTGGAATAGTAAGGAGCGAACAATGTTATTAATGGAACGAAGTATGCGCTCGGCTTTACCGTTTTGTGGCGAGGTGTGAGGATAGGACATCCGCATGGTGACACCATTAGTGAGAAAGAAGGTGTAGGCAGCGGAGTTATCGAACTCACGGCCATTGTCACATTGGATATGACGAATGGTAGTAGAGAACTGTGTCCTGACATAGGAGAAAAGGTGTGATAGGGTGGTAAAAGTATCTGATTTAAAGTGAAGTGAAAATGTCCACACAAAATGAGAGCAGTCATCAAGGATAACTAAATAATATTTATAACCAGAGACACTAGCAATTGGCGATGACCAAAGATCACAATGAATCAAATCAAAATTGGCCGTGGCCCTAGTAAACGAGCTAGCAAAAGGAAGGCAAACATGACGGCCGAGCTGACACGCGTGGCAGAGGGAAGGTTCGCAGCGAAGAGGTGGGATGGCGGAGGAGCGAGTCAGCCGGAGAAGAACCTCGTGGCCAAGGTGACCAAGACGGCGGTGCCATAAGTCGTTGGGTGGTGTAGTGGCATGGTGGGCAGCAGTAGTGGTGGGTGACAAGGACGCTTGGAAGAAGGGGTAGAGGTCACCGATGCTATTGCACCTGACGATCACGGTCCTGGTAAGAAGGTCCTTCACACAAAGGCCAAAAGGGTCAAACTCGACAAAAACCCAGTTATCGGTAAAAAACGGCGGACAGATATGAGGTTCTTGATAATATGAGGGGAAACTAGTACACCGTTGAGGTAAAAGGAATAACTGGGATGATTAAGTACGAGACGACCAATGGAGGAAATGGGTAAAAGAGAGCAATCACCTACGATAATATGAGAGGAAGTGGGTTTATGAGATGTAGAAAGAGTACCGGCGTCAGAGGTCATGTGGGAAGTAGCACCTGTGTCCATATACTAGTCGCTGGAGGCCTATTGAGGTAGAGTGGCGGTGGTGTACCAATTGGAGTCGGTGTAGGCTGCATCTGTATAGGAGGAAGGCCGCCATAGCCGCCTAGGCCAACAGGGAGGCCCGCAAAGGAGCCGGCCTGCTGCGGCTGCGCCAGGAAGCCACCAGGGCTGCCAGCTGGAGTAGATGGGCCGGTGAAGACGGCGCCAGCGAAGGCGGCCCACCAGGGGGACGAGGGCCGAGCAGACCAGGGGCGCGGCCGGGCTACATGTTGATGGTTCTGGCCCACGGCTGCAGCGGAGAGGGCCATTCGGTGAGGGGGCCGCTGCCTCGGGAGCCAGCCTGGTTGTGGCCACCACCACCGCCCTGGTTGGCACCATCGCCGCCACCCTGGTTGCCGCGATGCCGATGATTCTTGAAGTTGCCGCCACCGCCACCTTGGTTGCTGCCGGTGGCTTGGTTACCGGCGCCGAAACCGGTGACGTGCGCCGGGTTGACGAAGCCGGGGGTGGCGTTGGAGCCAGCGAGGAGGACGGTGGGTGAGCCAGTGGAGCGGTGACCTTTGGTGATCTCCTGAGGAGAAGATGGGAGCCGACCTCGGCGAAGGTCGGGAATGGGTGCTGCATGGGGATAAGTGTTTGTAAATGGTCGTATTTTTCGCTCAAAACTTTGAGTGTGGTGAGGACGAGGGTACGGTCGGTGACAGGATCCCCGAGGTCGGCCAGCCGATCGGCCAAGGACTTCAAGCGATGACAATAATCGGCGACGGGAAGATCGCCTTGGGAGAAGCCATGAAACTCCACCGAGAGGTTGATCGCCTGATACTCGCTATTACCGAGGAATTGGTGCTCAAGCCCGCGCCAAACGAGGCGGGCTGTGGTGTTCGCCGCCATGACGTCGACGAGGAGACCAACCGAGATCGTGCCGTACAGCCACATGAGTATGACACAATCCATCCGGACCCAATCCGCATGGTCTGGGCGGTAGACATCGGAGAGAACATGGTCAGCAAGGGCATATTTGCCGAGCGTGACGAGGAAGAGGCCTCTCCACCACGTGTAGTTGCCGGCGCCGAGGTCAAGGGTGATCGGCACAAGCGCCTTGACGTTGAGGACGCTGACAGCTTGAGCGTGGAGAAAGGCCGTGGCTTTGTCGTCAAGATCAACTTGGAGAAGAGCAGGAGGAGTTGCACCGGACCCTGGGGAAGCTTCTGGAAACATCGTCGGAGGGGCACCGGCAGGGGGGCCGCCGTAGAGGCAGGCGGCGTTGAAGAGGGTCTGGAGGTCCAGCGGGAACTTGCCGATCCCAGGAGGCACGAGTGCGTGCGCCATCGGCACGGGCGTAGTCACCGCTGGTGCGGGAACCACGGGGGAGGCACGCGGGTGACGTCGAGGCAGCCACCGTGGGTGACGCGCTGGCGGGGGGAGGATGCCGCGCGAAGAAGGCGGTGAGGGAGTCACGAGCCGCGGCGGACGCGGAAGCCGCAGCGGACTCGGCGATGAAGGAGAACGTCGATGCGTCAATCGCTGCGAGCGGGGCGCTAGTGGGAGTAAAGACGACCCGGACTGCATCGGCGATGGCGGACAACGCGTCGTTGAGGACGAGCGTCCGTGGGGAGGAAGGGGAGGACTCCTCGGTGGACATGACGGTGGCGAGTGCCGCGGTCAAATTAGATTGCGAGAGCCGAGAGGGACTAAGAGTGGAAGCGAGCGTCTGATACATACCATGTAGGAAGGCTAAACAGAGATTGACTCAACGCGATGATTGCATTGATCATGGAGTATATATATATATATAGGCCTCCTTCTATAACCACTCAACTGACTTATAGCAAAAGAATCGGGAGGATAAGAAAGTAGAGCCGTGGAAAGATAATATGCAACAATATACTCTAACACCCACTAACGACATTGTACAAGTAAAGGATCTAGGTGAACCTCATCATCTTCTTTATTCAGTTCCTCCTAACTAATGAGGATTTCAGGTGCAAGGTATTAGGCTATATTTGAGATAGCTTTTTTAATTGTTAATACGAATTGTTTTTTGGATTAATGCGATAACTTAATATTTTAAAAATAAATTTTACAAATAGTTTAGAATATGTGGTCTAATCAATATAGTAAAAGAAAATTTTTTAAGAAATCATATTTTTAGAGGAGTGGATCAAATAATCCGTTTCAAAAATATGAAGAAAAAGCAAAAAATAACACAGCCTCAACCAACTGACCACCGATCGTGTCGTATAATCAAGTTTAAAGTAATGGTTACAAGTAGTGATTAGGTTTTTGTGATAATTCTGCCAGCAAATCAATCACGCTAATCTAATGCATGAAGGAGTGCGTGCAGGGTTTGGCAGGCACTGACCAGGGAAGAAAAGACGTCGCTACTAGAGATGGCAATGGGTACCCGAAACCCGAAACCCAATGGGTTTTTACCCTATTAGGGCATGGGCATGGGTTAATATCTAAACCCATGGGTTTGTTAATGGGAGAAAATCAAAATCCGTCGGGTTAGCGGGCACGGGTTCGGGCTCATTGTACCCATACCCGTAAACCCATGGGTTTAATAAACCCGGCCCAAATACTAATTCGGCCCAAGCCCAATAAAACAATATATATATATAAGCACCAAACCCTAGTCAAGCCCCAGCCGTCGGCCTCGGCCAGGCCAGTCTCTACTCCTCCTTACTGCAGCAGCCGCCGCCGCCAGCCCTTGCGCCTACCCCCCTCCCCCCGGCCAAATCCTCTAATGGCGGCCGCCGCCCTTCCCCCTTCCCTCCTGCCCCGCCGAGCACCCGCAGCCGTCGACCACCGCTGCTGAGAACCCACCGCCTCCAGGCCCCCGCCGCCGACCACCGCCGCCAGGCCCCCGCCGCCGAGAACCCACCGCCGCTAGGCCCCCGCCGTCCGCCCCCCACTGTACGCCCCTCTCCCCGCTTCTCTATCCGGCCATGGCTGCGAGCTCCGGCGCGACAAACGACAATGGCCGGTGATGCTTCTTCCTCTTTCTTCTTAGCCGTCGTTCACTCGTTCTTGCAGCTCTACTAGCCCTACTCCCTATTGACACCCCCCGCTGTCCCGAAGGGACGCCGCTGTCACCAACCGGCCCGTAGATCCGGATGTCGGCAAAGGAGACCAATTGCCACCGGCTGCCCCTCTGTCCTTTCCTCTTCCGCTACTTGCACCTCCGTCCCAAGTCTCCACCAAGGTCGGCCCCTCCGATCCGAAGCAGAGTGTCCATGTGGGCGTGGCCAAGGCGAAGCCTACCTCGAACCGACGCCTTCCTAAGCCTGCGGTGGCTGCGTCGACCAAGAACTCCCGGCCTCCTGTTCCAGTGTCTCCGACATCACCGACTCCCGCTGCCCGCAGCATTGTGCATTCTCTAGGGTAAGGAAAAAAGATCATGTGCAGTTTTGTCATTTGTTAGTTAGGGTTGATAAGTTTTGCATATGAAAATGAATTGCTCTGGAGTCTGGACTGTACTGCTAGTCTGCTACTGCATATATAAACAAAAAATGTGTGTGCTTTGATTTGTATGTACTGAAATTGCAAGAATGTGCTTATGAAATGTATGTAAGATCAAGATGGCTGGGTATATGAGTTTTCCTTCTGTTCTATAGACTATAGCTTTAACATGGCTAGAATTGTGATCAGATTAATGTCAGTTCCAAGTAGAAAACTAGCAATCCTTCTGTTTTATAGGCTGATTGATCTAATATGCTTGTACAGGTTCAAAAAAATGTCTCTAGCCAGTGGTAGTCAGTCCCCATTGTCACAAGCATCACAAGCACAGTCAGATTCACTTCCTGTATCTGGATCTCCTCAACCAGATTCTGACAATGACTCGGTGCCAATTGACATAGATAATGATGTCATTGAAGTAGACGATGATGAAGATGGTGTTGAAGCTGGTTCTAAGAGAAAGCTGACCTCAGTTGTTTGGAAGGAGTTCAAGAGAGTGAGGTTCAATGGAGAAGTGCGGGCAAAGTGCATGTATTGCTTCAAGCAACTTTCTGCAACAAGTACAAATGGTACTAAGCACCTGCACACTCATTTGAAGGGTTGCGTGCAGAGAAAGATAAAGCTGAATGGAAAAACCTTAGCTCAAGCTTCTTTGAGATTTGGTAAAAGTGATGCGGGGACTGTATCTGTGGAGAATTACACATTTGATCAAGAGATTGCAAGAAGGGAGCTTGGTGCAATGATAGTGTTGCATGAGTATCCATTGAGCATGGTTGACCACATTGGATTTCGAAGATTCATTGGTGCACTTCAGCCGCTATTCAGAATTGGAACTAGAAACACAATAAGGTACAAGAGCTTCTACTTGTTAAATGCATCTCCTAGTGTCAAATGCATTTCATAGTGTTACATGCACTTTCTAATTTTTTTGTTGTTTATTTTAGATCTGATATTATGGCGCATTATGAGGTGGAGAGGAAAAAGGCAATTGAATACATGGCTGGTATTCAATCTAGGGTGGCCATCACATCTGACTTGTGGACTTCTGACAACCAAAAGAGAGGATACATGGCGATCACAGCTCATTTTATTGATGAGTCTTGGACTCTTAGGAACATTATCATGAGGTAATTACTATAAGCTCATGACTTATTGTTTTGGCCATGGATTTGATTGTGTATTTACTTGTCACATCCCAGTGTCAATGCTGTTTTAGATTTGGATACTAATATCATTTACTATTCAAATACAGATTTATTTATGTTCCTGCTCCTCATACTACTGAAGTCATTGGTGAAGAGCTTTATGAGTCATTGGTGGAGTGGAATCTTGATGAGAAGATATCCTCAGTGACTCTAGACAACTGCACTACAAATGATGCGGTAATCCCTTATCTTGTGAGGAATCTTGGCAAGCATAAGCTTTTGAATGATGGGAAATTATTACACATGCGTTGTTCTGCCCATATCCTTAATTTGATAGTAAAAGATGGGTTAGAAGAGTTGAAAGATGCTATCGAGAACATTCGTGATAGTGTAGCATATTGGACAGCCACCCCCAAAAGGATTGAAAAGTTTGAGGAGATAGCCAAGTATGTTAAAGTTGATATGAACATAAAAATAGGACTTGACTGTAGAACTAGATGGAATTCAACTTTCAATATGCTTAACACTGTTCTGCCCTACAAGGCTATTTTCATTAGAGCAAGTCGTGTGGATAGGCAGTACACATCTTTACCATCTGTGGAAGAGTGGAAATTTGCCAAGGAAGTTGTGGAGAGACTTAGATTGTTTTATGACATCACTAAACTATTTTCTGGAACCGATTATGTGACTGCTAACATTTACTTCACTAGAATTGCTAAGATTAGAAAGCAAATCAAGCAGTGGTCAACTTGTGGCAATCCATTAGTAGAAGTAATGTCAGCTAATATGGTAGCCAAGTTTGATAAATATTGGGCTGACATTCAAGGGCTTATGGGTATTGCAACTATTCTTGATCCTCGGTTTAAGACTACAGTGTTGCTGATTTGTTATGAGGATGTAATGATCGCATTTCTTTTTCGTACTAAAAACTGTTTTATAAAAAGCTAAATTCAAAATTTGGGTCTTTATTCGATTCTTGATTTCTGTGCCATGCGTAATCTCAAGAAAATACTCAAAAATATTTAAAAACAGCCCTAGAGCCTTTATAGAAGTTTCCCAAAATTTTTGCTGAATTTTTAAACCTCATTTGAATCAATTTCAAAATTTAAAACCCTCAAATCCATTCAAATTAGTCTCTGGAGAAAAAAAATCGCACTGTACTTGCTGGGCCGTCTCCTCTCTTTCTCGGCCTGCTCCTGTTCTCTCCCTCGCCAGCCCGTTCGGCCTCGCACGGGCGTGGATTAACAATCCTGCGGGGCCCGCGCGTCAGCCGCTCCGGCGCAGCCTGTCTCCTCGGCCACCCGATGACCCCACGCGGACGGACGAGATCGGCTCTGCCCAGCGGTCCCGCATGTCAGCCCGGCGACACGTCGTCGTCGTCTACCTCTCGTCCTCGCCCGCTCTCTCTCTCCTCTCTTGATCTCTCTCGGCCTTTCTTTCTCTGCTCCCGCCCGTACTCGCCCATGCCGGCCGGACTCCGCCATAAAACTGCGTAGCGCACTGTTCTCCTCCTTCGCCATCCTCGCGTGGCGTCAGCACCGGCGCAAAATCCGCCCTGCCATTTCGCCAGTACACCCGACGTCATCCACGCCATGACCGCCCCGCTTTTCCCACGCCGCGGAGCCTCGGACGTCATCAAGCCTGCGTAGGCGTGCCGACCCGTCACCTCGCCAACGTCTACTTTCTCCATTTTTCCTACCTCTGCCGCGCATGACGCGAGCAACAGAACTCCGCCATTGTTGTGTCAAATCCCCGAGCTCGAACTTATCTTCGACCTCCTTCGCCTCTGTCCTCCTCCGTCCCGCACCCGAGCTCTTCTATAAATAGGACAACCGCCCTTCTCCTTCGGTCGCCGAGTAGCAAGCCCGGGCAAGACTCGCCGCCAAGAAACCCCCTCTGCCGAGCTCCCCTAAGCACCACTAACCCCCTTCGCCACTCCCCGACGTCGATTACCCTCTATTCCGAAAATCCCCAATTCGGCCCGCCGCCGTTCGTCGTCGCCACTGCCCTGTACCTCGTCGTAGACGAAGGTAAAGCCAATTAAACCCTTCCTAGCTCTTCCTCAGGTAATGCCGAGCCCAAACCAGCCCATCTCGAGCCTTCCCGCCGCTAATATGGTCGCCGGCGATGACCCTCTCTCCCCGCCACCGCCGCCGGTTCTGTACCGTCGTCGCCGACCACCCTCCGCCGCCCTATGAGCCGATCCGAGCCGTTCGGTCGACTCCCCATCTCCTCCGCTCTCTAACCATGTTGCCCGCTTGCCGATTCTCGTCGCCGTCGGCGAGATCGCCTCCGGCGATCGCCGGCCGTCGATTTTCTTCGCCGCCACAGTACCCCGGCCGGCACCACTCCCAGTCACTGCACGTGGGCCAGCCAAACTTCCCTGACTATCGGGCCCCACCTGTCGGCACCTCGGCACTCTTACCCTCCTGTAGCGTCGACCCCACCCGTCTGTCTCCCTATTCTCTCTCTTTCACTATTCATCCGGCCCCACATGTCAGCCTTTGTGCCCTTCTTTCTCTCTCTAACCCGAGGGTCCCACTGTCAGCCCCTGGTGCTATTCCCCTCTATTTCTTTTATTCCTTTTCTTTCTTGAATGATTTTTTTTAAAAAAACCCTTTTTATTTTCAGAAAATGGCCCAAACTTTAGAAATTCATAACTTTTAAACCATAGCTCCGTTTGAGCCCATTCAACTCTCAAAATTTTTCTAAAATTGAGATCTACGCATTGGCACTATTAGTTGTATAATATAGGCTCTGATTCTTGTTGTTTTTGTGTGTTTTCTTTTGCGACGTTTAGAGAACGTTCCCGAGGAGCCGCCGTAGGACGATTTCGTCGACGACCCGCAGGACCTCGAGCAAGGCAAGTCACCCTTCGACCATGTTGAACCTATGATTTAAAATATATTTTATTTCTAAAAAGTACATACTTAGGAACACGGTTAATTTTCGGCCGTAATCTGTAATCGAATCCGTCCGGCCTAACCCACTTGCTGCATCTGATCCTGCCTTGGATAAATTGATGACCCGATCCTTGTAACCCTATCATCTTGATGTCCGTACTTGTGTATGGACGTCGGTGACCCCCTTTCATCCAAAAATAAAGTGTGACGATGGGAAAAATCAGGGATTTAACTCAAATGATTTAAAATGGTCTCGACACCCTTGGTCGAGAGTTTGCGAAATAAAATGGTTTTACAAAACTTGGTCATGGGACGTTGCTGCCTGTGTGGCTCCGACTCTACATGATTTTTAAGGACCGTTTCCTTGAGGAATTGCATTGAACATAATACAGTGCGACCACACGGGTGAAGTGGGACGCCCCTGGCCAAGTAATTAGTAGACCCAGGGTTGGCTTGGTTGCCTTTGGACGTGAAGTCGCCGGGGTAGCAATATGAGATGCACCCGTGGGATCCTGAGTACGAGGAGTCTGGGACTCGCTCGGTACTTGGTCTGGGACCCATCCAGTTGGCTTCGGGCAATCCTAGAGACGCTTTGGAAAAGCCTTGTCACGAACCTCCCCGCTTGGCCAGTGTGGGAGTAAGTTCGCGTCGTGTGGGAAAAGCGTACCCCCTTTGCAAAGGATTGTTATGAACTGTTCGAACAGCCGTGCCCACGGTTATGGGCAAATGTGAAGTGATTCCTCTAGCGTAGATTTTCTTTTACAACTATCTGTGCAATTGTTTTGCGGGTTGGGAACCATGACCAGAGTCAGTCTGTGTGACTGACGGATGGCCTGTGTGGCCTGAAACGGGCCTATGTGACCCGGGGTGTTGGATGACACCAGAGTTGAGTTGCTAGAGATAAGAAATGAGTTTGAGATAAAGAGAATCCACCTAAATGGAGGTACCAGTGGAAGGTACGCTCCGAATCAGAAATTGTGACAAGTCTCTGACTTGTGGAATGGGTCGAGACGCGAGTCTCTTCCCGACTAACTGTGGTGAGTTGTTGCAAAGCAACTCACGGAATGGATTGAAGCGTGAGCTTCTTTCCGACAACTCAAAGAGCACACTTAGAGTTTTAAAGCACAAAAGTCTTGAAAACCCCTCTTGCGAAAATAACCATAACCTCCCTTTGCTAAGCCTTGCATGCCACATAAATTTCCGTGACTTGCTGAGTACCTCGTGTACTCACTCCCCCTTCTTATCTTCCCCAGAAGTCTTTGAAGATGAAGATCCTTCCATCAGCGGGTTCTATCAAGATCAAGCCGAGTATGAAGAATTTTAGGGTTTCGCTCTAGGTCCCCAAGCCGTTGCTTGTGGGTATAGGTCTACCCGTGTATCTTCCGCTGCCTACTTTTGTAATGTATCGTTGCATGTCTCGGGGTCTGTCCGAGGCTGCACCTTATGTAAGGACTATGCTTAATAAATAAAGCAGGTTTTGGCTGTGATCCACCAATGTCCTGTATGTACCAGCTAGTCTCCTGGGACTGGTACAGGTATTACAGGTAACAACGTTCCCCTTCTGTTAACCTATCCGGGTTAGCGGGAGAGGGGCGTTACAGAGGACTTGCTTGGTGTGCCTGGTAGAGAGTGTGAAGACAAGGTCATTGAGGTGAAGAACTTGTTAGCTAAATTGATGTGTGAGTATCGTGTGGTAGAGGATGTGGAGGACAGTGAACCATCAGCACCTTCACCTGGCAGCAGTGATGATTTCTTGTCTGACATTGGTGCACGTATTGCAAGTCGAAGGCCAGCAAGTATGGGGTTTAAGTCTGAGCTAGACCGCTACTTGGATGAAGAAATTGTGAGCATACATACAAAGAACTTCAATGTCTTGGATTGGTGGAAAGTGGCAGGCACTAGATATCCTACTTTGAGGAGGATTGCAAGGGACATATACGCTATCCCTGTTACCACCGTTGCTTCATAGTCTGCTTTCAGCACTTCTGGTAGAGTGCTTAGTGAGCATCGCAGCAGACTTACCTCCAAGATGTTGGAGGCTCTAATGTGCTCCCAAGATTGGATTAGAAACAAATACAAAGGTATATTGTTGTCCTATTTATAAACTTGTTGTCCATTGGTGCAAATATTTGTTGTCATTGTTGCAAACTAATTCATTTTTTTCTATAGTTGATGAGAAGAACAATCAGCCTGCCATCTTTTGGTCTTGTCTCCAGGATATTCAAGAGGGCCTTCATGTGATCTGTTAATATATTAGCAATGTTTTCCTTCCTTTTGGCACTGGCTTGTGAGATTAATTAGATAGCTAACTAATGTGTGTTTGTGCTCATGTAGGAACTTACAATTTAAGAGGTTCAAAAGTTCTAGTGGTGCTGTTCTTTTGGTGGAACTATGCTGTTCTTTTGGTGCAACCTGCAAGGAACAATTAATACCCCTTTTGGTTGTTACTGTGATTTGTCAATTATGAACTTGTTATGAACTTGTAGTACTAAATGTTGTCGTTTTAGTTCATTTTGATTGGGACTTATCTATGTTGTTGGATTCCTGCCTTTCCAAGTAATTCTGGTGGTGCACATTGCACTTGTGCTACCGGTCTGCTGCTGCTGAAGCTAAATGTGGTTTGGTCAATAGCTCAAGTGTGAATATATGATCACAGTTGGTGTAATATGTTATATATTAGTATGTGCTGCTGCTCATTATGAGTTGAAAACTTGAAGTGTTGAACACTGACACACTGTATTTGGTAGTTTTAGAGCAAAATTGTGTATTTATGCCACTGATCAATAAACTGTACGGTATTATGGACTTGCCGGGTATGGGTGACCCGTTAACCCAGCGGGCACGGGTTTGGGCATAAAATTGAACCCGTGACAGGTATGGGTTTTTTAACGGACAGATTTTGTGTTCGCGGGCACAGGTTTGGGATGGCAAAACCCAACGGGTTTATGCCCGTTGCCATCTCTAGTCGCTACCTGCGAAAACCAAATCACTGTTCTTTACTTCAGTGGGTATGGAACGATCAGCGATGCTCACTTTGATAATCCTTTTTCCTAACGTCTCTGTGTCTCTAATCAAGACATTTCATTCTTTTCTTTAAAAAGAAAGAGGGTAATACGACTCGATGGAATGCATGTCAACTTACAATGCCTTCTCCGAAACAATTTCCTTCGGCAAGAATCTGATACAATAGCGCAAAAATCAATGCAAATTGTTTACTGAAAGGCGATGGAATGTTGCAGGACCAAAAATAGTTGTTGCCAGCATTGAAAGAACTAGCTGATGATTACCACAATTGAGCCGGAGAACATGGTTTAATCGCCATCATCCACAAATATTTACGGATTATATTCACAAAACTTCATCTGAATATTTACAGGCAATGCTGAAAGCTCATGCTGACAAAATGCTGGATGCAGCTGACAAACCAGCACAGCGTGCCAGCCGTGCCCAAAAAGAAACTCATATCTACATGCTTTCCTTTTCTCCACTTAAATATTTCAGTTGAACTAAACAACCACAGGGATAAACATGTGAACGAAAACGTTATTTCCCATGTTTATTTCTTTTCAGAGCAACAATCTTCTTGATGTAGAATATCCATCCTATAACATAAGACAATGTCCTCCATCCTCTATACGCCTTGGGCTTAGATATCGTTGCAATGATGCCTTTCAATGCAGCTTCAAGGTCTTGTGTGTCAAAGGATGGATCTGAACATCGATAGTAATCTTCATTGAATGAGGGATGACTGGTGCAGTCCTCATAAACCAAAGAACTGGGGAACTTGTCCATTGTCTGTGATACTTGGGGTGGTCCATGGCCACCAAGTGGGGGTAACTCTGGCTGATATTGATTTTCATTGCTTACTGCAGTTTCCAACCGACAAGGATCCAATGCACTCGAGGGATCGATCGAGAAAATGTCAGCTGATGGTATGCTTGACTGGCTCAAACCAAAACCATCGGTAGAAACTTGTGTAGGAAACTGGTCATATTCATTTTCAAGCAATGGAGTTCTCACATCAAAGAGCTGTGAAGGATTTGCCAGAAGTGTTTCATTGTCACAGGTGAAGACATTCTTCCAATTTTCATACGCTTGCTTCACAGCTGCATGTGCTTCAGCCTAAAAAGAACAAAAGTTGGGTAAAAAAAAAAATGATGGTCCAGATCGTAACTGGTGGAGGGAAATACACAAGAATCTTCTCCAAGTAACTAAGCTGAGTGAAAAAATGTGAATACCTTCTCCTTTTCCATAAGATCATCAGCACAAACAAACTTCTCGGATATTAACCCTCTCACTTCTCCAACAACATTGAACACGACAGTTGTTTTGCTTAGGCTGTCTGGATAGTACACATGCACCTTGTCAGTGAGAATACAGGTTTTTGAATGCTCAACTGTGACCTCCCACATCTTTGTTGACATGCCACTGCCCAATATCTGCATAGTTTGAGCACAAGAGGGTCAATATATCCACATATTTGCTGAACACCACTATCATCTGCAACAACATGCTACAACACATTTAAACAATGACAAATTCAGAAAAAAGGATAGAAATGTGGCATCTGCTTGCTGAGGAAAAAACTTTGAGCTCAGATTAGCATAACCATGTTTACCACAGAAAAACAATTGATTCATTCAAATCTAAGAAATATATAGTTTCATGGTTTACATTTCTCGACATAATAAAATAATGCTGGTAACCATATTTGATGTACATATATGTAAGTCTGGCTGCACCTGATAAGAAACTGCTAATAGAACACACGGTATGTCGCAGCTGTCGGCGGACAGGCATCAGCCTGCATCTGCCGCAGCACAGCCAATGCTTCAGCAGTGGCACCAACCCGCGTGTGAGGTACCATGAGGCCGAGATACGCGGATGGGTCCGGTGTGTGCTTCCTCGAGCATGGTGCGCAGCAGCATCTCCTACTGGTCGGAGAGAGAGCGTACGGCAGCAGCGGCGAGGAGGGTGTTATAGGTGGTGTGAGGTCAGGACGAACGGAAGGGGAAGGGGCATGACGTACTTCAGCGAAGAGGCCGAGCAGCATGTCGGACGGGACCGGCGGATCGGCGGCGCGGCCCCAGCGGCGGTCGGGAACAACAGGTCGTAGTGGTAGAGGGCGACGCGACGGTGGTGGTGGAGTAGAGCGCCATGGGAGCATCCAGCATCAGCCGCCGGCGACGAGGAGGAGGGGTTTAGGATTCCACCGGAACACGGCTTCGCGTGGATTTTGGGAGATTTTTGGTCGCGGGAGGCGCGGGTGCGACGCGAGTCGGACTTGAATGGGCTAAGCCGCCTGACCCGCACCCGCTTCGCTTGGCCCTTCCCCTTCTCTCTCTTTGCCCCAATAAGGCAACTGCTACGCCGCCGCCGCAGCAGCAGCAGCGCCATCTTTCTCTCCGCCTCTCCGCCTCCTCCTCTTCCCCCTCTCGGTTGCTCCATGGCGGGCGGCGACAGCGCGGCGGTGGAGGGGAAGCTGTCGGAGCTCTCCGCCAACAGCGACGAGAAGGGGCTCCCCAGGAGGGGCAAGGTGAGCTCTATTCAGTCCCCTCTCGTGTCAGTTCTTCTTGGGATCGGGCTCGTTGCAGTTTCCCATGGCTGTGATTTGTGCTTGTGTATAAGCGACACTGAATCTTCGTATGAGCAATCTCCCTTGGCCAAGCTAAGCTTGGATTTGGTTTTAGAATCTGAATCCTTAGCCCATATCTTCAGTAGGCAGTCAATCATAATTTGCAACAATTGAATTTGGATTAAGATGGCATGGAGAAAAAGAACAAGATCACGCAATAGGACTGTTGTGTCTTTAGATTCTTTTGGCTCCATACGCCTTTCCGAAGAAATGGGGTTGATAGCATATCAGATAGCTGGAACAACCGTATGGGAAGAAGATTCTGAAGGCAAAAGATTCGCTTTTTTGGTTGGATGAGCTGTCTGGTTGTGATGCCTAGCCCTGTCTTAACAATTTTCATTCCAATCTGATTGCTAGCTTTATGCCAGAACGGATTGTGCTTGATACCTGCCCCTATTTGAAACTTGAGCTTTACCACGACTACTAAATGAGTTGTTTGCAGTTCAATTTAGCTAGCTACAACTTTATTTGTATAGCATTAATGAGCGTAATACGTGTTTATTCTGTATTTCTCCCTTCCTGATCAATCCAAACGTAGCAATGAAACTTGTCTAGTACATGCAACTTTGTTGTTCCAAACGGAAGACTATTATCCAAAAATAATACTATGTATGAGTTGTTCGGTTAGTATTGTAGTGAAGATGAAATCCACTGTCGGAGAAAACATGAGGCCTAGCGGTCTAGGTTACAAATGTCCAAAGGAGACCTTTCAGTAGAATACAATGAACAATTGCGCTTGTTGGTTCTGAAGTAAAGGAAGTGGTTTATAAAAAAAAAGTATTTTGTATTGTCTCCATCATAGTGCGCTAAAGCAAGTTGTCCGATTTTTTTTTTGTCGTGTACTGTTTTTAGATACAAGCTGTTCAGCTCAAGCAATATTTATTTCAGTAATAATGTAGGTTTTGAGTAAGCAATAATTTATTTGGGTAATGTAGGTTTCTTTTAATATCTCCATGACGACAACTTTCTATTGCAGTCTTTATCAGGAAGGACATTAAACACCGCACAGATTCAACTCGTTGCAAGCCATCCGGAGGTGTATGAACCATGTGATGATTCCTTTGCCCTTGTTGATGCGCTTCTTTCTGACAAAGCACAACTTTTGACGCTAAAGCCAAGATTATGCATGGAGATAGGATGTGGCAGTGGCTATGTCATCACATCTCTAGCAATCATGCTCAGGCAGTTAAGCTCAGGAACCCAGTACCTAGCAACTGACATCAACCAACATGCTGTGGAGACAACTCAGGCAACCCTTGAAGCCCATGGCGTCCATGCAGACTTGGTTGCTACTGATATTGTGTCAGGTCTTGAGAAACGCCTGCATGGTTTGGTTGATGTTGTTGTTGTTAACCCTCCTTATGTGCCAACACCTGAGGAAGAAATCAAGTGCAACGGCATTGCTTCATCTTGGGCTGGAGGTTTAAACGGGCGCCAAGTGATTGATCGGATCCTTCCAGCTGTGCGGGAGCTGCTATCAGAAAGAGGGTGGCTGTACATGATTGCTCTTGAAGATAACGATCCTTTGGATATATGCCATTTGATGAACGAGAAGGGCTATGCATCACGTGTTCTCTTGAAGAGATGTACTGAAGAAGAAAGCCTTTATGTTCTAAAGTTTTGGCAGGACGATGCCAGTGGCACAAATGCTTCTCATGCCGCTAGATCACCACGCTCTGAATCCTCATGGCTTTCTCAGCTGCCTTTCAGATCCCTGTGGCATAAGAATGCATAGTAGCTGTTAGCCTTGTTGATTTATCTCCAGTTTCAAAATATAGAAACAAGTTCTTTGCAACCTTCAGATGGCAGCAGTATCTGTAAGCATGCTTGAAATGACATGCTGCTGTTGGTCTCTGACTCCCCTCAAAAGAGTATAAGAATCAGACTGACTGGGTGGACTTAGCTATGGATGATCCTATCAGCAATTAGCAATAAGCTCCAACCTTTTTATTTTCATTGTTTGTTTATTTTTGGTGTGTATATTTGCTGGTCTGGATCTGTTATCTTACTGCACCTGTAATATGATGGCTCCTGTTATTACCGAATGGATTAGTAAACTATATAAGCGAAAAGAATATCCGGGCAAGCTTCTGGAACTATAACTATATCAAACTAGTTATAAGAATATTAATGTCTGATGTGTAATCGAACGAAATGTTGTTCTGTTTTAGGAAATTCCATGAGAAGTAAATCATCTACCAGCAGCAAACAAACTAGGCTCGGGTGTGTTCTTTTGTGCTGAAGATGAATGATTTGTGATAATTATTCGAGAGTACGAATTAACTATTACAAAGTTAAAATGTTATTTTAAAAAGCACTTTAAAATTAATATATATTTTTTTATAAAAATCATACCGTCTACGAGCTCGGGAAGAGTGTGCATTCATTGGTTCATCCGAAGTTCTGAACCAAGGTCCATCTCCCTCCCCACCTATCTGTTGTCAGATCCGGGTTAGATATTCAGTTAGATTCAATTCGCGTCCCTTGGGATTTCATAAGAACAAATGGCAAGTAGAGAAGACGATTACTTATCGATCCAGTGCAATTGAGACGTTATGGTGATATATGCTCGCTTCCAGACTTTAGCTCTACTCGATCTCCTAGACGTCCTTCATCACTTCTCCGGTGCAGCTAACTTGCTCAATTCTGCTAACACATGTTCTACATGTGTGCCCTGTGTCAAATGGGTGAGGAAAAATCCATCCAGCTGTATTTGAATTGGATGATTATTTAAGAATGCCGCACAACTTGCGGCCTGTATTTTATTGTAGCTTTGTTTATTTGGCTGAACTCTGTCGAGTTATGATATCTCAAACTTTAGCTTTCCACCTTAGGGATGTCAACTTTGGATGATGGAAGCCCGCATGGAACTCAAGACATTGTAAAGCAGTTGCAGCAAGTATATGGTGAAAATCGTGTTAGCATTTTCACATAGTGCTCCATTTCTGCTAGATGTTTATGTATATGTGGTTTAGTTTCGGTATCATGGGTTCCTGATATGTCTTTGACCTGACATAATAATGCCAGCTGCTGCGAGCTAGCTAGACCAAGGAAGCTAGGACTTGGTGAGCTTTGATCTTCCATTCAAGTCTAAGGTGAATTATATTCTTGACAATTGTGTTAACTAACGACTAGAAATGCTCAGGTACTGCATATTTACATGGATTGAAGCTGAAGCATGCCTCTGGGTTCTTCGTTGTTATCATGCATGCTGACCTATCTCACCATGTATGTAATTCTTCACCTTTTTCATCTCTCTGTTATTTGGCATGGTTTAGGTATTATTTTCTTCCTTTTCAGTTGACCCTTTTTTGCCCACTCTGAACTGCCGAAGTACTTGCCAAGCTTCATTAGGTAAGCATCATATCTTTAAATATGTATTTAAATCGATCCAGAATTTCCTTTGCAAATACTAGCGGTCTGCATAGCTCATTTTCCTCATCAATATGCTTGTCAGCTCTAAATGGAATTGGAGGTATTTACTCTAGGGATGATGAAAACATGATTTGTATCAGATGTTGGATGCAATATCTGAACTTACTTTAGAGCAAAGTCCATTACAGTTGGACCCTTACCAAGGCCATTGCGCTGATAAGAAATAGCTTAGAAGAACCTTTATCTTTTGGGTTAACCATGCTCTTTTTGATTACCAGGAAACAAAAGGAAACCGGTGCCGATGTTGTAACTGGCACCCGTTATGTTCAGAACGGTGGTGTTCATGGTTGGAATCTCATGCGCAAGCTGACTAGCAGGGGAGCAAATGTTCTTGCACAAACAGTAGTACAGCCTTGGATCTTCTGATTGACTAGATCATTCAGGTGTGTCTCCTTTTACTCCAATAGAGTAAGCTCCTTATAATTATTGTTATTTGATGCAACCTGATTTCCTAGCCTATATAAGCGGAACGTCCTGGAAGATTTAATCTCCTCGTGTGTCATTAAGGGCAATGTTTTCCAAATGGAGATGATTGTTAGGGCTACCAGGAAAGTTTATCACATTGAAGAGGTAAGCAATTCCGTATTGCCTCATTTTTTGTTCAGGTATGGTTTTACTCTCTGGTTTTTAATAGATAATATTGTTGACTTTTAACATGACGTTTGAATATTCGTTTTATTTAAAAATTTTAAGCAAGTATAATTTATTTTTTTATTTGATTTATCATTAAAGAAACTTTAAACATAACTCATATTTTTGCATATTTATATAAAAATTTTGAATAAGACGAATGACCAAACGTCACGACAAAAGTCACTGGTGTCATTTATTAAAAAAAAGGGAAGTAGTACTATCTTTGGCATTGTGCAGCTTTGACTTGTGAAATTGTGATTCTCTTCTTCAGGTTCCAACAACTTTTGTTGATAGGGTCTTTGGAACTTCAAAACTTGGTGGATCTGAGATAGTTGAATATTTGAAAGGTCTCGTTTATATGCTGCTCACTACATAGGAAAAAAAAACAGTAGGAGCTGAACTGTATCAGACGCAACTCGCTTAGGTTAGAGAACTTCAATATGTTATATCTACAGTTTTGAGTTGCAAGAATTACCGATGTTCTTGACTTGCCAGTGGATTCACGTACAGTGTCTGGTGTATAAGTGCACTTTCCTGAGCATGGCGATTTTGCTGTAACTCCAATACTTTATTTTGTTTCTCACGTCTGAGACTCTATCCTTTGCTTTCACATATCCAAAGAGTGTTGAATTTGATCTGAACTCTCCAGCGCTGACTCGTAAACTAACTAAACAAGATGTTATCTCAAAGTGAGACGCTCCCGGATATCAGCCATTCTTTGGAGATACTACCCTCCTGGAGGTTGATTTGGCCTTGCCGATGATTATTCTTGCTGGAGTTTCGTCAGGTTGGTAAACAAAACGGCAAGACACGAACAACAGATAATGAAACACCGACAAAATTCCCTATAGCTAAACACAACCTTAATGAAACTCTGGAATAATAAGAAGGCACAGTACACCTTATGTTGGTCGAAAATATTTGGTGTAAGCATAACGAGGTACAATCATCCTCAGATGTTTGCAAGGTCTACAATGACACCCTTACATTCAGGCACACCATTGATCACATCAAAATAACATTCCGAAAATCTTGAAAGGTCTACAAAAACAACCCCAGGAAACATAACCAACATTCTTGGTCTTTTTTTTTTGTTGGCATTGTCTGACATCTAGATTAGCTTGCTGATCCTTTTCAATCTTCACATTTCTCCTTTTCTAACTTCTACAAAGCACAAACAAACATCAAAGAACATGTCAGCGTCCAACTCAGAAGCAGATACACAGTTACAATGTACTGCAGGATAAGAGACAAACGCGCCTCAAAATGTAGACAACAAGAAGCTGTGGCCACATCAGTTTAGTTCAGTTCAACATATATTTCAATTATCATTCAGTCACACTTTAATCGAAACCCATTTCAATGTAAACATATCAAAACTAACATGAAATTGGTGTGTAATTCCTTTCTGCCCCACAATAGAAACCCAAATAACTGATTTACACTGCCAAGCATCAGGGCATCAAGTTCACAAGTTGCCAAAAATTTTAGCCTATAACCAAGCATGCCATTCCAAGCATAATAGAAAGGCGTTGCCTAACTACAACATGATTAATCTTCCTACCAAGGGATTGCACTCCGCTACTGTTTCACATCTTCGCTAGCTGTCCAAATAAACGATGCTAATCGCGAAATGAAACACTAAGCAGCAGCAGTTGTAAAGTAACACCGATAACTTCTATACAGGATAGTAGCTCGGTAAGCTAAGTTTTCCCCAATGTATAGTACTACCAAATTACCAATTACTCTCTCCGTTCCAAGATATAAGCATTTCTAGGATTCAAATTTTGTCCTACAATATAAGCATTCCTGCACTGATTCCAATCATTTCAATTATTCCAAAGCCAATCAGATGCTTGGAAAGGGAATTTAAGCAATTCAAAATTCAAAAATTGACAACTGAAGTGACTAAAAAGGAATCTTTTGACCTAAATTTACTAAACAACCTAGAAATTCTTATATATTGGAATGTAGGGAGTACCATAGAATAGTCAACCTGTGGCGGTGCAAGCACACACAAGGGATTAAAGCAACAAAACAATTACACAACAATGTTCACTGGCTTCAGTAATCCACACACACGTCGCCAGAGACGCAGCATGGCATCAAATCAAAGTGCCAAGCATGCTCCAATTCGACAGGCATGGGTCGATGCAAACAGCAAAACAAGGTTGAAGATTCGAAGTCGAAGGAATCACTCAGTCCTCCTCCTGGCCCCAAAGGAGGAGCCGATTCGACATGGAAGAGGCAGAAGAGTGGTGCTAGATCGGAGGACTCCGAATCAGCAGCACCCCAGTGAGTGTCGACAAGTCAAGGGTTGGTCAAGGGTTTGCTTACGGATTGCTCGGAGCGCCACGAGAGGCCGAGGTGTACGTTGACGGAGGAGGTGGCGGCGAGGTAGAGCGTCGCCACCCCCAGCGAATTTACAGAATAGAATGGTACGCTAGATCCTACATTCAGGAATACGCATTATGGGATCAACTGATGAGTGATCTCGTCGGAGAAAAGGGGGGGCACAAACCCTAGGATTGGCGAAGGCCGGAGGGGAACAGCGACGGGGCTTTTGGGGACGGTGCGGCGGTGGAGTTGGACACCGGAGTGGTGGCAGCGGCCGCGGTTGGCGGAGCAGCCGAAGAGAGCTCGCGGACGAGGGCGGCGAGGGCCTCCGGGTTGGCGCCGCGGTCGCAGAGCGCCATGAGCAGCGACAGCGTGTGGCGGTCGAGGCCGGTGTCCAGGATCTGGGACATCTGGAACGCCAGCTCCAGCGACTCCTTCGCCTGCCTCGCCGCCGCCGACTCCGTCTCCATCTCGGGAGTGGAGATGGCGGCGTGGCGTTGAGGCGGCGTTGTGCAGGCGCACGCGAGGAGGAGGTCAGAGGTCTGGATCTGGTGAGAAATTTGGTCGGCTAGATCCGAGGACGGAGAGAAATCTATCTATTACTACTTATTATTATTAGAGGAGGCACCACGACGTTCCAAATGACACAAATTCCTACCCATTAGAAAAAACAGATTTGCTCTCGATCAAACATTTGATTTTTTATTGTATCAAACAATAGCGTTGGCTATTGAATGAAACTTTGAGATATAGAACTAGAAAAACGAGTTCTAAATTGCACTTTTAACTTGTTTTAGTTGCACTTTCAACTTGTTCTAGTTGTCATTATCGATTTATATAACTTTAGTTATAAATTTATGCAACTCAGTAATATGTACAACTGCATCTAACAGTTTGTATCTTGGCTTTTGTACGTAGAAAACATCGTTTGATAGATTTGTTTTTTAAAACATTTGACTAATAAAAAAATAAGAATTCAAGTAGAAAAACAATTTAGAAATAACTAAAATTTAAAAACAAAAAATAAGAAATACTAAAATAACAATCATAACACAAGATTAATTAAAATTTGGAATAAAAATAAAATAAATTTGAAATTAGATTTTCATACTAAATCTAAATAAACTTTAAAAAGATCATTAAAATTTATAATAAACATATAATAAAAACTTATTCTAGACACTAGAAAATTTCACATTAATCAAGAAAAGTTCAAGTAGAAAACAATTTAAAAATAACTAAAATTTAGAAAAAAAATAAGAAATATTGAAACAAGAGTCCATCTAAAACACAACACAGATTAATTAAAATCGGAATAAAAATAAAATAAATTCTAAAATTGGATTTTCAACACGAATTCCAAATAAACTTCAAAAAGATCATTAAAATTTAAAAGAAAAATATAATAAAAAATTTAAATAAGTAAAACTACATACCAAGAAGAATCCATAGCAAAATACAGTCTATAAATATCCAAAAGTAATATTAATTAAAATTCGGAATAAAAAATAAAATAAATTCTGAAATTAGATTTCAATACTAATTCCAAATAAACTTTAAAAAATATAAAAATTTGGAATAAAAATATAATATAAAAATAAAAAGTAAAGACGACATACCAACAAGAGTCCATAGAAAATACAATGTTTAAATATCCAAAAGTAAGATTTAAAAAATTATAACAATAACACATATAAAATAACATTGAAGGGAAAAATAAAAAAGTAGAGTCCATAAGGAAATACAATTTATAAATAACTAAAATTTGGAACAAAAATTAAGGAATATTGAGATAAGTGTCTATTAAAACACGACACGAGATTAACTATAATTCGTAATAAAAATAGATTATATTATTAAGACAGGAGGCATCATGTTTGCTTTGGAGCCTAGAAATTACTACATTAATTATAGAAAAAGATAAAATCTACGCTGTTAGATTGTGGTGGATATATATTATAACGGTTGAGGTTTAATTGAATCTACGAATAAATTTGACTAGGTGTTGTTTTTCCAATAACAATACAAGATATTATTGTTTAGAATTGAACATAGATGTGCGAGGGTAGCATAGTACTAGAATATCTATGTATGCCATCTAGAATAAAAAATTCAATTGCCATCCATGTGAGACAAAGACAAAAGTATGTCCGTGTTGGTAAAGTTAGAGTAGAAACCAATTTTGAATAGAAGCAACACAGGTTGCAACAGGAAAGTGCCCACAATAGAGCATTTGAAACCTTTACATGGCAATGCATGGACTCAAACCGAGTTCTGGTCTTATTTTCCCAATTAACCATCTAGAACTTTGTACGAACTAGACTATACACATCAGTCCATGACGGGCAGTAATGAGAATCCACAGCAGCACGATGGTCAAGCCGCATAGATTAACTAGAAGAACAAGTCCGAACAGAAAGCAACGAGTACTAAAAATTAACACCATCTTTCCTTGATTGTAATAAAATCTCATGAGTAATTAAGAACTTTGATTGATTACGAGTCAGACAAGCTGTATGTAGTGTTGAAGCTGGTAATTATAGTACAAATCTAATTAAGGTTATCAACGTCCGCATGTGGCTAAAAACAATAAAACTACTTAAGTATATGTTAAGTCGTCAAAGTTGTTATATTTTAGAATGAGGGTAACAAAATTCAGAATAATCCATAATAATACAATACATATATAAAGATGTATCCTTGATAATTATTTATTGGAGTGAGTCTATTAAAAATAAAATAAAATAAATGACATTTTGTTTCAAAGCAAATTCCACAATAAAATACCTAAATCACTAAGAAAATTAGAGTTAAAAAATCAATTGTGTCTATGTTGAATGTACCGTCTGAGAGTAATTAAAAGTTAATAAAAACATAGTTATTCGATTGCCGTGGGGATTTCAAATATCTAGATATTCTGATTTGAGATATGAACTAAAAATATTATAAAAACCAATGTGAAAGATCAATTTTTTTAATAAAATAAAATTATCTACCTATTATCTACTTATTATCTAATTAAACTCATATGATCTGCATGCCTGCAATAACTTATAATGAGTGCATATTGATAATTTAGAATTGGTACGAGCATGGCAAAGCAATGGTTAAACACTATTGTGGTGCATGGATGGTGGACTGGGATCCACCATCACGATTATAAAGAGAGCTTAAAAAGGAGACACCATGTTTGCTTTGAAAGTCTAAAAATTCTCACATTAATCAGACAAAAAGAGATATTTTTTGTTGATTCCATATACCACTTTAATTTAAAATAATAAATAGTAAAAAATAGCAGAAAAGGTTCAGGCCAAATACTACCTATATCAAAAAGAGTTGATTCGCAACAATTTCAATAGTTAGAGAAATGATTGAAGTGCTAGTAATCAATAGAAATTTGTATTGTCAATAGGAATTCTGGCCGATAACATAGATATAAAGGGGTTGACAAGATAGAAGAGTAGGGAAAGGGGAGAGAGATAGAGAGAAAAGAGACCAAGGTTATTGAAAATGGAGGAATGCAAGCCGCTAGAAACTAACGCGCGTGCGCGCACACACACACACATACATACATATATACACTATAGACCGCCTAGCGCTCTACTTATCGTAATTAGCACGCCTCCGATCGTCGCAACTACTCCACGCGCGTAAACATTTTACTCGTGCCTCAGATCGTCCCAACCGCCCCACACGCGTATAGCAAATCGTGCATAAAAAATTTACTCATATAAGACCTATATATTTGTTAGTTCCACAACAGGAACCCACCATCCTCTCCCTTTTCCAACCCACCACCCGAAATTTTCGGATCTCGGATGTGCTCTCGTTTCTGGTAGCGGCATCGGAGGGCGGTGAGACTCGGGAGCCGCCGCCAGAGGGACCTACTGCCGGCGGTGTTCAAGCCGAACGATGAAGGGAAGGTGCCGATACAGCGTGACGGAGGGCTATGATAGGGAGCGCGGCGGCTCGGGCTCGAAGACGACGATAGCGGTGAGGACGACGAAGGATCCGGCGGAGACTGGTCCTCTGTCATCTTCGTCTCTCTAACGCCTCGATTTTTCTAACCGTTAAAAACCTATTTTGCCAAGATGTCAATTAAATTTCCTCCTTAAAAACTCCAAACTCTCTCTCAAAATTCCCCAAACAAAATCATGAACCAAAATTGAAATCTCAAATTCGAATTTTGCAATTCAAATTCCCTATCCAAACCCTTCCATATAAATTTTCATTATTTTAATCCTCCCCAAAAGAAATTCAAAATCTCATCCGGACCTCCCTTCTAAAAGTCCCAAAAAAAACCTCCTGAGTCACAATCTCAAATTTCAAATCAAATTCGACGTCGAAATTCCTTTTAAACCCTCCCCAAGTCTCCATATCAAGTATATATATATATATATATCAATGTACCAGCCAAAAAGTCCCTTGATCTACTCCGGAGAATATTATAAACTCAAGCTATCAAATTCCAAATTTAAATACCCATTTAAAATCCCAAAATCCTTCTCTGAAAAATTCTAGGAAAAATATGAAATTGCCCTATTCTAGTGGGCTGCGGCCCGGCCCCCCCCCCCCCCCCCCTCTCGGCCTGCTCAGTTTCTCCTCCCTCTCATTGCGTGGCCTAGCCCACAACTCCCTCTGCCTCCCTTACCCACACCCACTGCCAACAGGACCCCGCAGCCGCGTCTCAGCCGCGCCTGCTGCAAGCCGGGACCCACACGTCAGCCGCGGACAAGCACCACGCACGCGCCGTGCCCGCGCCACGCCCGTGCCACTACTAGACAGGGCGCACTCGATAGGGGCCTCGTCTTTCTCCTCCGCTCATCCCCGTACGCACGTCACGTGCTCGACAAAATCCCCAAGCCCAAAAAAAAATATTTCCGCTGAGCTCCCAAAGCCATGTCCGACCACGGCTCTCCGCCGCCCTGACCACCTTGGCCTCCTCGCCATCAACTGCCGCCCAAGGCCCAGTCTACCTCGCGCCACACGCCACTCTGCCACGCTTGCCCACCATGCTTCGCGCCACCGCCATTGCTGCCACTCGGAGCTCGAGCACCGCCTCTGTCCCTTGTCTCCTTGCGCCGGCTTCCCCTTATAAAACCCGGCCGAGCCCCGCCTCTTTTCCCCTACCACTGCCGCGTCCTCCCTCACGCCACCGCGCTCGGCCCAAGCTCAAGCTGAGCTCTATGCCGGCTGCCGCCGCCGTTTCTTTTTCCCTAGTGAGCCCCTACCTCCTTCCCTTCTTCCCTCCTCGGAATCTCGAGACGCCGCACCCCAAACCCCGCAATCCTGAAGCCCAGCCGAGCCCGCCGCCGGCGTTCCGCCATTGCCGCCCACCATCCTCTATCCCCGCCACCTCGGGATGCTGCCGCTGGCCACCTACGGCGCCCTGGGACCCAAACCGAGCCGTTCGTCGGTTTCCCCGTCGCCCCCACTCTCTACCACTGTGCCCCGCCGCCTCCGGCTCGCCGTTGTCGCCGGAATGCCACTCGGCCGCCGTGCGTTGTCGATCTTCCCTCTCTCTTGTTCTCCCGATCTCCCTCTTCCATGCGGGCCCACCAGCCATAGCCGCCGACATGTAGGCCCCCTCTCTTATTTCACTGTCCAACGCCCCACTGCCCCACCATGACACCTAGGCCCTAACTGACAAGTGACCCCTCACTACCTCCCTTCTGCTCTGACATGTGGACCCCACATGTCATCCCCTCTATCTCATTCACTCATCTGTGGACCCCTGTCACCTCTCTGTCTGTGTCACTGACCAGTGGGCTCTACACCTCAGCTTCTCTCTCCTTCTCTCTGGCATAGGGCCTCACGTGTCAGTAGGAATATTCCCTCGGAACGTTCCTTCTTTAATTCAAACAAATCCTTTTGATTTCCAGAAAATCCATTTAAACTTCAAAAATTCATATCTTTTCAACCGTAACTCTGATCGACCCTATTCAAGTCTAAATTTTTTTTCTAAAATTGAGATCTACCTCATGGCGCTATTAGTTATTAATAATAGTATTTTATTTCTAGGGTTTTTGCGTGTTTTTCTCTCGTTGCGCTTAGTCGACGACGACGGAAATTATTTCGGATGCGGATTCTTGAAGACTCTGAAGACGAAGTCAGAGACAAGTCACTCCTTGAACATATTGCTCCTGGTTTGTAAAATATTTTTTGTTTGTCAAACTGCATTTTAGTGCGCACGTTAAAATTTATTTTTGGCCTCGGTTCGCGCGACGAACCGACGGACCTACCTAGTAGTTGCAATAACCCGTAAGCTGAAAAACCCTATTTCTTGTCGCTCCACCTCTGTGTTATCTCGTCATCCATGCTCTACGAGCATGGGTATTGATGGTTCCACTTAAATCACATGTGCTGTCGCAATGGAAAAACCTGGGTTTATGAAACCTTTTAACCCAACATGCGGTGTCGGTATGTTTGTGAAATAAAGAAATGTTTGCGAAAACTCGTGATGCAAAGTGATCGCCTGGGCAGGGACGCTTTGTATTAGTATATAGGACCGATTTCTTGGGGAATTGCACTGACCATAATACAGTGTGACCACACGGGCAGTATGGGACGCCCCTGGCTAAGTATTTAGCCGAAACAGGTTTACCTCGCATGCCAATATATGTGGAACGCCGGGATAAGGTGTTTGGGGGTATTTCCGGGTTCCTGAGTAGGGCAAGGAAGGGAAGCTTGCCTAGTATTTGGTCTAGGAGTTTGGGGATTATTTGTAAGCCGAATGCTTGACTGATTTTGGCCCATCTATCAGGCATAAGGTACCCTGGGATGGCTCCTGAAAGGTCTTGTCGCGAACCTCCCCTGCTTGGCCGGTAGGGGAGTAAGCTCGCGTTGTGTGGGGAAAGCATACATCTCTGTAGAGCTCTGAACTATTCAAACAGCCGTGCCCACAGTCATGGGTGATGTGAAGTGATTCCTCTAGCGTAGCTTTGTTTTCATAAAAGATTTACGAAGCATGTTGGTGGTTGGGAACCGTTACCAGAATTGGCCAGGTCGGCTGATGGATGACTAGTACGTGGTCTGAAACAGTCCTATATGGATCGGGATGTCAGATGGCATCATAGCGAGGCTTCCCGAGTGGAAGCAGTATATGGATTGAGTTGAGATGGCTCGAGGAGCTACAAAATTGGAATATGAGTTGAGATGATGTTCTGGAAAGGACGAAAGTGAAAGGAAAATACTAGAGAAAAAAAATAAGATTACGTCCCGGAGAGGACGAAAGTGAAAATAAAGTAATAGATGCGAATACGGTGGAAAGCTGCTTAAGGGTAGACCCACTGAACCACTGTCGTGGTCTGACAGTCGGTAAAGGAATAAACTAGACTAGACTTTAAAGAATTAAAATTTGTTCGTCTGCTTGAGTTGTTGCAAAGCAATTCGCAGACAGGATCGAGGTGAGAGCCTCTTTCCAATTACAACTAGATAAACCCACACTTAGGGTTTTGGAAAATGTTTTAAAATAAAATATTTGCAAAATAAACCCCAGCCTTCCTTAATGGCCTGCATAACTCACAGTTCCCATGACTTGCTAAGTACGTATGTACTCAATCCATTATCTTTTCCCTCCTTCAGGAAGAGTGAAGTTGAAGTGAAGATTAGGGTTTCTTTCCTAATCCTAAGCCATTGCTTATGGATGGGTTCTCACTGCGCTGTCATTCTGCTACTGCTGTTCTGTTTGCAAGTTACTGCCCAGGGCTTGCCCAAAGTTGCAACTTATAAAGGTATAATATATAAATAATTTATTTAGTTAGTCGCTATGGTGCATCTCGGTTGACCGCGGGTACCAGCAAGGATTCCTGGGACTGGTACCGGCAACGCGGTTCCGTGGGAGTTGGTTCACGCCAATCTCCTACAACGCTCCTACTCTGGTGTTGCTGTAGGTGGTACCAGGGCAGGAGTGTTATAGTCTCCTCCCTCTCCCAGTGTTCCCCGCCGCGCCGGGACTGTCGAGCACCATCCGGTTCACCACATTGCCGAGATCTGGCGCTGATGTCCTCCCTTCCTGGTTCCTGGCGGGGAAGGGCGGTGGACAGTGGGCGGCACGATCTGGGGTGGGGATGGGCGGTGTGCTACTGCAAGCCTCCTCCTTCGTGCACTCCTCTAGATCAGTCTTTTGACATGGCCTCTCCGTTTGCCGCTGCCCAGGCACCTGGATCTAGTGAGCTCGATGACACCGAGGATGATGGTGGCGTCTCCAGATCTAAGGAAGCGGAGCGGTTCCACGAAGGCCACCCGTCATTGTCGTCCATGTCTGCCTAGACCTCCAGCTCCGGCAGGCTATGGCGCTGCCTGGTGGCGAGGCGGCCGACATCCACTCTATTTCCAGTCGATAAATGAATGCTACCGAATAAATTTTTTATCCATAGGGTCGATGATTGAATGTAACTGTTGTAATTTTTTTATACACTGTATGATTCAATGCACCGTAGATGATTGTTAATAATAATCATGGAGAAAATGCAGGGAACAGAGTAATTGTTTTATGTTTACTGTGGGTCTAATATAGGACTGAGTAAATCTTTTTACTTGGAAATAGGAGGTAAGGAGAATGGAATAAATGTTTTATCTGACTTGAGAGAATTAGGGAGCGGAGTAAATGTTTTATCTGACTTGACAAGGTGGAGGAACGTAGTAAATATTTCATTTGACTTGAGAGAAAAAAGAATGGTTGAAGGGGAACGAGTAAATTTTTTATCCGATGGAATGAGAAAGGAAGAAATAAAAGAGAGCAAAAGAACGAGTAAATTTTTTATCTGATGGTAGGAGTTAGAAAGAGGAGAGAACGGTTTTATCTAACGACAGGAGAAAGGGAATGGAATAGGGCAGGAGTAAATCTTTTATCGGAAATGGGAGGGTGACCGTGGAGTAGAACAGAAAACTGAAAAACTAACAAAGTGGAAGGAAGGGAGGGGTACGTGAGGCACGCTACTTATTAAGTAGCGGGCTGCGCGTTGATTAGGGTAATGGTATATATATATATATATATATATATATATATATATATATATATATATATATATATATATATATATGCCATGAGCTCAACTACAATATTCATGATAGATTTAATCTTGATTCAAGTAATTGAGAAGCATGCCTGCAAGATATTTGATTCTGATGTTTTTAACTTTATGATCTAAAATTAACAAATTTTTCTTGTATCACCAAAAAACTTCACGAGCTCTTGAAGGAAAAACTAATGGGATGTCATATCAGTAAATGAACTATCTAATATTCTCTATAACATGAGGACTTTTTCGAAAACAAGTGAACCAGATGTTCACTCTCAATCACCCCTGAATAGAGACTAAATTATAGGAAGTGAGCATCAAATAAGTGAGATTGAGCAAGATGCATACTTGCTATTGTTGGCCGAACAAGAGAAATTCTGGTAGTGTGTAATTGCATAAATAGATAGTGTCGGCGAAACGGGAATGGGGGTCCCACATTCTCCGGGGACATGAGGACCTTCGGCCACATCAGCTCCTCCGGGGCCCATATTCTATACAAGAGACGGCCGGCTACTACTGGTCACCTCTCTAAGCGCCTGGGGCCTGGATGCTGCCCGGGCCCGGGAGCACCGTCCCCGGGTGCCCCCCAAGCCCGGGGCCTGCAGCCTCCGCGCCCCGTGCGTGCGGAGCCCGGGCGCGAGGCCGACTCGAGTAGGTCAGCTGCCAACTAACCGCATTAATGGCGAGGTGACGAGGCGTGTCACCCCTGACGCCCGCTCTGCTCCCTGTGCAGTCAGAGAACCTTTGACCGAGTGAGCCTTATTTTCCACGCTCTGGCAGCCACAGTGTGCTCCGTCACATCCTCAAGACTTTAGCAGCCTGCAGCGGCCGCGCCACGGGACGACCTACCCGCCGTGCTGCACCAACTCCGGCGTGGGCTCGGCAGGCGGACGTATGCGACATGACACATCATATCTAGCTTCCTCTGTATGATGGGCACTGTGGACTCCCCTTTACCTATAAAAGGAGGATCCATGCCAACCGGGAGGGGGAGGGAGAGTTAAGGACCTTTTTCTGCATTAAAGCCTAGCTCCATAGTTCCCAAGTCAGGGCAAGGGCCCGAGCTCCCCTTGGCAAGTCCTTGTAAGACCAAATCACATTCATCCACCACACATAGCAAACACACATGAGTAGGGTATTACGCCTCCGTGCGGCCCGAACCTGTCTACGCCTCCTCTCTCTTTCGTGCCATCATAGGGATTCGGACGGTCCAATCCTTAAACGGACGGTCCGAACCCCGCTATATCTCAGCCCGGGCCCCCAGGCACCCGAGCTTCAATCCATCCATTGGTCCACCGGACGCCGCATTCTCCTGAGAACAGCTCCCCTGGCCGAACCTCAAAAGGGGGGTCTCCCGACTTCCCGCCGTCGGGGTTTTATCCTTCGATAGCTGGCGTGCCAGGTAGGGGGAGTTTCCTTTTCAGGTGATACGCCGGCGTCCCCAACACCACTCCATGGCAGGAGGCCATATTCCGCGGGATTCCGATGAAGAGTCCGGCGACTTTACCCAGCCGGGCGACATTAGCCCCGCGGCGGGCCCGCCGCGTTCTCCCTCTACATCTTCTTGGGGGCGCGCGCCGCGCGGACCGAGTTCGCTCGAAACCGGCCTAGTGGTGCGGCCTCGGCCCCTCCCCTTGCGGAGGGAGCCGGCAAGTGCCTCGCCGGGTCCGCCGCGGCCTCATCCATGAGGCGCGAATGGACGCGCCGTTCCACGGCGCGTCGTGCCCTCAACTTTCAGTCAGCAACGCCGCAGGGAGCCCTCTTGGCGGCAGAAGCTCTCCTGCGCCACCCCCTGGAGTTTACCGGGGCCGGGGGTCGGGAGCGGCGGTGGCTCAACGAGGTCACTGAACTAGTAGGCACAGCCCATCGCCGGGTCGCCGCCCACAGTCGCGCGGGGGCTGGCAGCGCCAACCGCGCGACCTCTAGCATGAGCCGGCTCACCGCCCCGAACCAGAGTCGAGCCTAGGGTGCGGCGCTTCGCGCCGCACCCGAGACCAAGAAGGGCGCGGGCGACCTCCGCAAATGGCTGAACCGGTCGTGGACCCATGAGGACGCCCGGGTCACTATGGAACGGCAGCGCGAGCAGCGCGCGGACGCTGCCAGGCGCCCCGAGGCCCAGGCCTCCAGCTCCAACCCGCCGACGGGAAGCCGTCATCCATCGCCCGAGCCTGCCCAGTGCGGCGCCTCGGGTTGCCTGGCCCTCTCCCCGGGCCTCTGGCAGGTCCGCTGGCCGGCCAAGTTCCGGCCCAACCTGCCGGAGAAATACGATGGCTCCGTTGACCCCACGGAGTTCTTGCAGATATACACCACGGCCATCCAGGCGGCGGGCAGAGATGAGATGGTGATGGCAAACTACTTCCTCGTCGCCCTCAAAGCCCAGGCTCGCTCCTGGATGATGAACCTCCCCGAGGGGTCCATCTACTCGTGGGAGAATCTTTGCCACCAGTTCGTGGCAAACTTCCAGGGCACCTTCCCGCGCCCTGGGACCGAAGCGGACCTCCACGCCCTACGTCAGAGTAGGGGCGAGGCGCTGAGGCACTTTCTGCAGCGCTTCAGCTAGGTGCGCAACACCATCCCTCACATCGCCCCTCACGCGGTTATCCACGCGTTTCGCTCGGGCGTGCGCAACCAGCGAATGCTCGAGAAGTTGGGCACCCGCGACGTCCGAACCACGGCCGAACTGTTCAGTCTTGCCGACCTCTGCGCCCGCAAGGAGGAGGCCCGGGCGTGGAACAAGCCGCGCCCTGAGGCCCCCTGCCAGGGCCCTGGAGAAGACGGCGAGTCCTCACGTTCCGCATCCCGCCGGAACAGGGGGAAGTGCCAAAAGGGCGCGGAGGCCGCAGAGAACTTCATCTTGGCAGCCACGGGCGATCCCCGGGGTGACGCCGCCCACCAAGACGACAATGGTGGCAAGCGGCAGAAGGCCGCGCGTGCGCCACCACCACCGGCTGTGGGCCGGAAGTGGTGCTCCGTCCACAAGACGGACCGCCACGACCTCACGGAGTGTCGCGCCGTCCAGAACTTGGCCGAGCGCACCAAGAAGTTCCAGCAGGAGCGGCAGCAAACCAAGCCCGCTCCCGATTCGGAGCAGCCTCTCGAGTTCCAAGAACCCGAGAATGTCCTCGCCACCCTCGACGGCGGGGCACACGCTCACTCCTCGCGCCGTGGCTTCAAGGCCATGAAGCGTGAGCTATTAGCCGTGACCCCAGGGCCAGCGACGTCCCGGAGGTTGAAGTGGTCGGACACTCCGATCACCTTCGGCCCCACGGACCATCCAGCCCGGATATCTGGGGAGGGGCAGCTCGCCCTGGCGGTCTCCCCCACTATATGCAACATCAAGGTGGGCCGCGTCCTCGTCGATGGGGGCGCCGCCCTCAACATCCTTTCCCCCGAGGTCTTCGAGAAGATCAAGGCCCCGGGGACGAATCTTGCGCCCTCGTTGCCCATTGTTGGGATTACAAAGGGCCTCACTTGGCCTCTCGGCCAGGTCTCGTTGCCCGTTACCTTTGGTGACCGTGGCAACTTCTGCACCGAGCGCATCGTCGTTGACGTCGCCGAGTGCAACCTCCCGTACAACGCGGTCCTCGGGTGCCCCGCGTTGGTGAAGTTCATGGCGGTTACGTACTACGCGTACCTAACCATGAAGCTTCCCGGTCCCTCAGGCCCGATTACAGTCCTCGGGGACGTGAAGGCGGCCCTCTCGTGCGCCGAGCAGTGCGCGGCCGACATCGCCCCAGCCGCTCCCGACACCGCGGACGGCGTGGGGTCCTCGCTACTCCGTGCCCCCAAGCCACGCATCGTCGCCACTGATGCGGAGCTGGTCAAGGAGGTCGTCCTCGGCGATGACCCATCACGGACCGTCAAGATTGGCGGTTCGCTTGCCGGCAAATAGGAAAGTGCGCTCGTCGCCTTCCTCCGGGCAAACTCCGACGTCTTCGCTTGGCAACCGTCGGACATGCCCGGGGTCCCTAGGAGGGTGATTGAGCACCGCTTGGCCGTCCGCCCGGGTTCGCGCCCCGTTCGGCAAAAGGTACGACGACAGGCCCCGGAGCGCCAAGCCTTCGTCCGCGAGAAGATCGACAAACTTCTCGCTGCCGGCTTCATCCGCGAAGTTGTCCACCCAGATTGGCTGGCCAACCCAGTCGTCGTCCCTAAATCCAACGGAAAGCTGCGAATGTGCATAGACTACACCGACCTCAACAAGGCTTGCCCCAAAGATCCATTCCCTCTGCCACACATAGACCAGATAGTCGACTCTACCGCGGGGTGCGACCTCTTGTGTTTCCTTGATGCCTATGCAGGATACCATCAGATCCGCATGGCAGAGGAGGATGAGGAAAAAACCTCTTTCATTACCCCCCAGGGGGCCTTTTGTTATATGTGCATGCCTTTTGGATTGAAAAATGCTTGTTCAACATTCCAGCGTGCTGTCCGTGTAACATTTGAATCGCAGCTAGGTCACAATATGGAGGCCTACGTCGACGATTTGGTCCTGAAGACGCGCGACCGCGCCACTCTGCTCCATGACTTGGCGAGACGTTCAGCAACCTTCGTTGCACAGATGAAGTTGAACCCCGGACAAGTGCGTCTTCGGGTCCCGGCCGGCAAGCTCCTCGGGTTCCTCGTGTCAAGCGCGTGGCATTGAGGCGACCCGGAGAAGATAGCGGCAATAGACCGCATGCGCCCCCCGACGAGGCTCCGGGAGGCCCAGAAGCTGACCGGATGCGTAGCCGCGCTAGGTCGCTTCATCTCCAGGCTTGGGGAGCGCGCCCTCCCCCTGTTCAAACTTCTCAAGAAAACCGGGCAGTTCACCTGGACCGGCGAGGCCGAACAAGCCCTTGACGAGCTCAAGAGGTACCTGACTACGCCCCCTGTCCTCATGGCGCCGGCACCAGAGGAGCCCTTGTTGCTCTACATCGCGGCAACCCCACAGGTGGTGAGCGCGGCGCTCGTCGTCGAGCGCCCCTTACCAGACGGGGCGCGAGTACCCGAACAGCATCGCCTTGGCGAGAGCAGGTCTGGGGAAGTCACCCCGATACATCCCACATCCAAGCCCGGGCCGCCGGATCCCGGCACATATCAAACTATATTTCAGTCCGGGGCCCCCGGGTCCCGGGCACATATTCGAGCCGGGGCACAGGTTCCTGGGACCATGTCCCGGAATCCGCACCTCGAGCCCGACACCGCGGAGCCCGAACCAGGGCAGCCTCGCCAAGGCGAGTGCGGGCCTAGGAACGTGGCGCCCGGAATGACCTCAACATTATCACAACCAGATGGGGCACAAGTACCCGGGCAGCATCGCCTTGGTGAGAGCAGGTCTGGGGAAGTCGTCCCGACACATCCCATATCCATGCCCGGGCCCCCGGATCCCGGCACATACCAAACCGCATTCCGTGGGGCCCCCGGGCCCGGGTCTACAATGTCCTCCCGACTGCGAGAGCTCGCTCCCTTCCGGGGGAGTTGAGCCTGGGCCACCGGCTCCCATCGGGCTGAGATCGGGGAACACGCAACGGAAGCCGGTGTACTTTGTCAGCAAGGTACTCCGTGACGCCAAATCACGCTATCCCCAGGCACAGAAGATGCTCTACGCGGTTCTCATCGCGTCTAGGAAGCTTCGCCACTACTTCCAGGCGCACAAGGTATCGGTGGTCACCTCCTTCCCCCTTGGGCAGATACTGCATAACTGAGAGGGGACGGCCCGCGTCGCCAAGTGGGCGGTCGAGCTCGCCGAATTCGACCTCCATTTTCTGGCATGCCATGCCATCAAAAGCCAAGTCCTGGCGGATTTTCTAGCAGAGGGGACGCCGGGGCCCGAGCCGGATTCTGTGCTAGATGCCGGGTCCTTGGCCCCCGAGCCAGCCCCTGATCTACGCCTCTGCTGGACGATGAATTTCGACCGCTCCTGTGCCAGGCAGGCTACCAGCCCCAGTGCTGGGGCCGGGGTTGTCCTCGTGTCACCCGCCGGGGACGAGTTCCGCTTCATCGTCCACCTCAACTTCTGGGCCACCAACAACATGGCCGAGTACGAGGGCCTCCTCGCCGGCCTCCAGACCACGATCGCCCTCGGGGTGCGACGATTGTGCGCGTAAGGCGACTCCGAGCTTGTCATCAACCAGGTGTCCAGGGAGTACCAGACCCTGGATCCCCAATTGGCCGCGTATGTGGATGAAGTGCGAGGTCGAGCACCGTTTTGACGACCCTCAGGCTTCGCCACGTCCCCTCGCAGTCGCAACCTCGCGCCGATGAACTCTCGAGGATGGCATCTCCCGGCGCCGTTCCCTCGGGAGTATTCAAGAAGCCATCGATGCCCCTCGGCCGCTTACCCGGGATCTTGGGGGCCGTCCCCGAGCCCGGGCCCGAGCCAGACACGCACTCCTGGCCCTAGGATTTGGTCCTTACGGCCGGGCCCAGCGCGCCTTCATGGACGCTCAAAATCTGGGCATATCTTCTCCGAGCGCATCTCCCCGAAGATGACGCGGAAGCAGAAAGGGTTGCTCGCTTGTCTAAGCGCTACGTCATGGTAGAAGGGGACCTCTACCGACGTGGCGCCAACGGTGTCCTGCTCAAGTGCATTCCACGCGACTCCGGCATCGAGATCCTCGCCGACATCCACGAAGGGGAATGTGGCAGTCACGCCGCATTTCGATCCCTGGTTGGTAAGGCTTTCCGGCAAGGATTTTATTGGCCTACAGCTTTGCAGGACGCGTTCGACCTCGTCCAGCGCTGCCGCGCGTGCCAGTTTCACGCCAAACAGAGCCACCAGCCAGCACAAGCACTCCAGGTGATCCCCCTGTCTTGGCCCTTCGCGGTCTGGGGGCTCGATATCCTCGGCCCCTTCCCCCGGGCAGTCGGAGGTTATCGGCATCTGTATGTCGCCATCGACAAGTTCACGAAGTGGCCGGAGGCATTCCCCGTAATCGATATCGACAAGCATTCAGCGCTCAAGTTCATCCGGGGAATCACCAGCCGCTTCGGAATCCCCAACCGCATTATCACCGACAACGGCACGCAGTTTACTAGCGAGCTCTTCGGCGAATACTGCTCCGATGTCGGCATCAAGCTCTGCTTCGCCTCCCCTACCCACCCTGCCAGCAATGGGCAGGCCGAGCGAGCGAACGCTGAGATCCTACGCGGCCTAAAGACAAGGTCGTACAATGACCTCAAGAAACACGGCGTCAAGTGGATCGACGAGCTCCCAGCGGTCTTGTGGGCGAATCGCACCACACCAAGCCGGGCGACCGGGGACACCCCGTTCTTCCTGGTGTACGGGGCCGAGGCCGTTCTGCTGTCAGAACTCACCTTCGGTTCCCCCCGGGTACAGCGCTACAGCGACGACGTCGACCACGACAACATGCAGCTTGACAACCTCGACTTCCTCGAGGAACGAAGACGGCGCGCCTCGCTCCGAGTCGCCCGTTACCAGCAGAGCCTTAAGCGCTATCACCAGCGTAAAGTTCGGGCCCGATCACTCCAGGTCGGGGACCTAGTCCTCCGCCGTGTCCTCACACGTGCCAGAAAGAATAAACTTTCCCCCATGTGGGAAGGCCCCTTCCTGGTGATCGGTGTCTCCCGGCCGGGCTCGGTAAGACTGGGCCAGGAAGATGGGACGCCACTTCCCAATCCCTGGAACATCGAGCACCTTCGCAAGTTTTATCCGTAAACATATCCTGTAAGTCGCGGGGAGCTCGGGCCAGCGTCGGTTTCCTCCAAAACTCAACGCTGGCCAGGGGCCCCCATATGTATACACTTTACATAAGCAGCATTTTTAATATCCTTCCCGGCCTCGTTCCTTTGGACTTTTTCCGTGTGTTGCGTTCATGGCAGTCTCACCCTCTGGGGGCATAATCGGGCCACGCCCGTGCGACGGCTGGGTTTTTGCGCATAATCATGAGTTCCCTACCAATGAGCGACCGTATCCCCACGTGCTAAGCCCGGGGCATTGTCAGCCACGAGACCGTGTCCCAGCGACTCCGGTGCCCCTGCTGCTAGCCACGGGATCGATTTTTCCGGAGGTAGGGGGTGAAATGCTTGTGCGTGATCTTTTCCTCCGCACGGTCGCGACCGCGAGGACGCCTTCGGGAGGTGGTTGACGCCACGGCTCGTAGCATGGAAGGGACAAAGGAACGAACCAAATGCTCTCACAATTCATCATGTGCAGATGGGACCTATAACCGGCGGGCTTTCCGAACCTCGACGTGGCCTGTGAAGCCCGGCCTGACCAGCTCCTCCCCGGCCACTGCCGGGGCGCTGGGTGTTCCGCTGCTTGGCGACCCTGTGCCCGGTCAAGTCTGTTCCCGCGGCCTCGCTGCGCTCCCTGGGCCAACAGCGCCCGGGGGCACGGAGGGCCCTAGGACCCGGAAGACGGAGGGGATCGAACCTACAGACGTCACTGCTCCACGAAACTCGCGCCCAGTTCCTCGCATCTCCCGAACACCGAGTCTCCGTGACGGCCCCCAGGCCGAGCGACTATCCTGTCCGCTGCCCTCGGGGACCGAGCTCCCGGGGGAGGCAGCTACCCCAGGCCACGGAAGGGAGACTTACGCGCTACGGCCGATTCACGGCCGCTGGGGCTCGGAGCCAGACGGCGCCGGGTACTTGGTGCCCCAGGGCCCGGGGAACCAGAAAGAAAAAGAAAAACACCGCGACTCCAGGGCGCGGGGCCCCGGATATAAGCAACTTCCAGTACAGCAGGCAAAGGTACGAAAACGCAAACATAGTTATATACACACGCGAACATTTTCCTTTGTACAAGGTAGGTGAAATCAAAGCACAAGCATGCGCGGAGGACCGGAGACGTCATCGCGTGGGGGGAGATCACTCATCGTCCTCGGACAGGACCCCAGGAGGCATTAGAAGCGGCCCGGCCTCATCGTCGGATTCATCGGTCCCCGGATCCTCAGATGCTCCCCCCGATCGAAGAACCTGGCCACTGTCGCAGCGGCGTCGGCCACAGCCTTCCGAGCCTCTTCTTCCCTCTCAGCGGGGAATCGCTCCAGCACCGGGGCCAGGGAGAACTCCACGTCCCGCGCCCGGTAGCACCCAAGGACGTACTCCGCCACCCGCGTGGCGAGCTCTGTTCCCTCCATCTCCAGGACCTCATGAATTCGCCGGGGGAGCGAGTCCAGCGTGTGCAGCAAGTCGCCGAAATCCACCAGCTCCTGACCGACCCCGCTGGGCCCCCCGGGCTTCCGTGTAGGTGCTCGGATGCCGATGCGCTTGAGACACCCCCGGACTCGGGAGCTGTACCACCCCAGGCAGGCTACGATCTCGCTATCGAGGTCCTTCCGGAGGGCAAGGCTGTTTCGTGCCAATGTCAACCGTTTCTCTACCTTGGCCAGCTTCTCGGCTGAGCTGGCCACGCTTGCCGATGACGGGGAGCCGCTTGATGCGGCCCCACGCGCCATGGCCTCGAGGTCGGCCGCGCGTTTCTGGGAGGCCTCCATCTCCGCCTGCCGGGCCTCGGTAGCCTTCACTGCCGCCTCCCGCCGGGCCAGGGAGTTCTCCTTGTCCTCCAAAGTCGCCTCTCGCGTCTCAAGAGCCTCGGCTTTGGCGTCCACATCGACGGCCAGCATTTTCACCTGCTCTGCCTCGCACCGGTGGTCGGCTGTAACGCCCAGAAATTCGCACCGAAATTCTGAACATTAATGTGTAATAAATCCCTGCCCAGGAAAGCCAGGGTACACAAACCAAGTTGCCATACAGAGTGTCTTACAAACAGAGTAAACTGTATATTACATAAATATGGCAGAAAAAGGTAAAACGGAGTCTATAAACATCTAGCCAAACAGCCGCTTCCATCCCACAGGCACCTTGACGGCGGAGCCAGCCTATTTCTTAGGATGATCTTCATCTGACGCGTTCTCCAACACTGGGGGGAAAATTGGAGCAAGGCTGAGTACCACCCACAATACTCAACAAATCACACCCACAATTATGCATATGCACAGGGTACAAAGATGGGATAGGGTTTATTTGCGGAAAAGCAGTTGCAAAGGGAAGTAGTTCGCAAACAGTAAAAAGTTGTTTTATTTAACAAGATTATTTTCCACTGATTAATGTTACACCACGTTAACCAGGCCCAACCATTCCCAACTGATTGACGCTAAACCACGTCAACCAGTCTCCACTGATGAACGCTACACCACGTTCACCAGACACCTCCGGGTACCGTTACACCACGTTACCCGGACTCCACCGATTAACGCTACACCACGTTAACCAGTCACCACCGGACAACGTACCACGCTGACCAGTTTTTCCTGATCAACGCTACACCACGTTGACCAGGCCGCGCTGATGGAAGTTACACCACGACCATCAGGCGTAACTGATGAGAGTTACACCATACTCACCAGTCTCCATCGATTAGCGCTACACCACGCTAACCGGTCACCCCCGGTCAACTCAACCACATCGACCGGACTCAACACCTTCCACAACACCAGTTTGATAAAACAGGATTAATTATTTAGGGTGAGACTAATCACAGTGAGTCTTGGCCAATGTGCCCATAACCGCGGGCGCGGCTATTCGAATAGTTTTACTCTGATCAGAGGTGTACAACTGTACCCACAAGACACAGCCCCCACACACGTTCCCGTGTGCCAGTACATCACCACGATGTCCCGTGCGAGGCTGTGACAGGACCGTTCACGCAACCCCTCCCTAACCATCCATACCACGCTGAGGTTGCACCTGCCGACAGGGCACGCCATATTGGCCAGGCTACCCCCCTTGCGCCACGGTGAATCCGGCAACCGATCAACCCTACCCCGGGCCGACCCAACTCCATCACGCCCACCCTCTTCTTCGGTGCCTAGGAGAGGGAGAAGAAACGCTTCAAGCCTAGCCATTGCCCACGCTGGCTTGTGGCAAGTACGGGAAGTTGCCCAAGTGGTTCCCGCGAACCGGTCCTTAATTGCCATGGGTGTGACAAGCAAAACCATACACCCACAGCCCACCATTTATGTCAAATTTTAGGAATTTAACAGCAGCCTATCCAAGGTTCCATTTTTCCGACATTGAGTCGAGTCATACAAAAGAAATAGTATTTAATTCCCATGTGAGCTATGTTGCTAAGCATGGCTAAGCATTCCTAAGAATTGTAAACTAGTCACATTATTACCCTGGTGACAAGGATTTAGTTATCAAAACTAAGGCTGAATCCTAACATTGTATAGGCAATACCAATCCACATGAATTATTAAAATAATGCAGTTTATTTAAGTAAACAAAGCAATTTTAGCAAAAATGGGTACAAAGTGATCAAAGTAACAGTGCGACTTGCCTTGCTCCGGCTCAAGGTATTCGGCTACGATCTCGAAATACGCAGGAGAATTACCGGCGTCGGATTCTACAACAAACAATGCATAAACAATTAAAAACAGTACATGGGGCAATCAAACATGGGCTGAAAGTATTTTTAATGGATTCTTGGCATTTTTCTGGATTTAATGAAATTTGAATGGACTTAATCAGAGTTCGTATGAAATAGTTATGATTTATTGAAGTTTACTGCTATTTTCAGAGTAAATATAATTAACCAGTGATTTAATGCGCATTAACCGATTTATGACGTCACCAGACTAGGAAGCCGGCGCCGACAGGCGGGCTCCACCAGCCAGTGGCGTGCGAGAGGCAGGCGCACGGCGGACCAAGTCCACCTCGGCCGAGAGCGGGCGCACCACGTGGCGCCACCACGGGCAACCACGCGGGCGAGCGAGCGGGCGGCCCCGATCTGCCACCCGGCAGATCAGACGGCCCCGGGGAGCGGCGGCCGAAGCCAGCCGTCCCGAGTGGGAGGCGGCGGCGCGCACGCGACCCGATGGTCGCCGGCGGCAACCACCTGGCGCGGTGACGACCACACGGAGGGGCGGAATGGAACAGGAAAATGGAGGGGGGGTCTCACCGGCGGCTTGCGACGACGAGAGACGGCACGAAGACGACGGTGGTGACGAAAAAGCGGCGGCGGCCTCGGGACGACGTCGGCGACGGAGCTCCGATGGTGGGGAACGGGCGAGAGGCGGTTGCCGAGGTGTCCTGGAGGATGAGGAGGACGGAAGAGGAGTTAGGGCGAAGAATGGTGACGCAGCGCGGCGGGAATCCCCGGCCGAAAAGGAGGCGAAGGGCTGATACTCACCGTGCGCACGGGCGGGGCGGTCCGGCGAGCTTCGGCTTCCACGAAGTGGCGGCCGAGGTGCGGCGCTTCGCGGCGGAGGTGCTGACGGTGGCGGAGTGGCCTGGCAGCGAGCGACGGCCGGAGGCAGCGAAAAATGGTGGAGCTCGGGTGCGCGGTGGCGACGGGGTTCTGGGGCACTGGAAAGCTCGGCGTGTTGGGGAAAAGATGGAGGAGAGGGTGGAGATGGTTTTTATACAGTCGTCCGGGAGAGATCGAGGCCGAACGGCTCCAATCGTGCACGGGAGAGTGGATGGTGGCGTGGGCATCGTGTGCGAGATTCTCGGGAGAGAGGGGACGTGGACGCTGGAGAACTCGGGGGAATGGGGCGGACTCGGTCCGCGACCGTTGAACGAGTGGGGAGCGCGGGGGAAAGGCGGGAGGCGGCGCCGGATCGGACAGCTCCGGGGAATTCCCCTCCGCCCGATTCGGACGGAGAAGGAAGATGATGCTGACAGGCGGGCCCGGCCTGTCAGCGGAAGGTGCGTGGGCGCGGGCGCGAGTGAGGGCGCGGGCGCGGGCGCGAGGGCGCGAGGGCGAGGGTGCGGCCGCGGAGGCACGGGCGCGAGGGCGTGGGGGCGCGGGCGCGCGGGCGCGGGGAGGAAAAGGCCGGGGAGGGAAACCGGCCTGCGGCACAGTGCTGGGCCGGCGGCCCAGCGATGGAGAAAAAGAGGAAACAGAGAAAACAGAGAAAACAGAAAGGAAAAGAAAAGGAAAAAGATTTCCAGGACGATTTAAATTCCGATAAGCGTATTTGATTTATTAAAAATAGTTCCTGTGCTCTGTAAATTCCACTAAAAATCCAGTTAATGTATTTTGGCACAGAGAATACAAGAAAAATATTCCCCGCCACGATAATTTATTATCTTGCATTTTACACCATCAATTAATTCCTCTAGCCTTTTTAAATTTATTTTCTTGGGTATTTTCACAGGTAATATTTAGTGTGGCTAATCTCAGGGTGTGACATCGGCCTCCTGCTCTTCGAGGTTTTCTTCCCAGGACACCAGCCTCTTCTCCTTGCTCAGGAGGCGGCTCATGCCGTCCTGGGCCATAGCGCTGGAAAGCTTGGCGGCCTCCTCGCTGATCACCGCGGCTTCCTCCCGCACGCTGATCTCACGCTCCCGGGCCGCGAGACCAGTCTCCTTGCCCCGGAGGCGTTCCTCCCGGGAGGACATCCCCTTCTCCCGCGCCTCCACCTCGGACCGGGCGCGGGAGGCCTCGTCGGCGGCAAGCTTGGCGGTGGCCTCTAGTTGGGGGATGCGCCTCTCCGCAGCCTCGACCTCCTGCCGGCGGATCGCCACGAAGATCTCGGTGGCGACCATACGGGCGGTGAGCCCCTCCATCGCCATTGCGATCGCTGCTCGCCCACTCTCGAGTTCCGCTCGGACCCGGGTGGATTCGCGCTGCTCCCGACGGGCTGCCACCTGCACCTCGCCGGCGGCGACCACTAGCTGCCCCAACGCGGTGGGCAGTGTCTCGCGTCCGCGCGCCGCGCCCGATCGCTGGGCAGCAAAAAGGACCAGGGCCCGCTCCCCCATCGCAGGACATGGTTGGGCCCTGGCGTCCTCTTCTCCCTCCGCAGCAGGGACTTCAGTCGACTCCGCGGAGGCCCGCTCCGGTGTGGCCGCCGCGACCTCCATATTCGTAACCGCACTGGGCTGTGGCGGGGGCGTGGCGGGACGCGGCGGCGCCATCGGCGCATCCCCGATACCGCCTACGGCCAGGGATGGCGGCGCCATCGTCGGCCCCTGGCCCTTCCTATAAAGGCCGAAACCAGACAGATAAGAGCTAGGTCGAGAAAACGCAAGAGGAAACGCGCTAGCGAGAAGAACCGAATGGAGTCGGAGCGCTTACCTAGCCTGAGGCCCCTTGAAGCTCCACGGCTTGGGCCTCAAAAGCGGCCGGCTGCCGCCGCGGAACCCCGACTTCCCTAGCGATGCGCCCGGGACGGTGACGTTGGTCGGAGCTTCCCGCGCTTCCGACGACGGTTCAACGTCGCCCCCCATCCCCGAGGGGGGTTCGCTGCCCCCCACGTCCGGGACTGCCTTTGGCCCGGTCCTGGGGGCCCGGGTGGCTGGCCCTGGCTCTGGGGACATGACCCGAGCGGCGCTTGTTGGCGCCACACAGGCACCGACCGCCACAGTGGCTTTGGAGACAACGGCCGCCGGAGTGACGGTCTTCACCCTTTTAGTTGCCGCGAGTCCTAAATCGGGCCCCGCCGGCCGCTTCCCCTCCTTCTTCAACAATACCGGCTCTTCGGCCGGCACATCTTCTCCCTCCGAGGCGTCGAGTACCTCGACGATCTTGGGGGTGACCTGCGAGACAACGATGCCCACGGCGTCGAATCGCGGGAGGCCCTTCTAGATCTTCGCCCGCCCGCGGTTAGTGCAAAGCGGCGTCACGCCGCCCGGGAGCGCGCGGTCCACCGCGTCCCCTCCTTCCAGCGCTGACGCCATCAGCAGGCCCATCGCCGCCTCGCTTAGGTTGTCGAGGTGGGTCCTGGTGATGTCCTTGGGCCCGGTGTATAGCCAACAGGGCCGGGACCTTCTGTTGAGCGGCGCCAGTCACCGACTGAGGAAATCGCCGACGACCATATACGCATCCAACCCAGCCGTCACCAGGTCAGCGATGTGTGCCAACACTGGTGCGAACCGCGCGTCTTCCGGTGGTGACTCGGTCCAGCTCCTCACATTCTGGGCCGCCACGGCCGGGAGCCGAAGCCGGTCGTTGGCGTCGACGCCGATGTAGACCCAGTTCTGGCGCCACAAATCCCATTTTTTCTTCAGCGCCATCGGGATAAACCCGACGCCGGGGCGGCCGTGAAAGTACACACAGCCTACCCGCTCAGGCAGGTTGGTGGCCTTATTCTTCGACGCGCTCTTCATGGTGAAGTAGCGCCGGAAAAGATCCACCGAAGGCATGATGCCCACAAACATTTCGCACAAATGTGCGAAAACCCCCAGCACCATCACAGCATTGGGGGTTAAGTGCAACATCTGCACCTGATACGTCTCCAGCACCTGGAGAAAGAAATCAGAGAATGGCGGAACTAACCCGCCGACCGCGTAATCAACGAAGTACACTGCTTCATTGGGCTCTGTCGGCGCCGGCTTCGACTCGCCAGGGCGCACCTCAAGCGCCGCCCTCCACCGTGTGGCGGCCGGCATCATCCTCTTCACCCGCTCCGCCCCGGCGTCGTCATTCACGCGCGACGGCGGAATCGCCCCGCCGTCCAGCGGCCTTACCCCACGGCCGGCACGTGGCATCGCGAATGCAGTGGCGAGAGTGGTTGAAGGAAGAACAAAGCAAGGAGAAGCGCGCGTGAACGGGGGACCTGAGCTCTGGGCGCAAGGAGCAATCGGAGGGATGGCGATTCGAACTCGGCAATGGGGGAAGCCGGCTGCTGTCCGCTGCCGCTTATAGCCTCGAAGAACCCGTGAAGCGCCCCTTCGACTCCACCATTACGACCCTCGATTGGCGGACCGAAAGTGGAAACTCTCCTCTCATCTCGTCCCATCCCGAGCGATTATGGCGGCCTCGCCTCGTTTCCTGCTAAACCTGGTGGGCCCCATGTCTTTTCGTTCCCCCGAGACATGGTCCTGTTCCCGCCCGGATTAAGCCCCGGTCGAGCAACAGGCCCAGGGGCCACTGTCGGCGAAACGGGAATGGGGGTCCCACATTCTCCGGGGACGTGAGGACCTTCGGCCACATCAGCTCCTCTGGGGCCCATATTCTGTACAAGAGATGGCCGGCTACTACTGGTCACCTCTCTAAGCGCCTGGGGCCTGGATGCTGCCCGGGCCCAGGAGCACCATCCCCGGGTGCCCCCAGGCCCGGGGCCTGCAGCCTCCGCGCCCCGTGCGTGCGGAGCCCGGGCGCGAGGCCGACTCGAGCAGGTCAGCTGCCAACTAACCGCATTAATGGCGAGGTGACGGGGCGTGTCACCCCTGACGCCCGCTCTGCTCCCTGTGCAGTCAGAGAACCTTTGACCGAGTGAGCCTTATTTTCCACGCCCTGGCAGCCACAGTGCGCTCCGTCACATCCTCAAGACTTTAGCAGCCTGCAGCGGCCGCGCCACGGGACGACCTACCCGCCGTGCTGCACCAACTTCGGTGTGGGCTCGGCAGGCGGACGTATGCGACATGACACATCATATCTAGCTTCCTCTGTATGATGGGCACTGTGGACTCCCCTTTACCTATAAAAGGAGGATCCATGCCAACCGGGAGGGGGAGGGAGAGTTAAGGACCTTTTTCTGCATTAAAGCCTAGCTCCATAGTTCCCAAGTCAGGGCAAGGGCCCGAGCTCCCCTCGGCAAGTCCTTGTAAGACCAAATCACATTCATCCACCACACATAGCAAACACATAGGAGTAGGGTATTACGCCTCCGTGCGGCCCGAACCTGTCTACGCCTCCTCTCTCTTTCGTGCCATCATAGGGATTCGGACGGTCCAATCCTTAAACGGACGGTCCGAACCCCGCTATATCTCAGCCCGGGCCCCCAGGCGCCCGAGCTTCGATCCATCCATTGGTCCACCGGACGCCGCATTCGCCTGAGAACAGCTCCCCTGGCCGAACCTCAAAAGGGGGGTCTCCCGACTTCCCGCCGTCGGGGTTTTATCCTTCAACAGATAGAAATACGCACTATCAAGTTACAAATATGAGAATATTTGTTACAGTTTTGATTAATATTATTAGAATACTGAAACTTTTAAAACAAATCTAGCCACGCAAATGCACGGGCCACCCTGCTAGTTTGGGATTATGCCATTGTCCAAATGGACTTCGTTAAAATGCCGCTCTCAACCAGGACGTCTACGCTGGAATGTCATCGTGGACGATATTGCCCTTGGGATCTTCTTCTTCCTCCCTCCAACACCGAAAGAGCTCCCGTTGGTGTCCCTAGCAGCACCGCGTGGGGGACCATGAGGTGGCGGAGCTCCACCACGAGCCACGCCATCACGAGTTGCACGACGATGCCCACGGCCTCGGCTTCGGCAGCCGCCACCGCACTGGTGGTGAGCTGGTCGATTGCGACGTCGACCGCAGCGAGGCAGTTGGTGATTTTCTCCTCGGGGCCCTCAAACACCAGCACCTCCGAGTCGCATCCCAGAGGCGGATGAGCTGCTCCGCAGTGTCAAAGGCCCCCACGGCGGAGCCGAGTGGGAGGACCTAGCCAGTGATTGCCAAACTACCGGTTAGCATGGTAACCGACCTAACCGCCGAGGTACGGTTAGGGTAACCGGCGGTTTGGTTTAAGTAAATTTCAACCGAATTCAAATTTTTAAAAAAAATTCAAAAGAATTTTGCTAGGCAGTACTTGAATTATGGATCACTATGGCGAAGTTCGTGAAAATAATGAAGTTTACTTCATATTTTTAAGCTCCATCGAAATTGAAAAAAATAAGAGATGGGTTGGGATATAATTTCTACTTTATTTAAGTGTAAAAAAGATAGCAAGGGTTATGCAAAAAAATTATGCAATATTACATTGTTTTTTAGAGATATCCACAATTTTTTTCCTGAATTTTATATAATTTTTTTTACAATTTTTACTATGTTTTACAATTTTTTCCGTAATTTTTTCTTTTTAGCTTCAACATATCGTGATTACCGCGGCTTACCGTGCGATTACCACGCGATATCACACGATAACCGCGAGCAAACCACGGTAACCACGATCTTACCGTGAGATTTGAAAATTTTGAATTCAAATTTTTGGAGATGAAATTCGTGCAGTTTTGGGCGGTTACCGCGTGGTAACCGCCATACCATGGGGGAGGGGGACGGTAACCTCCCCCTAAATGGTATGGCAATCGCTGGACCCAGCCACGTCAAGCTGCTGGTGATGCCCATGGCTTGTGATCAGTCACCGGCGAGCTCTTCCGGCGTTGGAGGGAGGAAGAAGAAGAGCCCAAGGACAATATCGTCCACGATGTCGTTTCGTCATTGACGTCCTGGTTGAGAGTGACATCTTAACTAAACCTATTTGAGCGATGGCATTTCAGTGAATCCAATTTTTTTCAATGGCACAATCCAAATTTCTCATGGAAGGACTGGGATCCTCCTCTCCACGAGCATATATGTACGTGCGAGTTAGGCCTACTTGGCCTTTTAATTTCTACGTGGAGTTGTGACCATGGGCTGTAGAGATTGGAGGGGATATGCACATGTGTGCTCACTTGGGGCCCCATGGGTACACGGGGGAGGGGAGCTAGGGAATGCCCCCAAACCCGTTTCACTCGACGGGTGAGGTTATATCTGTTTTCAGCCCCATGGGGGATGATATGTGCCCATCTGCAGCCTCTAGTGGAGTTTTTTCTCACCATGATTCAGGGTACGAGTCCCCATTCCATCCCTAGTAAGGCAGCTCGGGTTTTAGAGTGTGTTTGGTTGCTGCCCTAATGGAGATTTGCTGATTTTTTTTTATTTTTATATTTTTTAAAAATATATTTATAAAAATATTTTTTTGTTTCAAATATTTATAAAAATATACTCCCAAGGCCCTCTAGGAGGACGTTTTTTTAAAAAAACACCCTCCTAGAGGACTTTTTTGGTGACATAGCAGACGGCCGTCGGGCGGGCGGCCGATGGCCATGTGCAATTTTGCAGGCGGCACCCTAGCCGCCCTTTAGGAGGGCGGCAGGCAGCAAGGGGGCCGCCTGCAAAATGCCCTACCTGCGGGGCCACCCGCAACGGTTTTTCCCTGCTAGGGGGCCGCCTGCAAAATGGCCGGCCCCGTGGTCGGCCGTTTTGCGGGCGGCTCCCATGCCGTCCTCCTAGAGGGTGGTTTTTGGCCGGCCATGGGGCCGCCTGCAAAATGGTCCTTTTACTTCTAAAAAAACTTCTTTCCAAGTCAATTTTTTAGTTTTATTAACCCAGGACGCTCTTTGTTATTGCTTGAAATTGGTATTTCTTGTTTAATCAAATTACAATTTCTAATTCTCTGTTATTTTATTATGTTGATGTTTTATCACATTGCTTTTTTATGATATAATTCATAGACCATACATATTGGAATCCTATATCTTTATTATTTCTCTTCCTTCTTTCTATCATCCTTCCTTTTATCCACATCCCTTTTGTTTTGCTTCACAACTTAGAATCCTATTTCTTTTTTAAAGAAAAAGTTGCAGTTGCACGGTCGGCCATTTTGTGGGCGGCTCCCTTGCCATCCATTGTGAGGGCGGTTTTTGCCCGGCCAGGGGGCCGCCTGCATCATAAAATGGCGGTTGCCTGGCAGCTGAGGTAGAGTGTCGCCTACAAAAGTGTTAAAAATTTGCTAGCTTAGTACAAAACCCCCTCCCAGCCTCCGAAAAGTTCATAAAATTCACAAAAATAACAGAAAAAAGAAGAGAGAGCTAAGAGCGAAGGCGAACGAAAGCAGCAAAACCCTGCCGGTTTGTGGATTTGTCTACATGTAATATTTTATGTCTCTTTGCAATTTCCATTTTTATTCATCAAGTGATGTAGTATGTGTAGTATTTACTAGTTATTTCACAAGCAAGAGAATGTTAGGTATAGTCCACATGGTGTAGATCTATTGTAGTTGAGCATAACTGCCAAGGGCATTGATAGGCCGGGTGAGAGAAGTTAGGTTTTTTTGCTAGATGAGTAACCCTAGTTTGAGAAACGCTAGGGAGATGGAAATGAGGACGATGACATTTCATTTTTTGTAGTCATGTGTAGTATACCCTAGGTATGTAGTTGTATAGGGTACTTTTGGCCTAGTGAGTTATAACTTACGTTTATTTGGTTATAATGTAGGTTGCTATGGATGCGTTCGGTATGTCCAGTCGTCAACGACCTCCGATTGGCATGCCTCCGCCGATGTGTTGGTGCAGAGATGATTGCAAAGTTGCAATAAGTGAGCAGGATCACACATACCGGCAAAGATATTGGATGTGTGCTAATTACACGTACTCCCCGGAGAAGCCGAAGCCGCAAGGGAAAAAAGGGAAGTCGAAGAAGCCAGTGGAGGTAATATGAATTATCTTTTAATACGAAATATTTGAACCTTTGAGCTAACAAATTTGCATATGTGAAGGCACCGAAGCCTCCTCCGCCTCTGTGTGATTTTGTGCAATGGATAGATATGGAGATCCGTCCAGAAGACGTAGAGTTTCTTCGCAGGTCACAGGAATGGCACAGGGAGCGCCTCGAACGTCTTTGGGCGGCGAAAGCAGAGTGGGAGGCTGAGCAGAAGAGAAAGGAGGAGAAGGAGCGGTAGGAGCAGGAAGCCTGTGAGGCAGACAGAGAGAGGAAGCGGGAGAGGGCACTACGTGCGAAGCAAGTTGTTCCGGAGGCAGTGAGGAAGGGGAAGTACCCACGCTGCACACAGTAGTTGCATATCTAGTCAGATGTCCGTTTGAAATACCCTAAGGCATGTAATAACGATAACTAGAAACGTTTCATGTGCCAGTTGTACTCGTTGGATGGATAATTTCATTAGGTTCGTAAGCAATTAACGTGTGCTTGGTTGTCATCGCTTGGAATCTACTATTGCCGTGAAATTGAAACTCGAAAATTCACGGTTTTTGATCAGTTTCGTCGAAAACATAGACCGTGAGGAGTATATCATTTGATCGATGAGCATAAACGAAGTAAAGAGTTTTCAGCAGTAAACATAGGATTAATAAAACATGATGTACAAAAGATATAACATATGTACAACAGGCTAACTACTATTGGTACAACGTACTACGGGCCCTAGTTGTGACCTCTAGCCCTCTTTGTCCTCCTACCCTACACTCGCACGTGGCCCTGGGAGTAGGTCAGCCGGTCTAGTGGTACGGCACAGCCAGCGCGTCTCGCCTGCACGGGTGTGGCAGCTGGTGGGTCCTGTGTCTACGGTGGCGGAGCTCCTCCGAGCTGCGAGGAACCTAGTACCTCCTGGATCTCTGTGTCCTTCAAGTCGTCGCCCTCGAAAGGATTCGGTGCCCAACCGCTACCGTGTGCACCCTGTGCGGAGGAGCCAGCACCAGCAAACATCCTTGACGGTGTAGAGTGGAACCCTGTGCAAAAAAATGTTGATAATTGCAAACCGGAATTTTGCAAGGCAAAAGTAAACTTTGTACCGTGCATCTAACCTGAAGGGCCTCCTGTGGTGGCCCTAGGGGCACTGCTCATGCCCTGCTGCGCGTGCAGTTGTGTGGTATGCTCCCTAGGTTGACATGCCAGCTCCGAAGAGATCTAGGTACAGTGTAGCGAAAGCTGCACGGAAGCATATTGATGTAAAACGGTGCATATTATAGAAGGAAACATGGTATGAACCGATAGTTAGCGGAATTTACCTCTGGAGGGGTCAGCTGGCTAATTGGAACCCTGCTGGTGCACTTCTACTCCTGCGGGTCGTGGATGGTGCTGAGGTACAGCTACGGGAGGTATTGTGTCGACCGCACGACAAGTGAGAGCACAAATCATTGTGTGCATCGACCAACGGATCCTCCCGAAAGTCGTCCTCTGTTCCTTCGCAGTCAGCACAATCTCAACGTCTAACCGTCCGAACGCCACATCCACATCAGCCTGAACTTGTCGCGCTGCGTCGGCCTATTTCAAATATGACGTGAATATGTGTTAGAACCGTAGATACCTACAAAGGGAATAGCAAAGTGCAAAGAGAACTTGACTCACCGCGCGGAAGTAGTCCTAGTTACGGTGTGTAGGATACGTGTCAGTCACAGCGGCGACGTGTGGCAGTGGATCAGCCAGGGTGAACGTCATGCGTGTGCGGGTACGGGGCTGGTACCACCTGAGGTATCCTAGGTAGGCGGCCTTAGTGTGTGGACGGACCTCATCGATGGCCTCCTCCGTCACCAACAACCAGTCATCCATGTACCTCTGCAGTCGAGGAACCCACTGAGTGCTGCCTGCCTATCCCCTACGAGTATACCTAGTTGCAGAGAGTGTATTAGACTTCATAAAAGAGTTCTAGTACTCAATGAAGATCACAGCTATACTAACTGGTGCACGTCGTGTGGGACAACCAGCTCCACGGGCACAGGGAAGTGCTGACGTAGGCCGAACTGTCACATCACGTGCTGTGGATAGTAAGGCTCGACGAAGATGTCGAACACCATCGTCATCCAGTATGCCTGGTCATGCATGCAAAGAGCCAAGAGTCCGAGCGGTGCACGGGCCACGATGGCCTGCGGACTGTACGGCTCCTAGACGATGTCGCTGGGCTGCAGGCGGTCGAACTCCATCACGAAGTCGGAGTAGGCCCTCCTAACCTACGCGTGGGCGTAACGACGCTGCAAAATAGGACAGGGAGAACATGTCGGTGTATGCGCATAAGTGGTAAACCTAGAATTTCACATTACATACCTCACGGTGACACCATACTGTCCCTATAGTCGAACGGTCGTCGGCCGACTGCCTATACAAGCCTCTAAGGCCACCCTCATAGGGAGAGTGCTGAATCAGAGGGCGGCTTATCACGAACCGCTCGGCCGCCCATAGTTGCAGAAGGAGAGGGCAACCGGCAATAATCGTATCTGGATCGGTCTTTGTGCACACGTCACAAAGACCACGGTACGTCACCGCTAGCAAAGCAGATCTTCAACTCCACTGGTACGCAACCGTCCTCGCTGTCGACGATCGCACGAGCATAGTGGATAAGTCCCTTGTCCACCGTGTGCCCCGTCGTGCTGGTGAACATCACCCACCCGAACAGCCAAGCAGGTACACCTCCAAGCTCCGCCACACCGAGTAGTCATCGGCATCAGGGTGTAGCTGATCAGGCTAGAAAACAAGATTACTGTCAGTTCCATTGTTGCTTTATAGATCGGGTGATTGTGAATCAATGGAATACGCGACTTATGGTGAACTACAGCAGCCACGCCTGTGAAGGGCCGCTCGTAGTGTAAGCCGGTAGCGAACCCGGCGCACCAAGTCCAAGCCGGTGCTGCACAATCACGAACCGAGCAATGATGTCCTGCACCCAACCATGCGCCCCGTCAACCAGACCCACTGCGTCTCCTGCGAGGGGAAGTCCTAGCAGGTAGGACACGTTCTAGAGTGTGGGAGTTATCTTTGTGGGCACCCCGGAAGTGCATTATGAAGAGTAACTATTACGGCAACGCGAACTATCTAGATGGATGGGGTCTCGAATAAAAGCCAAAAAGTACGGTAACCATCCATTCTCATCGCAGACTTGCCATAATCTTTACCCACTCACAATACAAATCCAAAATGCCGAGAAGTGTACAAAAGAGATAATCATAAGGATAGCTTGCCAGTCCTCCCCGTCATACGCCCGTCAAACCACTCGATGGTGGCGACCAAACACGATACGTACCCCAGAGGACTCGAACCACAATAGCTATCCCCCAACCATCTCAATTATACACAACTCATACTCATGTTCAGCTAGTCCCCAGGAAAGCGACTAGCCTCACACTTTCATCGCAAGCAATTGATAAACATCATAAGTACTCTAAAAATGGATAGACGAGTAGCAGGATTATAGATACTACATAGAGGGTTCACACCCTAATTCATCACAAAGTGACACAAAAGATTTGCAGCGGAATATAAACACAAAAGACAAGAACCAGTGGTGCCAAACCCATGCACAGGGCAACCGACTGAGGGTAGAGCTCAACTCAAACTACTAATTATCCTCGCCACCCTCGGCGGGATAATAGTAGACCACATCAGCTTCGTCGTTGTCCTCACCTGAAAAATAGCAACGTGAGTACGAATGGTACTCCGCAAGACTTACACAATAATAATAGTACAAAGGAAGCATGCTGGTTTCTACATCAAGGAAGAAGGCTATATTGATTTGATTTTGCACAAAGCTGATTTTATTGAGCAAGTAATATTTGAAACTATAAGCATTTTGTGAAATAACTCAATCTGAAATTTTAAGACAGCAAGTATATGGTTCTGAAAATGGAATATAAATGAGCATAACCCATGCTTTAAGCATCATCCATGGGCCATCCTTGCCCAAACAATTGTGCTACACTAGCACACCATTTTTCATGACTAAAGCCAAGTCATAATTAACATTAAAAATCCCTTATATAAACCCATCCATCCATGACTATCCTAAGTCATGGTAACCACATAACCCAAAGTTGGATGCTAACATGACTAACTAACACATCAAGCGTTCGTCCTGTAACCGTGGACACGGCTATTCGAATAGTTCTTACTCTGATCAGAGGTGTACATCTTTACCCACACGATGTGATAAAAGCCAAACGGCTACACTCTAGTTTGATTCGTACCTGCCGGGTACCCACACTCTACACAATTGAGTGCGGACTAGAGGTCACAACAGAACCTTTTGCACGCTTAGCCCCAACCACCTAAACCACGTCTGGGCCCCGGCGACTTAGTCGTGCGTGTGTGATGACTAAGGCGGCTTACCGTCGTGGGAGGCACCTCCGGCCAGTCCAGGCGCGCTCGAGGTCCTCCAACGGAAATCCCTCCTCACGACTGACGGACGGGCGTAGATGCCACAGCCTCCCCGTGCTACTGAGTTAAGCCGTCCCACTCCCGGCGTGTGGAAGTACGTAGGGTGCTGAATAGACGTCAACATGTTCGGTCCTTAACGACCCAGACGAGCTACGTGCATCGGGGAAACACCATCCCTTTCATCGCCCTATCATCCGTCCAAGTCAAACATATTCTCAATTATACATTAGAAGTGATTCTTTTCAGGATTTTAAACCCATCCATTCGCTTTAAAACTAGTTGAACCGATAGCTCCATCTATCGGACCTTTCTAAGTCTAGAAATAAGCATGGCTAAGAATTCGGTAAAATGAAGGTATCCCAAAGTCCTTAACCAGGGGTGACAATGTATAAACATGGCATCAATAAACAAGGAATGGAAATGCATACAATTAGTAATATTAACTCTACCCATTTTCCCCATTTTGAACAGACTGAAGCATGCATATAGATATTGTTTTCACAAACAAATCAATTTATTGAAAACATAGGTTCAATATGCTTAGACGCTTGCCTTGCTGCAGCGAGGGGTCACACTCAGGCTCTGGTTAATCTCCACGTACTCCGTTATCCTCAGAATCTATCGATAAGAAGCAATATGCAAATAAGAAGCAATTAAAACATGTCTATGCAACATGATCAATTAATTATGAGATAAATACAGTAGGTATGGTATGTCCTAACAAGATTTTAGGAGAAAGAACCAAGTCATTTGCATCCCTGGATTGGGGAGATACAAAAATGACAAGGAATAGAAGGGCTGAAAACGGCAAAAGCCGAAACTATAGGAGAACTCTAAGTGGAAATAAGTGCTTGCCTTCTCTGGTTAGGATTTTATGAGTGTGAGTATTTTTATGTGGAAATAAAATATCTTCCTGGTTCCGACAAAATTTGTTTACTGAAATCCGATTGAAAATGATTTAATATGAATTTTACAAGTTTAACAAAAAGAAAGGTTAGAAAATTACTTAGGCCTATTTTGGAGGATTTTTATCAAATATAACTTTTCCACAGTAAGTTTACAATTTTCTGAGTTTAACAGAAGTGGTTTCACATTTTTAGCAAATAGGATGAATTTCTAAAAATTTATAAAGTTCAAGGCCATAAAAAGGTATACAAAAGATATTCTATTTTTAGAGAAAAATCTTACATAGAAGTTTCTCACTTTTTATGTTACAAAATTGAAGAGCACAATTTTATGAATTCACAAAAATTTGGTTTACCTCAAAAGGGGTTATAATGGATTTATATAAATATTTCAAGTTCTTAAGCACAAAAATGAGTTATTATTGTTTCTTATTATTTTATAGGATTTTCTGTACAAAAGTGGTAATATTTTATTAGACAGTATTAAATTTCACAGATTTACAAAACTAACAAAATTGGTTTCACTCAATACTGAGTTAAAATGACCAAGATATGAATTTATAAAGGTAGGGCCTGAGCGCCATACAGACAGAACAGAGTCAGGCGCCTGGGACAACAGAACGGACCGTCCATTCCCAGAGTGGATGGTCCGGCGGGTGAAACAGAGGAGGGCGCGAGCAGATAGAGCCGGAGAGCTTCTCGGCGCGGTGACAGCGAACGGCGGCTCGGCTGTAGCCGGGCCCCAAAGAGAAAAGATAGAGGAGTTCACGGCGGAGCTAAGGGCGGTCTTCTTGACACCCTTGGTTACCGGATCTCGCCGACGGCGAGCTCCACGCGGGTCTTTTCGGGCCGACGAGACAAAAGAGGCTACGGGCTCGGGCTGATTAAACTGATGCATGCAGGCACTATCTTAGAGCTCTAGGAGTCTCACCAAGCGACGCGTGGGGTTCCGGCAGAGTCGGCGCAGCAGCAGCGACGTCGAGGACGGCTCGGTGGCGGCGGAAAGCTTCGGCTCCACGACGGTAGTTCACTTCAGTCGGCCTGCGGCTAGGACATGGTGTCTAACAGGTTAGAAACTTCCTGAGGACGGCTACAGTGTAAAGAATCGAATCGGGGCTCACCACAGAGGACGAATCGGCGGTGGCGGCGGATTGACCGGAGGGGAAGAAGACGATGTCGATCTCTCGGTATACTGTGTCGCGGTTCGATTGGTCGAGGCCAGCGTCTCCTGGGAGTGAGGCGACACTAAAGGCGAGGTGGTCCGGTCAGACTTGCTCCGAGGCGGCCGGAAACAGCGAGGCAACGCCGGCGGCGGCGCAGCAGAGCAAAGAGCGAAACACGACGGCCTCGACCGGCGATCCTAGGGCAACCAAGCACAAAAATGGAACGGTCAGAAGGTATAGATCATGTTCCCGAAGCTTAGAAAGGGTGGAGCTCACTGGAGCAACCTCGAGCTCAACCGAACACCTTCAGCAGAGGGAAGAATAAGCTTGACGGCGTGATCTTGGGGATTCTGTGGATTTCTCCGGTGGGAGCGTGAAGAGGAAGGGCGAGAGGTTCTACTGGCGGAGTTTGAGTCGAAATGGTCGATGCTCCATGGAGGAGTTCATCTAAGTCACTCTGTGTGTGCTGTGGGAGAGGAGAACGAGAGGAAGACACGTCTGCCATGCAATGCTGAGTCGTCTCCACTGCTACAGTGTTCAGGGTGGGTCCCACATGTCAGGCAACAATGTTCTACTCATATTTAGCTAGACTTACTCTATGACTTGTGGGTCCTTGGAGTTAATTCCTATGGAAAAGAGAGGGGTGTGGGTAGGAATGGGGTGAAACTCACTGTCCCAAGACTGGCAGAGGCTTACAGGTGGGCCAGGGTGTTGTGGGTCCCACTGGTCAGTGAAAGATGAGAGGAGCAAACTCCAGAAACTAAGTCTTGCTAGCTGTCAAGCAGGCAGTCTTTACACTACTGTTTCACTAGATTAATGAGGAGCATAAATGGTGGGAAAATTAATGGAGGTAGAGGAAGATGTGTTTAACATGCTGACCAAATTTCATGGTTAGAAGTGTTCTGGTTTGCCTTTGGTGAAAATGCAAATTAGGCACACTGATCCAGTCTTTCTGCAATTTAGTTCATTTCTCCAGTGCCTTGATCTTATCATTTTATGTGTTTTCTTTGGGAGATAAATTAATCCAAAATTCCTGATGATAGGGTTCATGTTGGCACACACTTTGGAAAAAGGGCTCTGTCTAATTAGACTTCATTTTCACGTGGTGAATTTTAGAAGTAAACCAATTCATTTCGGCTAGCCTCCTAGCTTTGCTGAGTTGAGGGATTTCGTTGAAGTATTTATTGAAGTGATAAAATTATGTAAAATTTACAGGGGCTTACTCACATCACCTGACAGGTTTAGGAATTTTTGTAGGATTTTTAGATATATAGAACTTAGAAAGTGACAACTAGCACAAAGCAAAGGATTAGCTAGGGCTTAACACTAATTACCTAAATTTTAGATTTAGGGCTGTGACAATCTTGTCGCACGGTAGGTGGAATGTGTGCATCTCCGGTCTCCAGCAATCCACCAGTGCTGCCAGAAGTGACCGGTCAGCGTCCCACCGCCTGGCAGGGTCCCTCTCGTCCGGTGCAGGCTCAACTAGCTGCACAGCGAAGCAGTCCAGACTCATGTAACCGTAGAATATAGCACTGTAGGTCAATATTGGGGAAAATAGATATATAAAAATATTGAGAATAAATGTTGCTACAGCTCTTACCTCTCACGAAACCGAGGGTCTATCCGCAGGAGGTGACGTGAAGGCCGTGGACGGAAGGTGCTCAGCTTGGCACACTCAACGGCTGACAAGTAAGACCAGTGGGACCGGTCGAGGCCCCGGTCGAGCAGCTCCGGTGTCTGGTACGCCATACCTGCATGCAAATAGAGAGTTAGCATAATTTTTATTATGAAAGCAACAAGTAAGAGTAAGTTCGCAAAGTTAATTAAACAGCCACATTAAAAATTATTGTTAAGGTTCATAGCATTATTACATGAAAAATAAAAGACTACAATACAGTACATATCATTCTATAACAAAAATCAAGCACGCAACATAGCAGGAGAATTTAAATTATAGAATCTCTATTACATCGATACATGAACTAACACTACATCGCAGCACCACCAAATGCTCGAGAACATCTAGGACGGGGTTGTCTTGAAGTTGTGCCTTCACCCGGGGAACGACTGCCATCAACGCCTGAACCCGACGGTCCAGCTTCCGCCGCACTCGGATCGGTTGCATCCTTCGGACATTTCTTATAGGTATGGTCTTTTTATCGCACTTTGAACAACGTTTATACCTTCCACCTGCTTTTGACTCATCCAGTCATTATGAATGCGTCTTGTCTTGCGGCGATCTGCTTTATCCCTCAATTTTGTTGGGTCAGGAATGTAGATAACTTAGGGATGCTCGATAGTAAATATCCCCGCAATACCGAAGCCGTATATCTCGCCACTCCAGGTACTGTAGATTGCTTCTTTCCTGAAATAAGGTGAGACAAAATGACGTGCTTTTATCACACACTCAGCGCTCATGGCAATAACGTGAGAACATGGCTTATGGAGTAGAGTAGGCTTTCGGTACGAGCACTAGTAGGTTCCATTTTCCTTCAGCATGCACTCCTACACAACTCTTTTAGGTAGAGTCGACGCATGCCTTTGTCGACACACAATATTTCAAACCTGTGCTCTTGTGTACCTTGAGGTATAGCTCGATATCTTCGGGCCTTATTACTTTTATCTTACATGTACTTAGTCAGTAGTGTGTCAAAAAAAAGATTATTATCTGCCATGGAGGGGCCAGTTGCTCTAAACCGATCTCTGAAGTACGTGCATGCGCCATGCAAGATAAATTCAACAACGCCAATAAGTGGGAGTCCTCGAACACCACGCATCACCCAGTTATAAACCTCTACCAAATTTATGATCATTATACCGAATCGAGAACCATCTTTGTTAAACAACAAAGCCCATTTCTCCTTTGGCTCATTCTCAATCCACTCCGAAAATTTCCTAATCAACGATGCCGACTTTCTTCTCATACGAGGTCTATCACTTGGTAAAGGTTCAAGAGTTTATAGAGCCTTATCCCCTATAAGGGTAGCCCACCTAGACTGCTCCTCTATTTGTTTAGACGTCAGCTCATCCAACCTCCTTCAAAGCTCATTGAATTTTTTCTCTTGATTCTGGATGCACAACCTCTTGAAAAGATCCATAAGGTGCTTATTCTTAAACTGCCTGTAAAAATTAGCACCTATATGAAGCATGCACCATCTACTTCAAACATCAGACCACCTTAGTGGGTATCCCTTACCAGCGCATCCATCCCTCAATTCCTCAATTGCCCGTAGCAAGCCGACGTGACGGTCATGTATTAAGTATACGTCTGACCTCATCCGTACAACTGTAGACTTAACCCGTTCTAAGAAACAGTACTAGCTATCAGTGTTCTCACTCTCAACAAAAGCAAAAGTCACCGGTAGAACTTGGTTGTTCCCGTCAACTCCAATTGCTGTTAATATCTGTCCTCTATACTTTTCGATCAGGAATGTCCCATCGATGCAGACAATGGGACGACAATGCACAAAGGCCTAATGCAAGCACCTAATGCAAAGAATACCCGTTGCAACATACTTTGATTACCATGGTCAATTGATGGGAGAGCTTTCAAGTCGTAGTAGGTCTCCGGATTTCTCTAAAGAATGTAGACTAAAAGACAAGACAAATTATCATACGATGCTTCAAATGTGCCAAACTTCATCTCCACAACCTTCTGTTTCGCCCTCCATGTCTTCGCATAGCTAATTATGTACTTGAATTTTTCCTCAATATATCTAATGATTGACCTTGGTTCGTATTCCAGATCATTCACAATGTGGGAGTATCTCTCTGTTGCAACAAATGCAGATGTCATGTTTCTATGGTATTTCTCGATACCTTATAAGTGACATGAATGCTCGGTTACGATTGAAACTTGCCAATAATCCTTCCATTTTACCCTTGAACGTGTGCACCCACTATGAAGACTCATCATTCACGCACTTTACTTCATACACCGACTTACTTGACTTCACGACTGAGAACTTCCTCTGAAGTGACACCGCCTATTATTTCACTGCCTCCTTCAAATCCTCTATGTATGCATACTTAGCCCCTAGATGACCTCGTTCTCCTTGTACTCTCATGGCACATAATGCCGCTCGGAGATAACAAGTCCGGAGAAGTCCTCCTTGGTCCATTCTACAGGCATTACATTGTCCTCATCAAACGAATCATCATCCTTTGCATGCTCGTTTTCAGCATCTTGCCTATCTATTTCCTCAATAATGGTGACGAAGAGAATGAAGAAGATTTGCCGCACCTGTTGGCTGCCTATCTTCTTCATTCTCTTCGTCATTTTTCTCCATTGTTTTGGCATCACCTCCCGTCGCACTTGGACCCCCATCATCTTGCATGGCCATTGCAACGGTGTTATCCTTCTTGTACATCAACACAAGTATGCCAAGCGGCCAACTACGTTGGAATGTATTCTCCATGTACCATCTCCAAGTAGCAGTGCAATCCACTGACATCAATTCCAAAAAAACCTTTGACTGCATGACTGACTAAAACATACACGGTTATTGTGTTGATCTGGGGGTCGACTCGGAAGCCTCACATCAACCAGTTGTACACTAACCCGAAACTTCTCTCAACTGGCCTATCAATGCCCTTAGCCGTTAAACTGAACTCCGATAGATCTACACCCTGTGGACCATACCTAACATTCCCTTGCTTGTGAAATAACTGAAATACCACCTTATTTGACATCTCTGTTGATGAAAAAATAGAGTTAAACTAGGTACCAACATTCTCGTCATATCTAATACCGTGTAATCGATATTTTATAACTACCATCTGTATACAAATTACGTCGCCTAACAGGTTGACTAAAAAATTACAGATCTACGAGTAATTACTTATTTTCATATAGTACTATGCACGTAACTAGTACAATACTACATCAATTCTTGAATAGAAATAGAAATTGCAAAGGGACAATAGACTTTACCTGTAGACGAATCCGCAAACCGACAGGGCTTCGCCGCTTTCGTTTGCCTTAGCCCTCAGCTCTCTCTTCTTTTTTTCTGTTATTTTTGTGAATTTTATGAACTTTTTGGAGACTGGGAGGGGATTTTATACTGAGCCTGCAAAAAATCGCCCTCACAAAGGATGATTTTTAACACTTTTACAGGCAGTACCCTGCCTTAGAGGCCAGGGAGCCACCATTTATGTGGATGGCCCCCTGCCGGCCAAAAACCGCCCTCCCAGAAGACGGCAAAAGGGCCGCCTACAAAATTGGCCTGCCGTGGAGCCGGTCATTTTGCAAGCGGCCCCCTGGCTAGCCAAAAACCGTCCTCTAGGAGGGTGAAAGGGGGCCGCTTACAAAAACGCCGACCCGTGCGGGTCGGCGTTTTTGTAAGCGGGGGTTTTTGGCTAGCCAGGGGGCCGCTAGGGTGCTGCCTGCAAAATTGCAGACGGCCGTCGACCGCCGATGGCTATCTGCCACGTCATTAAAACACTCTCTAAGAGAGCATTTTTTAAAAAAAACACCCTCTCAAAAAGCGTTGGGAGTATATTTTTTAAAATTTTTTTAAAAAATATACTTTTATAAATATATTTTTAAAAAAATATAAAAAAATTCGAGATTTGCCTGGCCTATAGCGAGCCTGAGCAACACATGGTTGTCTTTGCTTGCTTTCCTGAATAGTTGCCTTACGCAGGCCATCGAAAATGAACCCAGGCATGGTGGGCGCCTCCTTCCCTTCATTGTTTTTTTATTGATATGACTACTACCAACACTTGTCATCATCTAACTAAAACAAGTAAACTTTTCATATTTAATATATTTACTCAAGCCTAGGCCTTCAACCAAACAACAAACCAGGTCAGGCAAAACCCAACACAAAATTTCCTTCCACACAGGCATGACTTTTTTCTCAGGCATAACGCTCGGGTCACCAACCAACCAGGCCATCAGTACGATGCCCAGTAGCTTGAGGTACGTGTGAAACCGTGAAAACCAAAGCCCTGGCTCGCTCAAGCGAGAAATCTCAAGGGTTGGCCCAAATCTAGTATTGGGTCAACCCCAGTGACTAGTTCCTTGCGTTAAGGTTGCAAAGATCTTATTTGGTAGAGTTTCTACTGGCTACAGCTTCTCTAAAAAATCTATAGTTAGCAGAAGATTTTTACTTAAATTCTGATAATCTGTAGTTGCATAATCTAAAAATGAACTGCCAGAAAGTGGAAAACCTAGCCTCTCTACATTCTTATCAGCTGGTTTCTCATCAGCTGTTTATCAGAACCTTAAGCTTCTCCAAACAGGACCAAAACCCAGTTACAAAACTGGAATGCCCGCATGATAGCATTACATGTTTTTAAAATACTTTTAACCATCGAAATAACCTCCAATATACATGCTTGATCATTACCCTTTCTAATCAGCATAATCATATGGATTATTTAAAATATAACGGGCATGAAATTATTTTTCTTGACACATGTATTAATGTTTTCACATATCAAATCTTTTTTACTTGAGATTTCATTTTATTCCACGTATATTATATAATGTCATCTGTTTGAGATCAGGAGAGTATATTATTTTGCAGTAAGCACCAGCAACATGCACAAGAAGAATTTTCAGAAGGCAGCTTGCATGAAAAAGATCTGGCGCACACATACATCACGAAGGAACCATACAGACTGTGACACAAACTCCTGACATTATGGACTGGTTTGATTTGAAGCCAAAACAAGCCTTATCAAATTTTGGTCATAGGCACATTTTGACATAGCCATTTTGGAAAGGTCAAATTGTGTTTGGTGAGGGCCTAAAATTGATCTTGCCACTTTTTTCTCTCTTATCAATAACATTACCATTTTTTTCATAGGCTGGCCAAAGTTTGGATTCAAACCAAAAACTTTCCTTACTACTGTAACTTTCCTTACTACTGTTTGTGTGACAAAAAAAAATGATAAGACCACTTTAGACCATGAACCAAACCGGCCCTATGTCCCTCAGAAACATATTGATGACTGGTGTTTTACTGACTCACCAGGATGAGGAAGCTATGGTGTTTTATAGTGTTGCATCAAGTGGATCCAAAGTTTCCAAACGAGGCTTGTTCTTGCCGAATGGGGCAGGCACGAGATGTCATATAGAACAAGTGAGCAAGTAACAACAACATGCATACTCTGATTCTCCCTGGTACATCTTGAAATGCAACCGGAAGTCCAGCATTGTCTATCAAGTTAGCTCGAATCCCGTATTAGGAGCTCCTGCTTATGCACCACGTTCTAGGCAAGATGTGGATATTGGCAGTCATGTCCACAAGATATAGTTGTAACGGCTTTAAAAATCACTAAGTTTGAAAACCGTTTTTTTTAATTGTGAATTTCGAAAATCACATCGAGTTTTTCCGTTTCGTTCAATTTTAAAAGGTTGTTCTTACCTCTTCCTTCCTTGTTTGTTGTTTTTTTTATTTTTGTTTTCTTATCTCTCAGAATATGTCTTTGTTTCTCTTCTCTCTCGATCCTTTGAAATTCCTATCTTATTTTCCTGTGAGCTATCCAAACACAATATTTTTTAAAACCCTTGTGTTTTCCATTCCTACAGTGTTCATTTTCACGTAATATTTTAATCCAATGTTTTTTTTCTTGTATTTATAAAATTCTGTGTGTTAGCGTGATCTCAGGGCCCTTCGGCTTCTCCTCAGGTCCCTTCGGCTTCTCTGGGCTATATATTGTACTGCACCCCATTGAGTAATTATATTATTATTACGCGTGAATTTATTCCCCGCTTTCATGGTATCAGTTTTCTTCCTTCCTGTGACCTATCGCTTCCACAAACTCTAACCAGCCGCCATGGCCGAACTTCCCCAGACCGACACCGATCGCGAGGCCGCCGCCGCCCGCGATCGTGAACTGGAGGTTGCTGCCGATCGCGCCCGTCAACGCGTCCTCCTCACCGACGCTGCAGCCGCCGCCACCCAGGCTACCTCCGATGCCCAGGCGCGCGTCCGTGCTGCTGCTGCCGCCCTGGAGAAGGAGCGCGAGGCCGCCGACGCCCTCGCGCGTGGGGCTGCCTCGGCCCGGCAGCGCGCCGCCCTCGACGCTGAGTTTGACGATTACGACGGCCGGGATGTTTTCTGTGGCGCCCATTCCGACGCCGCCTCCCTCGAGGCCCTCGCGGTGGCCAACCTCCACGCCCAAGCCGCTGGCGTCCAGAATATTCATGCCTTGGTGCCCATTGTTCTGGACATCTCCTTGTCCCACTACAACAAATGGTGCGACCTCGTGCTTCTCACCCTCGGCCGCTACTCCCTCACTGACCACGTCACGTCCGACGACGTCCTCGACACTCCGGCTTGGCACCGCATGGATTGCGTCGTGCTGTCCTGGATCTACGGCACCGTCTCCACCGAGCTCATGGACCTCATCCGTGTGCGTGGGAACACCGCTCGGTCTGCCTGGCTAGGCATCGAGCACCAATTCCTCAGCAACCGTGAGACGCGCGCCCTGCACCTTGACGCCGAGTTCCGCACCTTCGTCCAGGGCGACCTTTCCGTCACGGACTAATGCCGCAAGATGAAGAGCATGGCGAACGCTCTCGTTGACCTTGGCGAATACATTCCCGACCGCACCCTAGCCCTGAATGTTCTCCGCGGGCTCAGTGCGAAGTACGCCTACATGACCCCCCACTTCAAGCAGCAACGTCCGTTCCCGACCTTCGGCGAGGTGCGTGGCGATCTCCTCTTGGAAGAGCTCACCCTACCGGCCGCCTCATCGTCGGCCCTTGTTGCTACAACGCTCGGCGTTGCCAAGGGCGTCGGCGCCCCTGCTCCGCCCGGCACCGTCCCTGGCACTTCCCTGCGCCCACCTGCGCCAGCCGCATAGGGTGTCAACAACAACCAGGGAGGCGCTGGCACCAATCAGAGCCGCCGTCAGCGTCGCGGCGGCGGCAAAGGCCCTAGCTAGCCCGCCACTGGCCAGCCACCCTCCGGCCAGGTCGGCGCGCCTTGGCCGTCCTTCTACAACCCGTGGACGGGCACTATTTAGATGTGGCCCCGCCCGCATACTGCTCCAACCGGCGGGCCAGCACCTCGCCCCGCCCCGTCCGCGGCGCCCCACGCCCTGTTCGCCGCTGCCCTAGGGCCCTTCTCTCTGCCAACGCCACAGCAGCATGGTCCGCCCCCGTCGGTCCCTGGCGCTCTGGTCGTCCACCTGGCGTCTGCGGCGGTGCCCTGGACACCTTGGGCTGGGGCCTCCTGGGACCAGCAGGCCTTGGCGAACGCCTTCAACACCATGACCGTCCTGCCCCCCGCCACCGGCGAGTGGGTTATGGACTCGGGCGCCTCGTCCCACATGACCCTGACACCGGTAACATCTCCTTGTTCTGCCTCCCACGTTCTTCCGTTCCGTCTTCCGTCATTGTTGGCAATGGGTCTACTCTTCCTGTCACACACACTGGCTCCACAGTCCTTCCTGGTCCTTTCGTTCTTAATAATGTTCTGGTTGCTCCAAATATTATTAAGTCCCTTATTTCTGTGCGCCAGTTCACCACTGATAATCACTGTTATGTTGAATTTGACCCATTCGGCCTCTCTGTGAAGGATCTCCGTTCCAGGAACGTGATCGCCAGGTGCAATAGCTCCGGGCCGCTCTACTCCTTCCACCTGCCGGTGTCGCCGTCACAGCCCCACACTCTCCTCGTCGATGTTTCCTCCTCCGTCTGGCATCGCCGACTTGGACACCTCGGCAATGAGGCGTTCTCCAGACTCGCTAACTCTTCGGCTATCTCGTGCAATAAAGCTCTCTGTGACCCTCTGTGTCACGCTTGTTAGCTTGGTCGCCACGTTCGTTTGCCTTTTGTCAGCTCCACTTCTAGGGCAACCAACATTTTTTATCTTATTCATTGTGACTTGTGGACCTCCCCTGTTTTGAGCGTCTTGGGCTATAAATATTATTTAGTCATTCTTGATGATTGCTCTCATTTTGCTTGGATGTTTCCCCTGCGTCTCAAGTCTGACACCTTTTCCACCTTAACTAACTTTTTTTATTATGTGGCTACCCAGTTCTCCCGCACCATCAAAAGTATCCAGTGCGACAATGGCTGCGAGTTCGACAACTCCTTCACCCGCAGTTTTTTCTCACACACGGAGTTGTCCTTCGCATGTCCTGCCCCTACACATCCCAGCAGAACGGCAAAGCTGGACGCACCCTTCGTTCGCTCAACAACATGGTGTGCTCGCTTTTGTTTCAGGCATCTCTGCCTCCCTCCTAGTGGGTCGAGGGTCTCCACACCACCACTTATCTTTTTAATCGGCTTCCCACCAAAACCCTTCCCACCAGCACGCCTCACTTTGCCCTCCATGGCTCTCACCCCTCCTACACCCACCTTCGTGTGTTCGGCTGTGCTTGCTACCCTAACCTTTCTTCTGTCGCTCCTCACAAACTCACTCCCCGCTCGACTTTGTGCGTCTTCCTAGGGTACTCCTCCAATCACAAGGGATACCGGTGTCTCGACCTTTCCTCTAACCGTGTTATCATTTCGCGGCATGTTGTCTTCGATGAGACCCAATTCCCTTTCTCCCATACCCGCCCTTCTCTTCCTAGTGACTTCGAGTTTCTCTCTGACATTGTGGTTCAGTCGGTGCCCATCGGCCCGCCTTGTCCGCCCTTTGATGCAGGTACTTGCCAATCGCCTCCCGCGGTTTCGACACCTCCTGCGCCACGTGCGGCCACGACGTCTGCTGCTAGCGCCAAGGCCCCGTCGTCGCTCGGCCTGCCCCTGGCATCTCCCGCGCCACGTGTGGCCACGTCATCGCTCGCGCCATGCGTGGCCACGATCACCGCACCCGGCGCCCTTCCGGCGTTCTCTGCCCTACGCGCGGCCACACCGGTGTCTGCGCCCGGCGTGCCCCCGGTGTTCCCTGCGCCACGCACAGCCACGCCGGCCGCCCCGGTGTCCCCCGTGCCACGCGCGGCTATGCCGTCCCCCGCGCCACGCACGGCGCCCGTCCCCCGAGTCGTTTCGACATGCACCGGTACCCGCGCAGTTGACGTCATCGCACCCATCACCAATGCACATCGCATGGTCACGCGTGGGAAATCCAGGTGTCCTCAGATCCGTTGATCCTCCACGTGGACACTGCGTCACCTCTCCCAAAGACCTATCGTAGTGCGCTCGCCGACCTTGCTTGGCGCGCAGCCATGACCGAGGAATTCGACACTCTCCAGGCCAACCAGACCTGGGATCTGGTTCCCCGGCCCCCTAGCGTGAACATTGTGACTGACAAATGGGTGTTCAAGCACAAGTTCCATGCTGACGGCTCCTTGGATCGTCACAAGGCCCACTAGGTTCTCTGTGGGTTCACCCAGCGCCCCGGCGTCGACTATGATGAGACGTTCAGTCCTGTCGTGAAGCCAGCTACTGTTCGCACAATACTGACTCTCGCCCTGTCTCGCGATTGGCCTGTCCATCAGCTTGACGTCAAGAATGCCTTTCTGCATGGTATTCTCTCGGAGACGGTGTTCTGCTCTCAGCCGACTGGCTTCGCTGACTCCGCGCATCCCGACTGGGTGTGCTGCCTCAACAAGTCATTATACGGCCTCAAGCAAGCTCCTCGCGCCTGGTACAGTCGCTTCGCCACTTACCTACTCAGCCTTGGATTCATGGAGGCCAAGTCTGACACCTCACTGTTCATCTTTCGGCGCGGCTCCGACACGGTCTACCTCCTGCTCTATGTGGATGACATAGTACTGACAGCCTCTTCTCCTGCATTGCTCCGTCAGACTATTACAGCTCTTCAGCGGGAGTTCGCCATGAAGGATCTAGGCGTTCTTCACCATTTTTGGGGGATCTCCGTTCACCGCTGCTCATCGGGTCTGTTCCTCTCCCAACGGCAGTACATCTTGGATATTTTGGAGCGCGCCAGCATGGCGGATTGCAAGCCTTGTTTGACACCGGTTGACACTCAGTCTAAGCTGTCTGGTACCACTGGGTCTCCCGTCAGCGACCTGACTCACTACTGCAGCCTGACTGGAGCTCTTCAGTACTTGACGTTTACTCGTCCGGACATCTCCTACGCCGTTCAGCAGGTGTGTCTTCACATGCATGATCCTCGGGAGCAGCATCTTATTGCGGTGAAGCGCATCCTTCAGTATCTTTAGGGGACCGTAGACTACGGGTTACTCCTTCACCGCATCACGCCTTCTGAGCTTGTCGTCTACTCTGACGCCGATTGGGCCGGGTGCCCCGACACGCGCAAGTCTACCTCGGGCTACGCTGTGTTCCTGGGTGCTACTTTGGTCTCCTGGTCGTCCAAGCGCCAGCCGACAGTCTCTCGGTCCAGTGCGAAGGCTGAGTACCGCGCCGTGGCCAACGGCGTTGCTGAGGCCGCCTGGTTACGACAACTTCTTCAGGAGCTCCACAGTCCTCTTCCTCAGGCTTCGTTGGTGTACTGCGACAACGTCAGCGCCATGTACCTCTTGACGAACCCTGTTCAACACCAGCGCACCAAGCACGTGGAGATCGATCTCCACTTCGTCCGCGAGCGGGTCACTGCCGGTGATGTTCGCGTCCTTCATGTGCCCACCACGTCGCAGTTTGCCGACATCTTCACCAAGGGCTTGCCGACCTCCGTCTTCACCGAGTTCCAGTCCAGTCTAAACGTCTGTCGAGCCGACGTCCTGACTGCGGGGGGGGGGGGGGTGTTAGTGGGGCTATATATTGTACTGCACCTCATTGAGTAATCATATTATTATTACGCGTGAATTTATTCCCCGCTTTCACTGTGTTCCAAAGGAGTGGCTAAGCCACTTGTTAATTAAGTTAATGTAGGCTTGACGGGTATAAGAAGATAAGAAACCTAGTTTACTCCAATAATCCAAACAAATTCTTGTGTTTGTATAAAGTTTCTATGTTTTTAATTCCAATATTTTGCACATGTATACATATTGTATTCTTTTGTTTTTTCTTATTTCTAAGTTTTTTTAATCATGCATTCCCCGGGGTGGGGGGAGCTAAAAAGTATGCTTATTAGACCTATAAATTCATGTCAGCAAGTAATCACATATCATCAAACGAAAATCAAAGTAAGGCCCTCTTTCGTTTGTAGAAAAACTAATTTCAAGGTCAAACATAGGACTATTCACCACTTCATCTATTTGGTTTGCAGGAGTGAAGGAAAGAAAAGTGTAGGAAAATGTCCTTTGTATATGATTTAAAAGGAATTTTACAGGTAAATTTACATCCAAGAGCACTTTTTTTGGTTCATACGCGTAGGACCGAGGCAAAGCACATGACTGTTATGTATATTTGGCCTCAAGTTGCATGGATTGACATTCAGACCTACTATTAACTTAGGGCGCGTTTGGTAGGGATTCTCGGAGTTGATTCTCAATCGGATCAATTGGAACTGAGCCAAACGGACAAAAAAATCCCCCCGTTTCTCAGCCGAATCGATCCGCTGTAATTTTTAATTTTACACATGAATAGAGAATCGGGCAAAAGGTGGCTTCTCGTGAAAATCTCCATAAGAATCAGAATCACAAGATTAAAATCATAGAATCTAGAGCTCTACCAAACAGGCCCTTAATAGTTAGCATTCCTACGTTTTCCTTACCAACCATCCAAAAGATTCTTCCAATGCTTCTCCTACCTTTTTCAATCATCTATTTTACGCTCCCAATCGTATCACATTGCAACTTTTTCCTATTATTGTGTTTCAAAGGAGTTATAAACATTTCTACGTTTTTTTCTATTATTGTTTCAAAGGAGTCATATAAAAGTTAACCACTCTATAAACTAGTGTTACATAATCGGTTATGAACAAAGGACCTATTTAAAACACAATTTTCTTACGTGTCTTCCATATAATATGTAACAAAAAGAGATATTTCATAGAAAATTTGTACGAATTTTACATGAAACAGTTCTTCTTTCTGGCATTCTAAAATACTCCCTCCATTCCATAATACTATTATCTTAGGCATTTGAATTTATCCTAAAGTACTACTGCTTCTCTATCTATCAACTAATAATAATTATCTCTCTATTAATTTTTTAACATAACTTCTTATTTAAACCAATTACAGCCATTGCTCGCTCTAGTTTTAATTTTTTTAAAAAATAAAAAGGTACTACTAATAATATGGGACCGAAGGAGTAGATTTACAGTGGGGCTATAAAACCTCTCAAGGGCACCCTCCCTCCATTTCCCGTTGACAGCACACTCTCATTGGCCACTTTCCCTTCCTCGACCGCTATACCTTTCCTTCCTCGTAGTAGAAGCTGCTGCTGCCCCGCCCTCCATGGCTTCAGAATCTCTGCAATGCAAGGTACCAACGACGACAACATTCTCGCTCACAATCTCACTAGTCCTAGGCTCCTAGTTTGTCTTCCTTCTGCATCCACTAGGAGAATGAGAAAACATTTCTTTTTCAGCCCAACCAGCAATCTGAAGTTCCATGTTCAGAGATAGATGATTGATTATGATTTGATTCATGTGTAGATTTTGGCTCTCAGGGTGTCCATCCACTGCGAGGGATGCAAGAAGAAGGTGAAGAAGGTGCTTCAGAGAGTTGAAGGTGTGTATCAAATCACCTGTATTTTGATGCATTTTAGCTCCCATTTTTCATGTTGCAGATGCTGCAGTTAGTTTCATCAGCAAAGCATCTGTGCAAACAGAATTTTTTTTCTCTTTCAAAAAAGCAGAGAAAACGTGACTAAACTGACAGAATAATGCTCTGTTCACTAAACTGACAGAATAATGCTCTGTTCCGAAGGCGTATACAGATGCGACATCGATGGCCGGAGCAACAAGGCGACGGTCACCGTCACCGGCAAGGTCAGCGCCGACACTCTCATCAGGAAGCTGAGGAGGGCCGGGAAGCAGGCCGAGCAGTGGCCGGAGGAGCAGCAGCAGCAGCAACCCAGTGGCAGTCAGTGCCCAGAAGAAACCAAGAAACAAGCTGCCGAGCCGGACAAGTCCGGCGAGCCGGCTGAGCCGGACAAGCCGGCCTCCGGCGACGCCGTAGAGCGAAGCGACCCAAAGGCCTCCCCCGAAGAACCCAAGAAGACCGCCGGCGAGGATGCGGCGCCGGCCGAAGACGGCGGCACAGAGAGCACCGAAGCCAATGCCAGCGGCAGCGCCGGTGACGGTGGCGTCGAGACGGTCACGGCGCAGCAACCCAGTGAGCCCAAGAGGAGAAGGAAGCATCAGCAGCCGCCGCCGCAGCAAGAGGAGAAGGCAGGCGAAGCCACCATGGCGGCGGCGACAACAACGCAGGGCAGCCATACGGGCCCCTACCCATCGCCGTTGCAGCAGCAGCCGTTGCACGTCATGAGCTACAACGTGGCGCGGCCGAGCTCGAGCGCCGCATACTACGCCGCCGCGCCGGGGGCAGCAGCGCCTGCATCAGCAAGGCCGCCATTGCCGCCGCCGCCGCCGCAGGAGCACTCGTACGCGTACTCGCCGTATTACTCGCAACCGTCGCCTTACCGCTACGGCTACTACAACTACAACTACGGCGGCCACGCAACGCCGCAGAGGAGCGCGTCCTCGCCGGCGAGGAACTCCTATGGCGATCTTTTCAGCGACGACAATGCCAACTCGTGCAGCCTCATGTGAACTCTTTGCAATGTCATATGAAGCAAGCTAGAAAAATATATATTCAGATTACATGTTTAGAGTTGCTAAGCTTATCTATTTAGCATATTTAAGTCATGCTACTATTGTAGAAATTTCAAAGGTAGCTGTTGTATTAGTTGTCAGAAGTTCTCCCTGTCGAGCAAAAGGCAAGTCTTGTAGCAACATTTTGTAAGATGACATGCCTGAGCTTGTGATGACTATTTGCAACCACGACAGCAGTATCTTGAATTGTTTCAATTCATTATCTTTTATGTATATTTGATTTATTATGCAGTTATACTATCTTAGTGGTGCTGAGAGGATTTGAATTTATCAGAAGTTCAGCAGAAAAAAAAATACTGCATTGAGATCATTGCAGAGAAGACTGGATGACAAAAATAATTTTGCCAGGAAAGACCCAAAGATTTGAAAGAGATGGAATTATATGCAATTATAGTTCTGGTCAGGCTACTGAAACTGTCGAGCTTGATGAAATCATGTGCTAATTACCAGATTCGGTCAAGATGTTGTACTGTTATAGTCAAATCTGACTCAACTGAATGCAGGTCTTGTAAGAAACATGTACTCCAGTGGAGTTCAGAAATGTTCAACTTGGTATACACAACAACAGTTTTCTTTCAGACAAGTGAATTCAGGTCACTTGTGATACTAATTGCCACCAAAATGCTAAGCAGCTTCCATTATTATCTTAAAAAAATGCAGCTTCCGTTAGACCATTAACCTGATGATGAACACACAACTTGGCCAACCCTTTTCCTGTTGTGTCCATTCAGAGAAGATAACAAAACAAGCCAAGAACTAACTGGGTTTCAAGTGTCCTTTTTCTGATTTTCTCATTGAATGGCAAGAGCAAGCAGCAAGCAAGCAAGGATAGCAGGTGCAGGCAGCAATGCTGGTTTCACCTTTTTCTCCCAGCAGGATATGCTGAAGCTAACATGGCAAGGTGCATTTAATGTTGCAGCGCACTGACAAGACCAGCTTGGGGCTTGGGGTATAGTGTTGACCATGAATGAATGACCAAGGACACAAGGTTCAGACAGAGCTTGCATCCACGGCTAAAGAAAACACTTACAGTTTGTGAAAGAAAAAGATAAGAGATGATGAGAGATTCCTTCCTCTGCATATGTACTCCTAGAAGCAAACTGCAATAACATGAAGAGACTAGGAAGATAGTAAGTTTTGTCTCAGTTGTTCAGGACATGAAGGCAACATGGTGTTTTGGGTTTTGCTAGTACAAAGAAGCATGAGTTTGGATCGTGGGCAGGGTGTTTTGGTTCTACGCTGAGTGGTGGGCCCAGATCCTGGAGGATCAAAATAGTGGGGCTCACATGAACAGAACTTAGGAAAGCGTGGTAAATACTCCCTCCGTAAAAAATAAGTTTTTAAATCCCAATACAAAATTAATAGATAGACGAAAAGACTAAAATACCTCTTATCAAAAAAAAAGTATTATTTGTGAATGGGTAGATGAGAGATATTGAAGGGATAAAATTTCTCAATTTACGGACCGAAGATAGGTAAAAGGATAGAAGTTGATTTATTTTAGAATAAAGTTAAAACGTAGAAGTTGGTTTTTTCAGACGCAGGGAGTAAGTACTAGGCCAGTAGGCTTGCAGATTCTAGAATTCAGGCTTGCTTTCTGCATCTCTTGTTCGGAACTTAAATGTTACGCACTACATTTAAAAATATAAGATATATTAGGATTATATTAAATTTTTTTATAATATATCATCAACAACTATAAAATTAACATAATATAAAAATATTATTAAATACGAATTTAGTGGTACTATATGTATGATATTAAACACATATATTTTTATTTTAATTATTAGTTAAAATTTTTAAATGTTGACTTTATAAAAAATAAGGAGCCTTATATTTTCAAACGGAGCTGATAGTAGAGACTAAAATTAGGGTTGTCAATGTCTGAAAACCTCAAATAACCAATTCTAGTTGATGTTGCTGTATTTATCTATTATGATGGAATAATACTAGCAGTGCAAATACTAAGGGAACTGTGGATCATTCTGTTCATGTTTTCAGGAGTAACATTTGATAGTTTCAGACACGCCAAAAGTATCACTGATGAGCATATGCTTCATCTGTTTATATATTTCTTTATCTTCCTCTCATGACCCATGGATGGTGGTTTGCTTACTACAAAACCGCAACTTTTCTGACAGCATACATTTGACAGATGACTTTGTGGATGAGTGGATCATTCGGCCAATGTTTTCAGATTGTTTTAATAAATAACACCGTTAATTTTTATCGTGACGTTTGACCATTCCTCTTATTTGAAAAATTGGTGTGAATATAAAAAAATATGATAAACCAAGTCATAATAAAATAAATTATACTTACTTAAATTTTTTAAAATAATAAGAATGGTTAAACACCATATTAAAAATCGACGGTGTCATCTATTAATAAAAAACAGAAGGAGTATTTCTTATCTTCCTCTCATGACCAGTAATTGTTGGTTTACTTACAAAACTTGGAACTTTTCCTGACAGCATAGTAGCATACATTTGACAGATGACTGTTCTTTGGTCGCTGCATTTTCGTCACTCAAATTTTGTCTTCAAAATGCAACTATACTGAGTTTGGTGCCATTTGTTGAGCAAAGTTGGCAGTCATGAAGATTTTGTTGGTACGCCTACACTGCAGCAAATCAAGCAAATCGGTTCCTTGGCAAGGAGACTGGTTGGTTGCCTTCATGTCCTGGACATCAGGGTTCTGATATATCGACAATATTTTAAGTCTGTAATCAGAACCATAGAACAAAAAACTCAAGCAGAACAAAAAACTCAAGTACTAGAAGATCGGGTGAATTAACGGCCATTAAATTCACAATTGACGAACTCCATCAAACCTTGTCAAGTAGAACTAGCCACTCCTGTAGCATCAGGTAGCCTTGTGCATTCGAAGCAGAGCAAAGGAGAATGGTCATGTCAAACGGAGGAGGTGATGGCAGGCAGAGGCAGAGGCATAGGCAGCGGCGCATGCAGATCAGTGGTCGGTCATCCATGGACAACTGCATCTAGGGCTAGGAGTAGCCATTAATTAGCCTTCTCTCGGTAAGATGCCAATCAAGGCTATAGGCCTATGTCCTGTATCCTACGCGATCCAAGCAATACATTTGTTTGTACGCTCCATATAAGAGAACAAGCGTCGAAAATACTGTATTTTTTTTTCTTCTGACCACCTTGTCAAACTCTCTTTAGCTGACTTTTTTGTGTGTAAGAACAACGATATTATAGAACAGACATAACCTTTGATGCAAGATCCGTTGTAGTCTAGTTGGTTAGGATACTCGGCTCTCACCCGAGAGACCCGGGTTCGAGTCCCGGCAACGGAATCCTTTTTTTTTGGCACACTGGTACCATGAGAGCAACATCTCAATTTCTTTTTTCGATTTTGAAACAGCTTATAGGCCAGGCTAGGTAGCCACACGTGAAGATAGATCATTAGCATATGATTAAACAATTTAAGAAACGTGTTAAAAACGAGGTAGTAGTTTAACCTCAAAGCTGATAAGGACGGAGCAGTTGGATGCCAGGCAGACCCTCTTCTTCCTCACCAGTCACCACCACCATCTCGCCCACCAAGCAGAACCAGCACCTATCATCACACTCTCAATAACTCCAGAACCAGCAGCACCTATCAACTCACTCAATAGCTTATGACCCTGTAAAGTGTAAACCCTAACCAAACCTGGCAAAGTACCCAAAAAAAAAAGTGCCAGAACCATAGGAAATGTCCAGCGGGCCATCATAAGAGAAAAGGATGACCAGCCCGAAAGACAAACTTGCAAATCCAAACATGTGGAATTCAACTAATTTCCTGAAGGACAGGAAATTTCAGTATGCAAGACAGCTTCTCATTTGGGAAAGATCACATGAGTAAGCCAAAAAAGGATATTCTGGATCTATTATGCTAAAGGTAACAGATGAATTCAGAGTTTCAAAACAGCTCCACAAATATTGAATAAAGAAGCGCCATTCAACAGTCTCCAATGGGCATATGATCTAGAGCTAATAATCTATAAATAGACTGCTCAAATCAACAATTTCATTTTTGGAGATTTTCAGAAATTAAGCCTCAGCAGCAGCCTCAGCGTTGCGCTTCCTCGCCTCTTCGATGATGCTGAGCTTGATGCCCTTGCCCTTGGGAAGAGATACCAATGGCTTCTTGTCCTTGCCGATGGTGAAGACATTACCCATGCGAGTCGCAAACTGATGGCCAAGGGCATCCTCGACGTGGATGGTCTCAAAGCTGCCCTTGTGCTTCTCCCTGCTCTTGATCACTCCGACACGCCCCGTGTTCCTCCCACCAGTCACCATCACCACATTTCCGACATCAAACTTGATGAAGTCTACGACCTTGTTGGTCTCCAAGTCAATCTTGATGGTGTCGTTGGCTTTGATGAGTGGGTCTGGGTAGCGGATTGTGCGCCCATCATAGGTGTTCAGGAAAGGAATACCCTTCTGCCCAAACTGTACAGACCTGACCTTGCAGAGCTTGAACTGCATTATCAGCAGAAGTATTTCAGTAAATATTTTGCAACAAAAAGGAAGGACCCAATAGATTTTCATCAAGCAAAAAAAGCACAAGCCAAGCAAACCGTATTGGCACAAGAATAAAAACCTGAAAGTAATTCTACAAAGATAAGAATGTTTATAAAAGGAACACATATTAGTAGGATATTCTGTCCTCAATTCCTACATCACTCAAATATAAAGAACCACTCAGAACAATATGATACAAAGCTACATCCAGTGGAACAGGCCCACTGGCCATATGTTGTAGCATATTTGTGGGTCAACAGTACCAATGGAGGGTGAATGGGGTGAAGTCATACACGAGTAGTAGAATTTCAAGATTAAGAAGGTTGCTTGGTATCGGTTAAGGCTTAGGATTCATTGTCTAAGGATAGGTTTTAGTTGTTTGTTTTTGTATTGCACAGAAGCATACAAAGTAAAAGTTACTACTATTATGGACCATATAGTGATCGATAATTAAATATAAACCTTAGCATCCTCATCTTTGATGCTGTGGAGACGGAAGCGACCCTTGGTGTCATACAGAAGGCGGAAATTCTCCCCGGTCTTTGGAATTGACACAACATCTGCAGGATACAAGAAACTATTAAGTGTTTCCACAGAATTAATTAGACATGAAATTCCAGTATGCAGTACATTGATGTAGCAAATCAGGCAACGCACCCATGAATCCAGCTGGATAAGTCTTGTCAGTCCTGACCTTTCCATCAACCATAACATGGCGCTGCATCAAGATTGAAATAACTTCACGGTATGTCAGAGCATACTTCAACCTGTCCCTGAGGATAAGGATCAAAGGCAAGCACTCCCGAGCTTTGTGGGGACCAGAAGAAGGCTTGGGTGCCTGCTCAGCAAATAAACATCAGAAAATATTGAGCAAACACATAGCATTATCCAGAAAGAATGCGTTTGAACTGCATGCTACAACTTGTGACTAAACAATGTACTTACAAATGCTCCACCAAGCTTGTCAAGCATCCAATGGCTGGGGGGCATTGAGCCTCTTCAGATGCTTCTTCAAACCCCTCGCCTGTTAAGCACAACAGGAAATTCTTTTAACAAGATAGATAAAAATTGATTGAGTTCAGTTAACCCAAATAAGAGAAATGAAAAAGGGAATACACATAAAAAAAAAGAGACAAGATTCAAAGCTGCAATAGGAATGTACACCCTATATCCTTGGCCATCATTCCTTGGGCTCATATCTGTGCATTAGTGCATTTAACCATGTGACGGAATGGCTTATAAAAGCTTCAACAGCATGTGTACAGATACCTTCAGAATTGGAATGACAGTTTTACCGAAATCTCCTCCTAACTACCAAAGGATGTCTAATAGAATAGAGACCAGTGATTAACCAAATGAACAGGTTGTTACCCGTAGTGCAGTAACCCAAAATGTTCTCTGATGATCTGATCTAGTATATCATATTTGGCAAAGGATTCGCTCTATACAGACGGATGGTCTGAACATAAATTAAGACTCGAACAACACAATGCACGTAATTCTACGGCAAACTGGCGACTATCTTGCTCTAAATCAAGAACTGGACTGACCATACAAGGTGAAGGAGGGAAAAATGCACCGTAAAACAAAAAAAAAACAAAAGAGAACAACTAGACGACGTGGAGAGCAGAGCAAAGGGTGTTTGCATCTTACCATCTTGCCCGGTGCCTAGGGTTCTCCTCGCGCGGGGGCGAGGACAACGGCCGCGGCGGCGGCGGCGGCGGGAGGAGGTGAGGAATAACCCTAGAGAATGGAGACGGCGGCTGGATCGGGCGGGCAAGGTATTTTATCGCCTGGAGACGGTGCAGATTTTGGATGTGGCACAGGTGAAGGCATTCTGGGCTGGACTTTCTTTCAGCACTAGATTTCGTTCTCACTTTTTTTTTTTGAAAGATCGATTTATTTTCCGATTTTTGCTAAGTATCTTTTTCTCTACTACTATAAAAGCGGATTCGTCCTTTTTGTTCTCCTTCCAACTACCGTACTTCACTAGAAAAACCACCTCACCACAGGGGCGGATCTACAGTAGGGGCATGGGGGTACAGCTGTCCCCCCAAAATTTCTGAAAAAAAAACAAGTACATATACTCTTTAATACCTTGTATATGTATAATACATAGTTAAATACAATTGCTAGCCTGCTCAGCCCATACAACAGCCCCAACACTCTAAATTCATTGCTTTCTAGGCCCAACAACAACCCAGTTACAAACTATACAGCACGTATTTGTTGATGTATAATTGCCGATCTGCCGAAAACGAAACGACGCGGTGGCGGCACAGCTCCTTCCTCAACCCCGCCGCTGGAAAGACGGGATAAAATTCAGTATTGTTCTATTTCGATCAATCATTAGACAATCAGTAATCAATAGTTCTAGTTTAGGGAATTCCTCTTCTAATTTGACCAATTATTGCAGACTGAAGAACATCAAGGATCAAGCAGCATGAAGAGGAATAACAATCTTGCATCTCTATGGAATGCTCATGCTCAGAAACAGAAAGCACAAAAGGTGTCTTCTTCCACTCCAAATCAACTCATTGTTCATGATCAGCAAGCAGGACCTGAAATTTCTTGTGAGGAAGAAATACACGAGACGCAGGAGATGGAAGATCAAGAAGCAAGACCTGAAAATCCTAGTGACGAAGAAATACATGGGGCACAAGAGGTAGAAGAGGGAGTTTATGATGTTGATCGTCTTCCCCATGATCCTGGAAAGAGGATCCCTATCATCCAATATTCTGCAAATGAGCAAGATGCAGTGAGAAGAGGATATATTGCAAAAGGGCCATGCCAGCCAAGGACATATAATTTTCCACAACGAAAAATTGGTGGTAAGCGCCGCTTTCCTGTTAGATGGTTTGACAAGTATGATTGGCTTGAGTACAGTGTGGAAAAGGATGCTGCCTTCTGCTTTGTTTGTTATTTGTTTGCGGATACAACTAATTATGTTGGTGGTGATGCTTTTGTGAATAGAGGGTTTAGAAAATGGAACCAGCCTGAAAAACTTGACTTGCATGTTGGAGGCATTACAAGCACCCACAATGAAGCTCTTGAAAAATTTAATAATTTCATTAGACCAAAAACATCAATAGCAAGTACTTACATTAAGCACACCACAGAAGAAAAGGTTAAATATAAGGCTCACTTAACCTACTCAATTGGTTGTGTGAGGTTTCTTTTGCGTCAAGGGCTGTCTTGTCGGGGACATGATGAAAGTGACACATCTAGCAATATGGGAAATTTTAAGGAACTCCTAAAATGGTCGGGTGAAATGTTTGAAGATGTTTGTCGGAGGATTAAACCTCGACGGCGGGAAGTCGGGAGACCCCCCTTTTGAGATTCGGCCAGGGGAGTAGTTCTCAGGTGAATGCGGCGTCCGATGGAAGAAGGGTTGAATGATGGAGACGTGGAAGCAACAGAGGAGTCCGGACCGTCCGAAGTTGGACCGGACCGTCCGGACCGAGGCAATACAGAAGAGTCCGGACCGTCCGCTTCGGGTCCGGACCGTCCGATTCGTGGAGGTCGCGCGGGAGAGACAATGAACGACGAACGGTCGGAAGAGGGGATCGACGCACAAGGGAGACAGGAGGATTTATACAGGTTCGGGCCGCCGGAGCGTAAAACCCTACTCCTGTGTGTATGCTATGTGGAGATGATGTGGTTCGTGGTGTACAAGATGAGCTCAGCACGCGACCGGAGCCGGAGAAGAAGAGCAGTGGTTAGAGAGTGAGCTCGGGGGTGCAGAGCAGAGAGTTAGAGGACCGGGCGCAGCCTCTGTCTCGTTCCGCCTTGGCTTGGTCCTCCTTTTATAGAGCAAGGGGATTGCACAGTGCCAAGATACATGCTGACAGAGAGAGAGAGCTAAATGAGAGAGCAGGTATGGCCTGTCTTATCGCTGTCTTGTCGCCGTCTTGACGAGCACGTCCGCCTGCTGCCGCCTGCCGGACCAGTCCGCCTGCCGAACCCACGCCGGAGTTGGTGTACGGCGGGCGATGGAGTCGTGAGGACGCGACGGGATGTGACGGGGCACACTGCCGAAGTCAAAAGGCCTCTGACAGCAGTCAGGTGTCCACGGGGGGTCGTCCTGAGGCGCTTACGCGTGGCGGAGCGGACGACAGGGGCAACGTGCCCCGTCGCCTCATCACTAATACTGATATTTAGAGAGCTGGTCCATCGATCGAGACCGACATGTGGGCCCCGGGCAGGAAGTGGGACGAGGGCGCCCAGAGGCGAGGTACGGGCCCGAGGCCAACGATGCCTCGGAGCCGAATCCGGTGGGGACGGCGCCCCTGGGACGAGCCCGGGGCCAATAGGGTCAGCGCCCCGGGGACGTGCCCGGGGCCAGAGGCGAGGGCGCCCCGGGGTCGTGCCCGGGGACGCTTGGCGCGGCGCCCCGGGACCGAGGGCGAGATGGCCCCGGGGAACTGACTTGGCCGATGACCCACGCGTCCCCAGGGTATGTGGGACCCCCTATCCCATTTCACCGACAATGTTAGAAAGGTTACTTTACAGAATGCTCCCAAGAATTGTCAGATGACTGCCCATTCCATACAAACAGATATCATTAATTGTTGTGCCAAAGAAACTAGCAAACTTGTCATTGAAGATCTTGGAGATGACTACTTTTCTATACTTGCTGATGAATCTAGTGATGTTTACCAAAAGGAACAGTTAGCTCTTTGCATAAGGTATGTTGACAAAAAAGGGAGGGTTACAGAAAGATTCCTTGGTATTGTTCATGTTCAGGATACTACTTCTTCAACACTAAAAGATGCAATAGTGTATCTTCTTATGGACCACAAATTGACATTATCTAAATGTCGTGGTCAAGGATATGATGGAGCTAGTAACATGAAGAGGGAAATCAATGGGCTGAAAACAAAAATTATGGATGAATCTCCTTCGGCATACTATATTCATTGCTTTGCGCACCAACTCCAATTGACTCTTGTTGCTGTTGCCAAACAAAATGATGACTGTGTTGCATTTTTTGATTGTGTCACAAATATTTTGAATGTTGTTGGGATTTCTTGTAGAAAGCATCACATGCTTAGAGAAGCCCAGGCACAGCAGGTTTTGGAAGCTTTAGAATTGGGTGAAATTGAAACAGGACAAGGTTTAAATCAAGAGATGGGTCTTGGTAGGCCAGGAGATACTCGATAGGGAACTCACTACAAGACTATTTCTCGTATTATTGCTATGTATCCCACACTCTGGAAAGTTCTTGGGAAGATCTCAAAAGATAAATCTCAATCTGAGCGTATAAAAGCTCAAAATTGCTTGACAGTAATTGAGTCGTTTGACTTTATATTCATGGCACACTTATTGCTTACCATATTTGGATATACTGATGAGTTATGCAAGGCTTTGCAAAAAAGGGATCAAGACATTATTAATGCTATTGAACTTGTTGAGATGACTAAGTTTCATTTGCAAGTGCTGCGAGAGGACAGTGAATGGGAAACCTTTCTCAAGGATGTCACATCTTTTTGTGTTAAACATCGAATCACGGTTCCTGATATGGATGGTTTTTATGTGCCTGTGGGGAGACCAAAACGTTACTTTGTGAAAGTAAAGAATCTTCATCGGTTCCATGTTGAAATGTTTCTAAGTGTCATTGATATGCAACTCCAAGAGCTCAATAGCAGGTTTGATAATTACCTTGCTTATTATTTTATTATTGTTCATCTTTTTTTTGTTTTATCCGTTCATAATAATTTATTTTCTCCTTACTGGGGCAGGTTTGATGAAGTTAATACAGAGCTTCTTGTTTGCATGGCTGCTCTGAATCCAGCTAATTCATTTGCTTCTTTTGACAAAGATAAACTTATTAAACTTGCAAAGTTTTATCCTCAAGATTTTACAAGTACAGATTTGGTCCAACTATCTTCGCAACTTAATATGTTTATTGTTGATGTGCGTAATGACACAAGGTTTCAACAAGTGAAGAATCTTAATGAGCTCTCTATCAAACTAGTTGAGACAAAGAAGCACGATCACTTTAAACTTCTTTATTTATTGCTAAAATTGGTCCTCATCCTCCCTGTTGCTACTGCAAGTGTTGAAAGAGTATTTTCAGCAATGAACTATGTGAAGACCAAGCTTCGGAATAAGATGGGTGATCAATACTTAAATGATTGTTTGGTCACATTTATTGAGCGTGACTTTTTTCGACGTGTAAGCAATGAAGATATCATTAAACGCTTTCAAGCCATGGCGGAACGGCGTGTGAAGCTTTAGGTGGAAATTTGTATTAGAATTATGGAAAGTTGGAAACATGTAACTTGTTCCATCTATATATAATCGTAACTATTTTATCATTGTTTAGTGATCTAATTATGTCATGTCCATATTGGTGAACTATATCGTTTTCATTCGTACCCCCATGATTGAAATCCTAGATCCGCCACTGCCTCACCAAAAACTCTAAACCACTTCCCCCTAAAAAACCACCCCATGTTTCCACAAATAAACCACTGACTTTGCAATGCACTGAGTATTTAGAGGTGGGCATTCGGTTTGACCAACAAATTCTTTTGGTCTTGGAGCAAAATTCGGTCATCTAAAACTCAAGACCAAATTACATTGAAAAAACTCAAGATCGAGAAAATCGGTTCAGTTAGTTCAGTTCGGTCTTTAGTCGAGACCGAACTCGTCAAGAGATGCAACAATCACAGAAATCATCCAAAATCACAATCAAAAATCACAAAAGAAACACAAAAAATATCTATTCATCCATGGAAAGCACGATGGCCTAACCAGGCGAGACGGAGGCGACGGGGCCATGGCCAGTGGTCGTCGCTGCCTCACTGGATCTCCTCGATCCACCGCCTCCCATCACTGCTCGATGCCGCATCGCTGTCGCTGCCTGCGCCGTCCTCCTCTGTTGCCCTAGACACCCCGGAGCGTCCTAGCCGTGGTTAGACCCCTCCGTCGCCACCGCCGTCGAGACCAGCCGAGCCACGCTGCAGCTCGGGCCATCGCCACCCTTCACCATCCCCCCCGTCGTGTTCTCCAAGTAGAGCAGCACCACGTACATCGCCTCGTAGCCGCCCTCTGCTGCCGGAACGCCGTCGCCGCCAAGTACCCGAAGGACGCCGCCGCCTTTTCTTGTCGCCAGTGGTCAATTCGTCGCCATTCATCACCAAGTGACTGTGAGGTAAGATTGCCTCATCGAGCTCATCCTTTTGTCGCAAACCGCAACCGCCACCGTGCCCTGGATCACCGGCAAGCCTCGCCGCCCAAGCCGCCGCCGTCGCCGGTCGTCCACATCATCGCCCCGTCAACCGCCGTGTCACCACTCCGACCTGTGGCTGCCAGATCGGTGCCAGGTGTCGCCCATCCGTGTGCCATGATCGGATTTCATCTGAGCTGTTAAATCTAGGTTCATTAAATCCAAGCCGTCGGATCTAGATCCGATCTATCCCAGTGGTCGAAACCCGTGAACCGATCCCGTGGACTCGGTCTACGGTGGACTGCTCTCTGATGACGCAATAAATCTCTTTTTCCTTTTCAAAATTAATTCATTATTGCGTCATTAATACTTTAATAATTTCTGTAAATGGTTTTAATCGGTTTAAACTTCTAAAAATCATAATTAATTCATATGAACTTGGATTGAGGTCGTTCAAGTCTCTAAATTCTTTAAAAATCGAGACCTATCCATTAAAAATATTCACATGTGCTGTTGCTATGTGCTTATATACTGTTTTTGCTCGTTTTGTTATTTGCCTATAGTTTTGGACGTTCCGGAAGAGCCGGTTTACGCTGAGAAGGGTTCAGAAGACTTTGCGGAGGAGCAAGGCAAGTCACACAGACCCACGACCCTTTGAGCATGTTGATCCTATGATTTAAATCTTTGTTTTGATTCAAAGGTGCATTTATTTTATAATGAAATCGAGAAGGGAAACCCTGATCCTTGTTTATAGCCCGTTGTTTTTATAACATACCTTTGTACCTATGGGATTAATATGACTAGCTAGCTGAAGTAATGGTTAGCTAGAATAATTCTAGGTTGCTTAACCCTGCTTAGAAACTATAGAATCATATAAAGGTTGTTAATCACATATGATTCCACATAAAATGATGATGGTTTTGTTCACGATGGTGTCGTGTGAGGCTGATTCTTAATGGGCAACTAAAACATGATTAAATGGTGGGTTGTGAGCACCAGGTTGGTTTTGTTGATAGTGGTGCTCATGATAATTAAGGACCGGTTCACGAGCTACTGTTGTGAAGCATTTACCGTACTAGCCACAAGCCAGCATGGGCAACGGCTGGACTCGTAATGTAGCATGTCCCAGCAGGTGGTAGTGTCACTAAATCCACAATGGCAGTGCCAATAAGTCCATATGTTTGGGAGCCAAGAGTTTATCTAGCCTAGAGGTTGGGCCACCTCTACTAGGGACTTGGCGAGTGGTCATTCTGTTGGGCGTGTTAGGTGAAGAGTCCTGTCACAACTCCTTTCCGAGGTATCGTGGTGGTGCCAAGGCGCATGGTGACATGTTGTGGGGTTGTGTCTTGTGGGTAAAGTTGTACACCTCTGGCCAGAGTAAAACTGTTCGAATAGCTGTGCCCGTGGTCACAGGGGAGCTGAATGATATTTTTCGTGATTAGTCCCATTTATTAATTAATGTTGAAAAGAGATATGAGACATCTAGATTGGGATGGTTTGGGCCTGTGTAGCCAGGTGTGTTGTAAAGTGTTGATTTAATACTGCTTAATTGCCCTACTGTTTTAATTCTCTTTTAACTGTTTAGTTAAATGTTGTTTATGCAAATTAGCCCTATATACCATCCTATGCTATCCTATGCACTTGCATATTTGCTGTGTGGCTTGTTGAGTATTCCATGTACTCATCTTACAATATCAAATCATCAGAAGAAGAGTACTACAGTGAAGGAGAAGAATTGGAGGGCTAGGCTGGGTCCAAGTCAAGTTTGCTTGTGGATTATGGAGACGTCGCTATCGCTAGTTAATTTCGTTGTTTAGACTTTTTATTTATTTGAGAGATTCCATTTGCCTCAGTAATAATTATACATTCGTCACTTTATTCAACATAGATTTGTACTTTGTTATCAAATTTATCATTGTGTACCTCGGTTGATTCCTAGACGAGGATTTAATACACATGTAAGCGTTTGGAATTTTGGATGGAAATTCTGGGCATGACATGCCATCTCCTCCTGACCACCTCGGCCTAGATCTAGGGAGGCAGAGGATGGGGTGGTGGCTGGTGGGTGTGACACACGCCGCCAATCATTGCCCTCTACCACCGGCCTCTACTTGCTCTAGATCGGGATGTTGCCATCATCGAAGAGGAGGTGTCGCCATCGTCGGAGAGGAGGCACCGCCGCCAGCACATGGAGGAGGGGAGGATGGGAGGGAGGAGGAGGACTGGAGGAGGCGAAGGCCGGAGGTGGCTCTGTGCAGGTGCTAGTGCTCCGGTGGCCAGCGGCCGCTCGCCTGCTCAAGCTCTCGATTTAGGGTTAGGGAGTAGGTGAGGACTGCGAGGAGGGGAGGTGCCAGCCGGAGGGAATTGGGTGAGGGGAAGCCGGGGGGAGGGGGAGGGGATATGACTGTATTGGGTTGTTGGGCTGGACTATATATAAGTTTCTATTGGGCCTTAGGTAGTATTTTGGTTTATTCGGTCTGCGGTTAACCGAGGTAGATAACCGAAATAACCATATTAATTTCGGTTAGTTACAATTGATGATTGAATTTGTGACCGAAATTTTCGGTTTCGGTTAGTTCAGGTTCGGGCCCGGTTAGTTCGGTTCGGTTTTTCGGTTTCTGTCATTTTTGCCCACCCCTACTAGTATTATATAACATTCAGTAGATTTCACTTTCTCAAATGAATTTTAGTCAAATATGCAAGAGATATAGTGAAAAGATGAGGTAGATTTGATGAGGTGAGATATGCCTATGGAATCGTGGCATTTTTTTGTATTCATGTTTGCATTTTTTTTATTGAATTATGGTTGTGATTTTTCTGTCGGTGGCAACGCAAGCCAACACATGGCACATTTTCAGTCGGTGGATGGGGTTGGATGGAAGATGGCTAGATTATTGTAGTTTTTAGTTCGCGGGCAATGGATGAATGGGGCAGCCACCCTGAGAATATTCTTCAAAGATGCTGGATGAGTGGATCTAGTAAAATTGGCCGGATGAGCTCATCTACCTTCACTAACATTGATCATTAGTCCCTAATGAGTTAGAATTAGCAGGTATTATTTCTAATTAGTGATTAGTGTTTCAAGGTTAGTGCTAATTAAGGATAGTTAGTGTAACGCCCAGAAATTCACGATCAGAATTTCCGAACATTTCTGTGTATTAAAACAACAGCGGTAAGGCCAAACTAATGAGGCTTTAGCTCCACTCCACAAGCAAGCTCAACTAAGGTATAAACTAAGGTCTTCTAAGCTCAACTCCAACATGAAAGGTCCTCACTTCTGAAAGGGGAATTATAGCAAGACTAAGCACCACCCACCGTACTCACCAAGCCACACCAATGATACATTCATGCACGGGATTGCAAAGGGAGGCTGGTGACTTATTTGCATAAAGGCAGCTGTAAACAACGGTAGTTAAAGAAAACAAGTAAAAATAGTTGTTATATTAATCAGTATTAATCCATCACTGAACAACGCTACACCACGTTGATCAGGCTCAAACCATCCAACCTATTCTAAGAAGTATTTTAGGTAAAAATTATTAAGGTGAGTCTAGTCACGGTGAGTCCTGACCAATCGCTCATAACTGCGGGCACGGCTATTCGAATAGATTTACTCTGGCCAGAGGTGTACATCTTTACCCATAAGACACAGCCCCGTACATGTCTCCATGTGCCCGTAACCCATGGTAAAGGGGTCGTGGCAGGACCATTCATGCAACTCCTCCCCAATTGTAAAATCATATGCTGAAAAATTGGCTTCTCTTGTGATTTATGAACTTGGCATTGGAAAGTGTGATAGGCTTGTGTACGACTGACGTGGGTCATGTTGTGAATATCTGTGCCCGAAAATGGTGTATTTGGTCTATTTGTGTGTAGGTACTTCGGGTCAACCTTGGTCAACGGTGGGATCGGGACTAAACTCAGGGAGAAGTTTAGGTCCAGAATGGTCAAGGATGCCGAGTGACAAGGTGGGATACAAGGTGACACATGGTGGATGAAAACCGTGTGGGAAGATCTTTGAAACGGGCTTCACAAGGTTACGTGCAAGCGCTAGAAATTCATGGAAAAATTATGAAGAAATTGAATAGAAAGTCGCGATGAAGAAAAGAATTAAAAAAAAAAGAATAAGCACTACAGTACATAGAGTACTGTAGCAGCATGCATATGTGTGGCTGGCGAGTTGGGCTAACAGAAGACAGGCTGAAAGCTAGCAGGCTGGCGTAGCAGGCTGAGCCTGGAGACCTACGAAGACGTTATAAATAGTGACTCCCTGTTAATTTTTGGTGTGATTTTTTTAGTGATTTTTAGAGAGCGAATTTGTTTTTAGATTAGAGTTCTAATCTAGAGTTTTTGTGATTTCATGGAGAAATCTTTCAGATGTTTTGGAGAAACATCTTGTAAGCACAATCTTGGTAATAAAGGTAAAGTTTATGGAAGATTAGTGCGGTAATTAATCCCTCTTTCTCGTTCATCTTTGTGCATGCCTAGCAATCGATTTTAGATTGATTTGTTTTTCTCTAAGATTTGGGTTGGTTTTTTTGATCTAAAATCTAGCTAGGGTGTTTTTCTAGTGTTCTGAAAAGTTTGGTTGGTTAATTATTTTCGGATTTCATTTAATCAGTTAATTAGGGTTTAATTAATTTCCGTCAATCTTCTGTTCAGTAATGTTGTTTTATTAATATCTTGAGATCTAGAAGTCCGATTGATGTGATTCCAGTTGGGTTTGTTTGAAAATTTTGTCTAGTTTATTCTATCAAAATTCCAGGTCGATCGGAGTTACGGATCTACAGCTACAATCTGTTTGGTGACGAAACGGTGTTCTGTCCAGATTCTGAAAACGCGGTTTTTCAGGTTTTGTGATTAAGGGAAAGTGTCAAATTTTATTTGTGACTTATGCAATCATTCACCCCCCTCTGATTGCCTATCTTAGTATGAGTCGATCTTACAAGTGGTATCAGAGCGAGGTTATTTATTTTATTATCTTTTCTAATTGATCTTAACCGGCGATTAGAAAATATATCGACAGATAGGTTTTTCACAAAACCTTGTGTTTTCGATGGTGTTGATTTTCAATATTGGAAGACTAAGATGGAGGCATACATTTAAGCTCAAGGCTTTGCGATATGGGAGATTATCTACAAGCCATATCAAGTTCCCGAAAACGATGTAGTGACAGCAGCGAACATACCACATGTGGAGGCTAACAGCAAGGCGAGGAATTTGATTATTCAAGGGCTAGGAAGAAGCGACTTTGACCGTGTGGTGCATCTCAAGTCAGCACATGAGGTATGGAGAGCACTTTGTGATTATCACGAAGGGTCAAACATGGTAAAAGAGGTACGTCAGGACATGTATAAAAAGGAATACATGCGTTTTGAGCGAAACCTAGTGAATCTCTTGATGATTTCTTTGCTCGCTTTAATAAGATTCTTAGCAACTTGCGATTTGTTAATGTTATATATTCTGAGGCTGAAAATTCTCGCTAATTACTAGGAGCTTTAGATATGTCTATATGGGAGATGAAGGTAACATCAATTAGAGAATCTACTACCATAAGTACACTTACATTAGATGTGCTTTATTCTAAATTGAAAACTCATGAGCTAGATGTTTTTGCTAGAAAAAATATGGCTAATAAATCAATGGCTTTAGCTTTACAAACTAACAATTCTACTAGTGATAACTCTTCATCTAGCTATGTTTTGTCCTCTTTGTCTTCATTAGTTGTCTTCACTAACTAATGAACAGCTAGAACAACTTCCTGAAGATGATTTGGCACTCCTCTCCACTCGCTTCACAAAAGCTTTGCAAAATGTTCGATCCAGAAAGAGAGCAAATGGTGGAGAACCTCGGAGATGTTTTAAATGTAGCTCGCTTAATCACTTTCGTCTTAAATGTCCAAAACTTCTAGCAAGAATTTCTAGGGATGAAGATGAGGAGGAAGACAAGGTAGAGAGTGACAAGAAGCGAACACTCAAGAGCACTAAAAAGAAAGGGGTATTTAAACAAGAAGGTAGTGCACCGTGTTCTTTCTGCTCTTGAACAGGTAAATCTAAGCGATGTGGACACCGAGAGTGATGATGATGCTACTTCCAAAGGCAAGAAAAACTTGATTGGTCTATGTATGATGGAAAGTAGTAGAAGCGTCACCAATAGTGACATCGACAACGACGGCGACAATGAGGTAGAACCTTCTTATGATGATTTAGCTTGTGCTGTTGAAAAACTTGGTACTTTATTAAAAAAGAAAGATAAAAAGATTAAGAAACAAGATGCTTTGGTTGAAAAATTAAATAATGAAATTGCAAGACTTAAAACTTGGCTCCTATAGATGATTCTTACAAATCATGTGATTTAGTTTATACTGAATTTACTTCTCTAAGGGATATGCATGCTTCTACTTTAAAGGACCTTAAGCTTGAAAAAGAGAAAAATTATAAACATGTTTGTATAGTTGATAAACCTGTCTCTTGTGATAAATGCAATATTCTTAAGTTGAAGTTAGAAGATGCTAATGTTAAAATTGCACAACTAAAAGAAGATCTTGTTTTGAAGATAAAAGATGCTGATGTTAAAATTGCACAACTAAAAGAAGATCTTGCTACCCATAAGGTTCTTTCATGCTCTAATTGTGGTAAAAATGATAGATTTCAGCATGTATTTTGTAAGAATTATGCTACTCTTTTGAAGCGTATTGATTATTTGTAAGGAAAGATACGAACTAAAAATTTAAATCAAATTTTGAATCAAAAGACTAGTTCTGAAAAATTTAAAACGGGTGTGGGTTATTATCCTTATGATTATTCTAAGACTCATGCTCCAACTATTGTTAAATCACTTGGTAGTGGCATAATTGAGATAACTGATGAACCTAAAAAGACAATCTTCAGATCTTGTGGTATCATATCATCTACTGGTACAACTAGTACAAATATAGCTTCTACTTCTAACAGTAAATATAAAGTTAAGTACACTTGCACTCACTGTGGAAGAGATGGACATAAAGTAGAATTTTCTTTTAGACTTGTTAAGCAACAAATGAGAGAAAAGGCTAAGACATGGTCTAATTTGAGAAAGGCACGCCCTTTTAGTTCTACTAACATGAGTAATGATAGATCTAAGCCTTTGTATAAAAATACTTGTGTTATGTCTACTGGTGTATGTCATGTGTCTCAGTACTAGATTCCTAAATGCTATATTACTAACTCCGGTACTAAAACCTCGACACTGTTTTCTTCTATGTAGGCACTTCGCGCGAGGAAGGAGAACATTTGGCTAGTGGATTCCAGATGCTCACGCCATATGTTCGGTGACAAGAATTGGTTCTCCTATCTCACAGGAGCATCGCATGTTGAAAAGGTAACTTTTGGAGATGCTTCTACTTCTATGGTTGTAGCTAAAGGTACAGTAAAGGTGAGCGATAAGTTTATGTTCAAGGATGTGGCTCTTGTTGAGAACTTGAAATATAACTTGCTTTCCGTTTCATAAATGATTGATGAAGATTTTGAAGTGTACTTTAAGAAAGTTAGATGTAGAGTATTAGATGCTTTAGGAGATCTTGTCTTTAATATTACACGTTTTGGGAGAGTGTTTAAAGCTGATTTTGATGCGTCATCTTCTGTTAAGCATAGGTGTCCAGTTGCCAATAACTTTAAAGACTTATTCTTTTGGCACCGTAGACTTGGCCATATTGGTTTTAATCATTTAACACGTGTTAGTGGTTTAGATCTTATACGTGATCTACCTAAACTTAAGGGTGAAAGCGATATAGTATGCTCTTCTTGTAGACATGGTAAGATGCATGCAGGTTCACATCCACCTCTTACTATGGTGATGACAAACGCACCAGGACAATTTCTACACCTTGATACCGTTGGACCATCACGAGTTCAATCTTTTGGAGGTAAGTGGTACGTGCTGGGAATAGTTGATGATTTCTCTAGATACTCTTGGGTTTATTTTATGGTATCTAAAGATGAGGCTTTTAGTCTTTTTAGAAGTCTTGCTCTTAGATTATTTATTGATCACCTAGGAGCTCTTAGAGCAATTAGAAGTGATAATGGATCTAAATTTAAAAATTCTTCTTTTGATCAATTTTGTGCTGAAAAAGGTCTTGATCATCAATTCTCTTCATCTAGAGTACCACAACAAAATAGTGTAGTTGAAAGAAAAAACAGAACCTTGGTTGAGATGGCTAGGACTATGCTAGATGAATTTTCTACTCCTAGAAAATTTTGGGCTGAAGCCATATCTACTGCATGCTATGTTTCAAATCGTGTATTTTCGAGATCAAAGCTTGGTAAAACTTCTTATGAGCTGTGGTTTAATCATAGGCCTAGTGTTTCTCACTTTCATGTGTTTGGATGCAAATGCTTTGTGCTGAAATCTAGAAACTTAGATAAATTTGAGGCTAGGTCAGTTGATGGCATATTTCTTGGTTATTCTACTCATTCTCGTGCCTATCGTGTTCTAGTTTTGGATACTAACAAAATAATAGAAACCTATGAAGTTACTTTTGATGAGACTAACCCAGGTACTAGTCCAAGTATTGTAGGTACATGTGTATATATTCAGGGGGAGGACATTTTTGTTGATGGAGAAGATGATGATGATGATGTAGCTGAAGCTTTAACTCCTCCCACACAATCAACTGCAACAGATCCGGTACCTACTACAACTTCACCTACAACTGAGCATCCTCAAATTTCCACATTATCTGTGCATGTAGAAGATCAAATAGAAGAAAGTGAAGTTTTTGAAGCAACAGCTCCCTTGCACATTCAAACAAGACATCCACCTCAACAAATGATTGGTAATCTTCATGAAAGAGTAACACATTCCGGGTTTAGCGATCCAAACTCTCATGCTCATTCAGCGTTGTTGCGTCTTTTGAACCCAAAGATATATCACATGCATTAACTGACGAATCTTAGATCAATACCATGCATGAAGAATTAGAGAACTTTTAACATAATAAGATTTGGAAACTAGTGCCACCACCTCCTAATCATTCTGTTATTGGAACTAAATGGGTGTTTAAAAACAAACAAAGTGAGGACGGTGTAGATGTTAGAAACAAAGCTAGGTTGGTTGCTCAAGGTTTTACACAGATATAAGGTTTAGATTTTAATGAAACCTTTGCTCCTGTTGCTAGATTTGAAGCCATTAGAATCTTGTTAACCTTTGCTGCTACTAAAGGTTTTAAACTTTATCAAATGGATGTAAAAAGTGTTTTTTCTAATGGGTTTATCAATGAAGAAGTTTATGTTAAGCAACCACCTAGTTTTGAAAATTCCAAATATCCAAATCATATTTTTAAACTATCTAAGGTCTTGTATGGTTTAAAAGAAGCACCTAGAGCATGGTATGATAGGTTGAAAAACTTCCTACTTGAAAAGTGCTTTTCCATGGGAAAGATAGACAAAACACTTTTTGTTCTTAAGCAAGGTAATGATCAATTATTCGTTCAGATTTATGTAGATGATATCATCTTTGGTTGTTCATCTCATGCTTTGGTGTCCCAGTTTTTAGAAATTATGAGTAGTGAATTTGATATGAGTATGATGGGCGAATTGACTTACTTTTTGGGATTGCAAATCAAACAAACAAAAAAGGTATATTTGTGTATCAAAGTAAGTATACGAAGGATCTTCTATGTTGCTTTGGAATGGAGAATTGCAAACCCATCATGACACCCATGGAAGCTACATCTACACTTGATCCTGATAAGGAAGGTGAGCCAGTTGATCAAAAGGAGTATAGGAGTATGATTGGTTCACTTTTGTATCTTGCTGCTTCAAGACCAGATATACAATTTGTTGTATGTTTATGTGCACGGTTTTAAGCTTTCCCACGTGCTTCACATCTTCAAGCAATTAAGTGAATTCTAAGGTATGTTCATGGCACTAAAGACTTTGGTATATGGTTATCAGCATCATCATGTATTAATTTAAGAGCTTTTTCTGATACTGATTTTAGAGGATGCAGACTTGATAGGAAAAGTACTTCTGGTGCTTGTTTCTTCTTGGGTAATTCACTTGTTGCTTGGTCATCTAGAAAACAATCCTCTGTAGCACAATCAACTGCTGAATTTGAGTACGTGGCTGCTGCTAGTTGTTGTTCTCAAATACTTTGGATAGTAGCTACACTTAAGGATTATGGTGTTACTTTGGAAAATATTTTGCTCTTCTGTGATAACACAAGTGCCATTTATATTGCTAAGAATCCAGTACAACACTCTAGGACAAAACATATTGATATTAGATTTCACTTTCTTAGAGATCATGTTGAAAAAGGAAATGTGGCACTTCATCATGTGGATACTTGTCGGTGGAGGGAACTCCAACCGCGGGGAGTCTGGGGACCTCCCTTTTGAGGTTCGGCCAAGGGAGTTGTTCACAGGACGGCAGCGACGTCTGGGAGATGATAGATGCTCGGGCGCCGGGGGCCCGGGCTGAGATGGCATGCAAAGGAGGCAGGAGAAGTAGATAGGTTCGGGCCGCGCGGAGGCGTAATACCCTACTCCTGTGTGTATCTGCTATGTGGAAGATGAATGTGGTTTGCTGTTACAAGATGAACTCAGGGTGCTCAGGAGCTCGCCCCCCCCTCCCCCCGCGCGCTTGGGGACGAAGCCAGAGTGTTTCTCTAGAAGCTCAACCCTTCGGAAGCCCCTGCTCAGAAGCCCCCGGGAGGAGAGAGACCGAGCGAGAGAGAACGAGAGAGAACCAGCCCCCTTCACTTGCAGGCATGGATCCTCCTTTCATAGTCAAGGGGAGTCCACAGTGTCACACATGCTTTTTCTGGATACACGTCTAGTCGTACACGTTCGCCTGCTAAAGCCCACGCGGAGTTTGGTTCGGCACGTCTTGCTGGCAGGCGGCTAAGTCGTGGAGATGGACGACGCACGCCCCGCCGCTGAAGTCAAAAGTCTCTGATTGCATAGGAGCCGGCCCGCTGGGGACGTCACGACCGTCACGCGTGGCAGAGTGGCGACAGGGCGACTGCGCCCCGTCGCCTCGGCCATTAATACGAGTGGTTGGAACAGTTGTCCGCTCAGAGTCAAGCTCGTGCCCGGGGCAGAGAGCTCATTGAGCCCTCCGCGCGCACAAGGCGTCGTGCCCTTCGGGGACCGAAGCTGTGGCCCCGGGGACCGGGGGGCGAGACCTAGGGCCGGAAGTCCAGCATGTGCCCGGGGACCCGACCCGGGGCTCGAGGAGGTGGGACTGGCCAGGGGGCGAGACCCGCCGGGGAGTCTCCCAGTAATGTGCCATGGGGATCAGCGCCGGGGCTGAAGCTGTGGGTCTCGGGACCAGGGCGAGGCCCGGGCCCGGAAAGACGTCCCCAGTAATGTTCCCCGGAGGCATCCCGGGACCCGAGAGGCGCGCTCCGGGACCGGGGGCGAGTCCTCGGGCCCGGGAAAGGTCCGGGATGCGGGGCCCGAGGAGGTGGCTCCCGAGACCGGGGGGCGAGGTGTTGCGAGCCGTCGTCGCGCCTCGCCGGGGAGTGGCGCACCCGGGCCAAGGCGGTGCTGGTGTCTAGGTACTTAGCGGGAAAACGGCCGCAACCGGCCTTCACTTGTGTAGAATGTAGGCCCGGGGAGCTGACGTGGCCGAAAATCCACTGGTCCTCGGGGACTATGGGACCCCCAGTCCTGTTTCGCCAACAGTGGCCCCTGGCCTTGTTGCTCGGCCGGGAACCACTCGGGGCAGGAAAGGCCATGTTTGAAGAAATGAGGGGACGCGGGGGCCCACCTGGTTAGCCATGAGGTGGTGGAGCTTGGCGACTTGCTGCGTAACTGGACCCTTGTTTGCCGGGAACAGATCGGCCCGGGACCCGGGGCCCCGGCTGTAATACAGTGGATATGTGCCTGGGCCCCCGACCCGGGGGGCCGGATGGAAATATGGAATGACTCGGGACGACTTCCCCGGACCCTCACCAAGCGATGTTGTCCAAGTAATCGCCCCATCTGGTTTGTGAAAATGTTGAGGAAGAGCGGTGGCGGGCAGCGATCGGATGGCGATGCAGCAGCTCATCGCCGTACAGTCGCCACTGACGAGATCTTTCCGTGGCGACCCGCTGGCTGGAGATTCGAGGCGGCACAAGGGCGCCGCCAAAATCTATCCGCCGACGAGGCCTCCCGCCCGGTCCGATGATGGAGGCGCGGGAGAATGAAATATCCTGGGAGGGAAACGCGTCCGACCCAAAGAGGCCGGGCTCGCGGCCGGGAAGCATGAGGTGACACGCGCGAGGAAGCCGTGGTGGTTCGCGAGGCAGCCGACGAGGCCGAGGCCGAGACGCTGCAAGGGTGGCAGGGTTCCTCGTCCGCGAGCACCTCGTGGAGCCGATGGCTAGCGAAGAGTCTGAGGAAGGCGGCAATCCCCTTCTGGCACGCCGTGGGCGTCTTAAAGGGGGCCGGGGGCCCTCTCAGCCCCCAAGCGCTGCGACCGGGAGCGCAGCGAGGCCGGGGAAAAGGCTACTGGAAGAGAGAACATACGAAAAGAGCCCCGCGTGGGTTAGGTATGGCCAAGTGCTAAGCTCGTACCTTTTGACTCGCCGGGAGCCCTGGGAAACCGACCCTGACGGGCAGGGGTCGCAGGGCATTGGCAGATTCGCTTTGCCCCTGGGGCCGAGGAGAACGAAACACAAGCCGTACAAATGGGGGAAGAAGAATAGAATTGAGCGACGTTTAAGTCGGATAAGATTACGTATTGGATGTTGAAAAGGGTGCGTGGCTCGCGAGCACAATCCAGGGGCCAGGAGCCCTGCCCGCACCGGACCAAGAATTGCGCCGGGAAAAGGCCTGAGTTGGCCCGGCCAGCGTCGAGGTTTGGAAAACCTACTCAACCCTGCCGGAGATGGGTCTAATCTGCACATGAGTGAACTGTGAGGGTATTTGGCTCGTTCCTTTGTCCATTCCATGCTACGAACCGTGGCGTCAACCACCTCCCGAAGGTGTCCTCGCGGTCGCGACCGTGCGGAGGAAAAGATCACGCATAAGCATTTCGCCCCCTACCTCCGGAAAAACCGATCCTGAGGCTAGCCAGACGGGGCACCGGAGGCGCCGGGGCCCGGGGTGCCACCACTGCCCCGGGGGCTCGACAATGCCCCGGGCTTAGCACGTGGGGATACGGTAGCTCGTTGGTAGGGAACTGATGATTATGCGCAAAACCCAACCGCCACGCGGGCGCGGCCCGATTATGCCCCCAGGGGGAGACTGCCACGAACGCAACACATAGAAAAAGGACGAAGGGCACGAGATCGGAAATGATATTGAAAATGCTGCTTAGGGGATGCATATGGGGGCCCCGGCCAGTGCTGAGATTTTGGAGAAATCCGGCGCTGGCCCGGGCACCCCGCAACTTACAGGATGTGTTTAGGAATAAAATGTGCGAAGATGCTCCCAGGCTTACCGAGCTCGGTCGGGAGACACCGATCACCAGGAAGGGGCCTTCCCAGATGGGGGAAAGTTTTTTCTTTCCGGCACGTGTGAAGACACGGCGGAGGACTAGGTCCCCGACCTGGAGTGATCGGGCCCTAACCTTACGCTGATGATAGCGCTTTAGGCTCTACTGGAAACGAGTGGCGCGGAGCGAGGCGCGCCGCCTTGCCGACGAAGCATGCCAGCTTCTGTTATGTGCTCTCCGATCCCGGCCTGACAGGGGCCGAGAGCTCGGGCTCAACTCCCTCGGGAGGGAGCGAGCTCTCGAGACCGAGAGCAGACATGTGCCCGGGACCCGGGGGCCCCGGCTGGCATGCGGAGGATATGTGCCCGGGACCCGGGGGCCCCGGACTGAAATGTGGGATGAGTCGGGATGACCTGCCCGGACTCGCGCTCGCTGGGGCGATGCTGTCCGGGTTATCGTACCTGTATGTGCCCGGGACCGGAGCCTCGGACTGAAATGTGGATGAATCGGGACGACCTCCCCGGACTCGCGCTCACCGGGGCGATGCTGTCCGGGTTATCGCGCCTTGTAGTTGAAGTTGTTCCGGGTGCCGCGTCCCCAGACTCGCACTCGCCTTGGCGAGGCTGCCCGGGTTCGGGCTTCCTAGTTTTGGGCCCGGGGCGCAGATCGCGGGACATGGTCCCGGGACCCTGGCCCTGGCTCGAATGTGGTAAATATGTGCCCGGGTCCCGGGGGCCCGGGCTGAGATGTGGAATGAATCGAGACGACCTCCCCGGACCTGCTCTCGCCAAGGCAATGCTGTCCGGGTTATCGCGCCCTGTTGAAGTTGTTCCGGGTGCCGCGTCCCCAGACACGCACTCGCCTTGGCGAGGCTGTCCGGGTTCGGGCTTCCCAGTGTCGGGCGCGGATCCCGGGACATGGACCTAGGACCCCGGGGCCCTGGCTTGAATGTGTCGGGCCCGGGTGGCCAATCCTGGGCCACACGTTTGTCGGGCAAGGGGCGCTCGACGACGAGCGCCGCACTCACCACTTGTGGGGTTGCCGCTATGTAGAGCAACAGGGGCTCATCTTGAGCCAGTGTCATGAGGACAGGGGGAGTTGTCAGGCACCTCTTGAGCTCGTCAAGGGCTTGAGCAACCTCATCCGTCTAAGTGAACTGCCCGGTCTCCTTGAGAAGCTTGAAGAGGGGGAGGGCACGCTCCTCTAGCTTGGAGATGAAGTGGCCGAGTGCAGGCACGCACCGGGCCAACTTTTGAGCCTCCCTGAGCGAGCTATCCCTCCTCGGGTACTCGGGCCGGATGGTCCTCGGGGCCGAAAGTGATTTAGGCGTCCGACCACTTCAGCCTCCGAGTCACCGCTGGGCCCGGGGCCAAGGCCAGCAACTTGCGCTTCATGGCTTTGAAGCCACGGCGCGAGGAGCGGGCGTGCGCCCCGCCATCGAGGGTGGCGAGGATGTTCTCGGGTTCTTAGAACTCGAGAGGTTGCTCCGGATCGGGAGCGGGATTCGGACCGTCGATTGGCCTGACGTTGCCCAAATCGGACCGTCCGCTAGGATTGGACCGTCCGAATCACCCCGATCGGGCTTGGCCTGCTGCCGCTCCTGCTGGAACTTCTTGACACGCTTGGCCAAGTACTGGACGGCGCGGCACTCCGTGAGGTCGTGCCGGTCCGTCTCGTGGACGGTGCACCACTTCCGGGCCGCTGCCGCCGCCGGCGGCGCACGTGCGGGCTCTGGCCGCGTGCCGCCGTTATCATCCCCGCGGGTGACGTCGTCCCGGGGGGATCCCGCAACAGCCAAGGCGAAGTTCTCGGCGGCCGCCTTGTCCTTCTGGCGCTTCCTCCTGTCCCGCTGTGATGCGGAACGTGAGGGCTCGCCGTCCTCTCCAGAGCCTTGGTCAGGGGCCTCAGGGCGTGGCTTGTTCCACGCCCGGGCCTCCTCCTTGCGGGCGCAGAGGTCGGTGAGCTGAACAGCTCGGCCGCGTCTAGACGTCGCGGTGCCCAGCTTCTCGAGCATGCACCTGTCGCGCACGCCCAAGCGAAACGCGTGAATAACCGCGTGATGAGCGATGTGGAGGATGGTGTTGCGTACCTGGCTGAAGCGCTGCAAGAAACGCCTCAGCGACTCGTCCCTGCCCTGACGTAGGGCGTGGAGATCCGCCTCGGTCCCAGGGCGTGGGAAGTGCCCTGGAAGTTAACCATGAACTGGTGGCAGAGGTTCTCCCACGAGTAGATCAAACCCTTAGGGAGGTTCATCATCCAGGAGCGAGCCTGGGCCTTGAGGGCGACGGGGAAGTAGTTCGCCATCACCTTCTCATCGCTGCCGGCCGCCTGGATGGCGGTGGTGTAGATCTGCAGGTACTCTGTGGGGTCGATGGAGCCGTCATATTTCTCCAGCAAGCTGGGCCGGAACTTGGGCGGCCAGCACACCTGCCGGAGGCCTGGGGAGAGCGCGCCCGGCAACCCGAGCCGTACTGAGCGGGCTCGGGGGACGGACGAAGGTTTCCCGCCGGGGGGTTAGAGCTGGAGGCCTGGGCCTCGGGACGCCTGGCGGCGTCCGCGCGCCGTTCGCGCTGTCGCTCCAACGTGACCCGGGCGTCCTCATGGGACCGCATCCGGTTTAGCCGGTCACGGAGGTCGCCATGGCCATTCTTGGCCGGAGGCTTGGCACGAGGTGCCGCGCTCCGGGCTTGGTTCTGCTTCGGGGCGGGGGGCCAGCCCGCGCTAGATGTCGCGCGGTCGGCGCTCCCGGCCCCTGCACTGCTGTCGGCGGCGACCCGGCGATGGGCCACACCTACTAGGTCGGCGACTTCATTGAGCCACCGCCGCTCCCTGCCTTCGCCCTCGGTAAAAGCCGGGGGGTGGCACAGGAGGGCTTCCACCGCCAGGAGGGCTTCCTGCGGCGTCGCTGACTGGAAGTTGAGATTGTGGCGCGCCGTGGAGCGGCGCGTCCGTTCGCGCCTCATGGGTGAGGCCGCGGCAGACGCAGCGGGGCACTTGCCGCCCTCCCCCTCCCCCCCCCCCCCCCACAAGGGAAGGGGCCGAGGCCACACAGCCAGGCCGCCGCGGGGAAGCTCGGCCGCCGGGCGCGCGCCGCACGCCCCCAGGAAGACGAGGATGGGGAGCGCGGCGGGCTCGCCATGGGGCTAACCTCGCCCGGCGGGGTGAAGCCGCTGGACTTCTCGTCTGAGTCCCGCGGACGATGGCCTCCTGCCATGGAGTGTGCTGGCGTTGGGGACGCCGGCGTGCCGCCTGGAAGAGAAACTCCCCCTACCTGGCGCGCCAGCTGTCGGAGGAGTGAACTCCAACCACGGGGAGTCTGAGGACCCCCCCCCTTTGAGGTTCGGCCAGGGGAGTTGTTCACAGGACGGCAGCGGCATCTGGGAGATGATCGATGCTCGGGCCCCGAGGGCCCGGGCTGAGATGGCCCACAAGGGAGGCAGGAGAAGTAGACAGGTTCGGGCCGCGCGGAGACGTAATACCCTACTCCTGTGTGTGTTTGCTATGTGGGAGATGAATGTGGCTCGCTCTTACAAGGAGTTCTTCAACCCGGGAAGCTCTACCGAAAGCCGGACTACCCGAAGACTCAGAAGCCCGGACTCGAAGAAGAAGACCTAGAAACTCTAGAGGCTCCTCTTCTCCAGAAGCTCTCCAGACCAGAAGAAAAGTCCTTTCCTGTAGGCTCGGATCCTCCTTTTATAACTCAAGGGGAGTCCACAGTGCCGAGTACACGGAGAAAGATTTTAGGTATGATATGTCTTGTCGTACACGTCCGCGCCCGTTCGCGCCCGCCTGCCGAGCCATGCCGGAGTTGGTCTGGGATGTCTTGTCGTCACGTCGCTCGGCTGCTGTGGGCGGGAAGGTCGTGAGGATGTGACGGCGCACGCTGTCGCGGCTGGAGCGTGGAGAACCGAAGCCCTCTCAAGTCAAAAGCTCTCTGACTGCACAGGGAGCGGGCCCATGCGTGGCAGAGCGGACGACAGGGGCAACGCGCCCCGTCGCCTCGCCATTAATGCAAGTAGTTGGAGAGTTGACCCGCTCGAGTCGGGCTCGTGCCCGGGGCGGAGAGCTCATCGAGCCCTCCACGCGCACGAGGCGCCGAGCTCCTTGGGGACAGAAGCTGAGTCCCGGGACCGGGGGGCGAGGCCCGGGTCCGGGAAGTCCCAGTAATGCGCCCCGGGGACGCGACCCGGGGCTGAAGCTGTGGCTCCCGGGACCGGGAGGCGAGGCCCGGGACCGGGGAGGTCCCCGGGATGCGGGGAGGTGGCTCCCGGGTCCGGGGGAGGTGGCTGCGAGCCGTCGTTGCGACTCGCCCAGGGAGTGCGCACCCGGGCCCTAGGCAGTGCTCGTGCCCAGGTACTTAGCGGGAAAACGGCCGTAGCCGGCCACCACTTGTGCTGAATGTGGCCCCCGGAGGGGCTGCTACGAGCCGTCGTTGCGACTCGCCCGGGGAGTGCGCACCCGGGCCCTAGGCAGTGCTCGTGCCTAGGTACTTAGCGGGAAAACGGCCATAGCCGGCTGCCACTTGTGCTGAATGTGGCACCTGGAGGGGCTGACGTGGCCGAAAATCCACGCGTCCCCGGGGTATGTGAGGCCTCCAGTCCCGTTTCACCGATAGTCGCAATGAAGAAAAGAACTAAAAAAGAAAAAGAATGAACGCTACAATATATGGAGTACTGTAGCAGCATGCATATACGTGGCTAGCGAGTTGGGCTGACAGAAGACAGGCTGAAAGCTAGCGGGTTGGCGTAGTAGGCTGAGCCTGGAGGCCCACAAAGACCTTTTAAATAGTAACTTCCTGTTAATTTTTGGTATGATTTTTTTACGGATTTTTAGAGAGCGAATTTGTTTTAAGATTAGAGTTTTAATCTAGAGTTTTGGTGATTTTGTGGAGAAATCTTTTGGATGTTTTGGAGAAACATCTTGTAAGCACAATCTTGGTAATAAAGGTAAAATTTATGGAAGATTAGTGTGGTAATTAATCCCTCTTTCTCGTTCATCTTTGTGCATGCCTAGCAATCGATTTTAGATTGATTTTTTTCTCTAAGATTTGGGTTGGTTTCTTTGATCTAAAATCTAGCTAGGGTGTTTTTCTAGTGTTCTGAAAAGTTTGGAAGTTTGGTTGGTTAATTATTTTCTGATCTTGTTTAATCAATTAATTAGGGCTTAATTAATTTTCGTTAATCTTCTGTTAAGTAATTTTGTTTCATTAATATCTCAAGATCCAGAAGTCTGATTGACATGATTCCGGTTGGGTTTGTTTGCAAATTTTGTCTAATTTATTCTGTCAAAATTCCAGGTCGATCGGAATGACGGATCTACGGCTATAATCTGTTTAGTGACAAAAGAGTGTTCTGTCCAGATTCTGAAAACGCGGTTTTTTAGGTTTTGTGATTAAGGGAAAGTGTGAAATTTTATTTTTGACTTATGCAATCATTCACCCCCCTCTAATTGTCTATCTTAGTATGAGTCGATCCTACACCAATCATCCACACCATGCTGAGGTTGCACTACCGATAGGGTATACTGTGTCGGCCAGGTTACCCCCCTTGCGCCACGACGCATCCGGAAGCTGATCAACTCGAAACCCGAGGCAACCCAACTCCATCACACCCATCCTCACCAAACAGTGCCTAAGAGGGGGAAGAGGTACACTACACACCTAGCCGCTGCCCATGCTGGCTCATGGTTGTACAGAAATCCGCTCAAGGGGTTCCCGTGAACCGGTCCTTAACTGCCATGGGAGCGACTAGCAAAACCATGCACCCACAGTCTACTATTAGGTCAAATTTTAGTTGATTAATTATGACCAATTACCATGGTCAAACATCTTAAGCTCGCATCTAAACAGGTTACCAGATATAGAGTAAATATGATTATTCCATCAATTATCTAGTGGTACTAGGCATGGCTAAGCATGGTCTATCTTTAGCTAAGTCATCAAATGAGACATAAGCTGGTCAGATTATCACCCAAAGTTATCAAGAAATGGATAACAAATAAACAGGGTCTCAAGCAAGCAGATAGGTAGTCCCATATTTCATGTAATTAGTAAAACATGTAATTTATTTATAAATCATAAAATATTTCAGAAGGTAGGTTCAACATACTCAAGGATGAACGTGTGACTTGCTTTGCTTCTTCAAATAATCTTCCGAGCGAAATCCGCGAAGTCACGATCCTTCGAAACATCAGATTCCTAAGTGCTAGCATGCAAAATAAGGAAAAACTTCAATAAAAACCAAGTAAATAGTACAAAAAAATAAACAAATAGGTAGATCTCAATTTTAGATGAATTTTAAAAGTTGAATGGTCCAATTTGGAGTTCGTATGAATTAGTTATGAATTTTAGAAGTTTTAATTGATTTTTAAACTAAATAGAAAACCTAATACGGATTATGACATCATAATTATATATTTTTTTTAAAAAAAAAGAAGAATTATGGCGTCAGCCCTTAGGGAAAGAGAGAGAACTGCGCCACCAACATGCGGGGCCCACATCTCGGTGAGGAGGTGAGAGATGAGGGCGCCATTGACATGCGAGGCCCGCATGTCAGTAGGAGGAGGGGCTGGTCCACCGTGGGTCGAGACCATGGGGTGGTATACGGGGACGAACGACCCGGATTCGCCGATCCAGATCGGACGGCGGGGATCAGATCGACGAGGATGGGCTAGGATTTTTGCCACACGGGCAGCTAGGATCACTCCGGAGTGGGGATCAGATGGCCGGGGCGAGCAGGTGATGTGGCCGCTCGGGCGGCCACCGAGGATACAAGTGGATGGCCCCAATCGACCCGAGGGCAGATCAGACGGCACGCACGAGTGGGGAGGGGCTCGCCGGTCCACCTGGCTGGACGGCGGCAGGCATGCGACCCGATGGTCGCCGGCGGCGAGCGCCCAGCACGACAGCGGCTCAGGGAGTGGCAGAGAGGAGGGCAGAGGCGATGGGGGGCTCACCGGATGACTGAGGAGCGACGGCAAGAGCGGAAGGCGTCGGGGAGGAGGACTTGGGGTGCTTTGCAACACGATTTGGTAGCGGCGTTCGTCGGGCCGACAGCGAAACAGGTGCTCCGGCGACGCTGAGGCAGGCGCAAGGTGGTGGCCGAGGGGACACATGGTGTGGCGAAGCTGGAGTCGGCGAGCTTGTGGTTCGGTGATAGCTTGAGCGGCGGCTAGTGGTGGCCGGAGATGGGGAAGAATGGCGGCGGTGAGGTTTCGCAGTGGGGAGTGAGCTAGTGTGCACGAAGAGCTTGAGTGAGAGGGTGAAACGAGAGATAGGAGGCCGGGGTGGCTTTTTATAGCCTTGGGAGGTAGGCACGAGGGCGGGAGTGCCGATGGCGGCAAGAGAGAGAGAGAAGAGAGAGACGACGTCATGGGGGAGGGGGGTTCTGGAGTTCAAATCCATGCCGGTCTCCGCGGGAGGAGTGGGGGTAGAGGTGGAGGAAAGGGTGGCAACCGGTCTCCTCCATGATTCGACTATGAGAGCGGGAGCGGGGCGACGGATTCGACGGAGGGATGAGGGACGTGGTCGCGGGGAGACGGAAGGATGGGGGTGGAAGACGGTTCCGACAGGTGGGCTCCGGTCCCACCTGTCGGCAAGAGGGCGCAGCGGGTGAGCTGGCCCGCGCTTGCTGGGCCGAGACGGAGAAATGGGCCAAAGAGGCCTGGTTAGATGGAGGCAGGGATGGGCTGGCCTGGGATGGGGAGGTGATTCGGCCAGAAGCAGGCCGAGACCCGTGGGCCAAGGAGGTGGCCGGCCCAAGTGAGGAAGGAGGTTTTTAATTTGTTTTTTTCAGTTTGAATAAATACTGAAGTGACCTTTGTTTTATTAAAATTAGATATTGAGCTTCGAAAATTCGGGGAAAATTCCAGAGAGTGTTTTAGGGCATGGAGAAATTTGGAAAAATCCCTCCATGCATAAATTATTAAGAAAATTTTATTTCTCATATTATTTTAGTTGTTAATTGCATTGCAATTTAATATAAATTCTAGAAATCAATTATTTCGTGATTTTAATTCCCCAAGGAAAAATCAGGGCGTGACAGAGGTCATCCACCTTCACTAACTTTAGTGTTAATTAGTAATTATTATGTCAAGATTAGTGTTGATTAATGATAGTTAATCTATTTTGATGATAATTAGTATTGATTGTAGTAAGATTAATAACAATTAACATACTTTTATTAATTAATAGTTAACTATACTAATTCCATCCACCTTCATCCATCCAACCAAACAAAAAAATTGGCTTCTCCTATCCACTCTAACAAACACCTAAGAGCATCTTCAGAAGACTAGCTATCATGCTAGCTATCCAATATTTTGGCTAGTATAAAAAAAAAACATACTCTAAGAGTCTAGCTATTTGGCTTGGCTAGCTATCCGGCTAGTGTCCATTCGGTTGTGCTCCAAGCTTCTGCTTATTCCCTCGTTTTTCATAAGCACGCTTCTCGAACTGCTAAAGGGTGTGTTTTTTCAAAAATTTTCTATATGAAATTATCTCTAAAAGATCAAATAGATCCATTTTTTAAGTTTCTAATAGTTAATACTTATTTGATCACGCGCTAATGACATTTCTCGTTTTGCGTATGGCTTATAAACCGCACGCACAAGCCTGTTCGAAGGAGGCCTAACTAGCCAAATAGGCGTGCTTAGAGCATCTCCAATAGTCTCTCCAAATCTGACTCTCCATTTGCCCATTTGGCCAAAAAGATTCCTCTTCAAATATTCTGCTTACTCCAATAGCCTCTTCATCTTCCACTCTCTAAATAGTCTAGGCCCCTGTAACAACCTGCCTTCTAGAACCGCGCGGCAGGCCCACTTACATATAGCACCCCACTTATAAACTTACATATAGCACCCCACTTATACTTTCGTCCTCGCTTCGTGTAAAAGGGCTCTGATACCATTTGTAATAGCCTGCCCTCCAGAACCGCGCAGCCCAGCCCATCCGACGAGCGGGTCCACTTACACATAACACCCCACTTACACTTTCGTCCTCGCTTCATGTAAAAGGGTTAACCCGGAAGTGCTATAGTTGGAGGGATAAGGCCTTATAAGTTGGTTTAACTCTTGCTTAACTAGCAAGGTGGTACTAATCAAGCGCACATAGCACTCATAGGCCATATAGGCCAGATTTTAATTGGACCAGGATGTCACAGCCCCCACATGTCAGTGTCTCCCTCTTCTTCTCTCCCTATTTCTCCCTCTGTTCACTCTCTCTCTCTCTCTTAATTTCCTCACCCACTAACCCATCACCTCCACCACTGGCGACCCTAGGGACGGTCAAATCTTGACAAGCGACGGTGGCATGGGGAGGAGACGGGTGGCATCCTCTTATCTCCTCTACCCATCCGCCGGTCGCTGGGGAGGAGGCAGCAGTGGCAACGACGGCTGGGGAAGTGGAGGCCTCGGAGCTAGACGGAGGCGCCCGGTGGAGAGAGTCTCAGTGGTGACGCGCCGGGCGGAGGGCGAGTCGGTGGAGTAGGATTCGCCGGCCGTGGGGACAACGTGCCGCCTAGACATAGATGAGGTAGCGACGGGGCCAGTGCAGTGGGACGGAGGGGAAGGCCGATGGCGTTGGGGCGACCCGGATTCAACAGTGCTCGAGCGGATGGTCCGACGTGCCGAACGGGAGGGGAGGTGGCTGCTCTGTTTGCTGCGGCACGACGCTTCCAGCGGGAGTTGCGTGGGGGAGAGAGAGAGTTTGGTGAGAAAGATGAGATAGCCAGCCGCTCTGGCAGGCCAACTTTAGCCAGTGGATGAGGAGATTTGGCTAGTGAAATGGCATAGCCATTTAGATGGAGTCTGTTGAAATGGTGTTTTTGACTATGTTGGCTATTATTTAGGATGGTAAGGTTGTTGAAAATGCTCTTAGTAGCCAAACTTGGCTGGCCAGTCCAGCTCGCCATCCCCCACCTGCCATTATTCTATCTCTGCCCCACCGTTCGATCTCCCTCCTAGTTCCTCGCATGGGCGGCACACCGGATAGATAGCGGTGGCGCCGCCTCCCAAGTTCCTCCGCCAAGCATCCCCTCCAGCCAAGCCGTCGTCGCGTGCGCCCCCTCCTCCCCGAGCATCCTCCGCCCCAGCAGCCTCTTGATGAGCCGTCATCGTCGGGTGCCGTCTCCTCCCTGAGCCGCCACATACTGCCTCCGCTCGAGCAGTCGTGCGCCTCGCCTCCCTTGAGTAGCCGTGTGCCGTCTCCCCTGAGAAGCCGACGGTGCTTCCCATGCGGAAAGGTCAGTGCAATCGGTGAAGCTCCGCCGCCGACAGTGGCCAACTCGTTCATCCCGAAGCTCCTTGGCCATTGACTCCCTCGATCTCATGCTCCACCGCAGTGGCCGGAGAGAGACAAGAGGTAAATCTCTGTTCGCTTTCTTGCTCCAAGAACAAGATGAGCAATCCATGTTGAATTTAGTGTACTGAATGGCAGTGTGTACTGAGATAAACTAAGATGAGCAATGGCAATGTGTACTGTTTGATGAGTGTGTGCTGAATTTTAGGGGGAATTTTAGTGCTAACTGATTCGATCTATGGATGGTTTTTGTGCTGATCTTGTCGTTGTATGTGATGATATTGTTGCTACATGTGCTGATCTTGATTGATTTACTAGCCATTGGGATATAGCTAGCGTAATTTGGCTAGGCTTCTGAAGTGTATATGAAATATGGCTAGAGAAAATTTTGGCCAGGTAGCTATATGGCTATTTGGCTAATAAGATTTGGCTAATTTTTTGGAGATGCTTTAACTTAGATTACCATATTTCTCCTAAAAATATAGATGGTCATATCCCATTCAATCTTGCCCGCGAATAAAACCGACCCTAAAATTTAATGGCAATATCCCATCCATCCAATCTTGTCCTTGAACCAAATACACTCTAAATTTCATATCCCATTCAACCTTGTCCGCGAATAAAACCAACCCTAAAATTTGATAGCAATATCCCATCCAATCTTGCGCTTGAACCAAATACACCCTAAATTTCTTTAAGTTTCCTTGCATGATGATGGTTTCTGTTTCAAATTCTCGCCAACTCTGCAACATATAAATCCATCAGACCCCAGAAAACAAAAATCCTATAAACCCATCTGACCCCCAGCAAACAAAATCCTATCCAAGTGATAATAACACTACCATCTCATCTAATGATCTAGTAATTAACAAACGAGGTAGCAAACTGTTCACACATCAATAGTTTCTAAAAGGAAGCCCGTCGAGAGCTAATGGGAACTGATGCTATGCAAGGAAAGGGTTTTGCTCCACCCAAAAAAAATAGAAACAAAAACTAAACATATTTGATCCACCACCACTGCAGGATATAGGAATTAGGAAACACCCCCAATAACCCGACATCAACAAGGAGAGGGTTTTGCAGGGAAATTCAGACATCCGTTCCCTGCAGGAGTTGATGAAACGATCTCATTATTCTCACCGCAGGATTGGCCGACCAGCTATGCGCTCCCACACGTCAAGCCTCCTGTTCCGTATAATCCCCGACCAAGCGACCTTCACTTGCAGCCTGTGTGCACCTCTCTCCCAAACAAACTCTCTGCACAATGACCTAAGGTTTTCTCAAGGACGAACAGCTGTTTCTGTTTGCCTTCAAGGTCGTCGTCACCACCAGAACAAACACAAACCCTAAGCACCAGCTCCTGCATGAACGGCACAGCCACCACACGGCGAGACAGCGGGACGGCTCCGTCGTCTCCGATCGTGGTCACGGTGCCAGGCGCCCCGCTGTCGTACAACACGATACGGCTGCTTGGATCCCGAGCAGTCCAGGCAGTGACGCTGCCGATGAACTCGTCGTGCTCCGAGAGAATATCATTGACATCAATGGCGGCGACCACAGCGAGATCGACAGTGCTTTACACGAGTTGCAGGGTGCTTAGCCAACTGGAGAGCATCCGCGTCACCGGCTGGCCGTAACAGATGCTGTTGCAGTGCATTACTACACCCTTGCTGAAATCCCTGCAGTCAGCAGCAGCATCCTGTCCATCGCCTACTCTGACCTTGAGGTTGATTTCAAAGAACAGGTGGTAAGTGAAAAGGCACACACGTATGCCAAGCAAGCTAGAATTAAGTCTTAGTAAAATTTTGGGATAAGATTGATGAAGCAGGCATCAATAGAATCCCCTTGGCTCAACCACACGGGCATAAGCACTGGTAGACGGAGAGAGTGCAAGGCCAGAGCAAAGCTGCACCTAAGAGAGTTTGCAATGCAGCTTATCCCCTCACAAGTTGCAACTGCCAACGTTTATGGCCCACAGAACATGATAGACCGAGCACTGGCTATGGTCCAACTGCAACCTCTCGGTACCAATCTGTGGTGTTTAGGCTCCATTTGGCATTGCGGTGGCTTTTCAAAAGCACTTGTTCATTGGAAACAGCTATATGAAAATTGGGGACAAAATCATAATAATTTCAAAACCAAAGAGTGAGGTTACTAATATTTAAATTAGAACTATAATAAAAAAATATTAATATAACCAGTGTTCTAAAGACTGGCGCTAGGCGCCAAGTAGCTGTTGTGATTTGGCATTTGATGGTGCATTAAGTGGCCAGCCTGTCTTGGAGGTCTTACCTTGTGTTCGGGAGAGCTTCTCCACTGGCTTATTTAAGCCGCGCGCAAATGAGAAACGTCATAAGCACGTGATTAATTAAGTATTTACTATTGAAAACTTGAAAAATGGATCTATTTGCTTTTTTAAGCTACTTTCATATAGAAAATTATTAAAAAAATACACCGTTGATCGTTTTGGGAAGCGTGCGCGTGGAATACGAAAAAAATAAGCTGCTGGCAAAGGAGCTGCTGAACAGGCTGTTAGTAGTATTATATTAGTGTTCTATTGTCTTTATTTTAGTCAACTTAGTCGTAGGCGCCACCAAGGCGGTGTTTAGGCACCCTTACGCGCTAGCCGTGCTGACCATGTAGCGTCTAGTACCTTCTTCAACCTGAGTAGAACTAGTAAATATGAGTACCGACTAGGTTTTAAAGCACGGTGCAGCAACCACAAACTAGTCCTAAGGCTGAACAAAGGTAAGAGAAAAAAAAAGATAAGTAGAGTTGAGAAGATAACTGTACAAACCGGGGAAGAGAGAAGCTGGCAGTCATTTCTGTCGCGGTGGAAGACATAGACACGTCTGAAATCCACCTGATCTCTGACACTAATGGGAAACCCTAGATCGGATTCGAGCACCCTCAAGGAAACAATGTTGACCGAGTCGTCTAACCCATATGGCGACTTGCTCTCGTCGAAAGGCGGCCCCAGCTCAACACTCGCTACATTGGATCAAATCAAATTTCTCATCATGCAGAGATTGAATCGATCGAGAGCAAGCTATATATGACATGACAGTAGTTAGCAAACGGAGGGGATGAACAAGAAAGTAATTAACGATTAATCAGGTGATCTAAACGATCGAGTAGATCGACATGAACATGGGATTGAATTGGGTGCATTTTAGGAGGCTGGATCGATCGATTGCTCACTTACACTCCTGGTCTAGGTCGAAGAAGGCGGTGTTGAAGAAGCAGAAGCGAGTGTCCACGAACTCGTCGGTCTTGGGGTCGTATTCGGTCAGCTCTCGGATGTGGAGCACGCGCAGTGCCTTCTCCTGCCGTTCCGCCCACGCGGCCCTCTTCCTCCCCTCTGCCGCTACAGAATCCTCTCCACCTTCTCCTCCTCCATGCCGGCCGGCCGTCGGCGACCAAACGCGTCTCCCGCCGCCGCGGCGCGCGATAGGGAAAAATTGAGCTAGCGAACGCGTACGACTGCAGAATCCCTGGCTGGCCTGCCTGCGTCTTGATCGCGTAAAGAAGCTGTGTGGGTTTTGGTTCTTATGGGCTGTCCCTAGGTAGCTACGGGCTCCGCTCAAAAAATCAAAAGGCTAGCTGCCGCCTGCCGGCCTTGGCGAGGTGGGGTGGGCCTGATCGGAGCATACATCGCGAGTCAGCGCGCATGCGCGATCGATCGAGGATTGATCTTTTTTCGGAATTGCTAACTAGGTGTTGACAGAATTTTGACTCCATCTTCCCTCGTTTTTGTGGCCGTAAGATTTTGTTTGAGATTCATGTTGGACCACAGCTTCCAACTCGTTATAACCGGTCAAGGGTATTTTTTAAATAAGTAAATTGTATTCACGGTACATCAACTAGTGTAGTTTAGTTAAAGAACATGAGAATTAAGCGTGCTAGTGCAACAACTTGACAGGTGGGTGCAATCTAATATAAGAAGTGAGTGTACGGGTATAATAACTTAGAAGGTGGGTACGATTTTTGGTACAATAACTTAACAAGTGAACATGTTAGTGTAACAAATTAATTATTTTGAGCATTTATTGCTATACACATTTAATTTCCACAAGATTGCTATGTGATGGTATATTGACATCATGAAAATACTCATTTAGCACTCGTTAACCAAAACAACACATATCTAGCCAAGTTGTTGCACCAAAATCCTAAATTGTCATGTTCTTGTACTAGAATGCATCCACTTGCTAAGTTATTGTACTTGGACGTTCAATTCTCAATTTCTTGTACCAGATCGCACCCACCTGTCAAGTTTGCACCGTTAATATAATTTACTATTTTTAGAGGGATAAGTCTATTTGGCCCCTTAACTCTTATCAAACACACCCTTGAACCTGAAAACCAGATATTTTACCCCATAAACTGTTGAAATTATTCACTTCAACTTCTATCCCAAACCAGGGTGGTTTTCGCCTACGTGGCTGCCTAGTCATCAATAAATAAATAAATATTGGTGGAACCCCACTTGTTAGTGCCCATTGCATCCTCCTTTGCTTTTTTTCTTGCTCCTTACCATTGCATAGCTGCCAACGTCGGGCTCCTCCCCTAGGGATGCCGCTACTGTTCTCCTCCCCGAGGTCCAAGCCGCAGGGTAGTTGCGACCTTCACCTGCACCGGTGAGGAGGCGGCAGCAGGAGATGAGACGAGTGAGGGAAGATGAGGCAGCGAGGTCGTCAATTGTGGCCATCACCGGAAGTTCAAGGGGTTAGTAGAGGCAGAGCTCAAGGAGGAGGTGTCGATCGTCAGTGGAGACAGATCTCGCCAGCGGAGGTTTGAACTTGAGCTCGCTTGGTTTTGGCGGTTGTTAAACACCATTTCGATCACCAACCTTCGGCAATAAAATGGATAAAACAGAGATTCAATACATTTGATTTGGTTTCGACTAATCTATTTCCACTAGTTTTGTCATGTCTTAGTTATTTTGTAGATACTATGTAAATAATGTTGAAAATGCACAAATTTTGGAAGGAATTAGTGCCCGAATTTTGGAAGGAATTGGTGCCGACTAGGCCAAGAGGCCTGGCCGGCTGGTCACCCTAGCCAGGTTGGCCGGCCACCACCTCTCCAGGCAGGCAGCCAAAGGGGCCAGCCAAGGCAGCCTTAGCCAACCTAGTCGGCCAGGCCGGCTGGCCACCCTAGACTAGCTGGTGCCTACTTAGGGACCGGCCGGCACACCTCTTCAAGTCCAATTGTTCCAGAGGTCGACCGACCTACAAGAGGACCGACCGACCTAAAGATGGGCCGGTTTGTGCAACCCCAGAGGCTGGCCGGCCCAGTCCAAGACACAACTGTCATTGCAACTGACATCAGGAGAGATCCACCATCCAGAACCGTTATCAGGAGAAGATTTGGAGCGTTGGATGAAACGACTGACCTAGCGGAGGGCGGGCCGGCTGGCACACGTGGCTAGGCCCAGTCGGCCCACCCTCCTGCACCGGCCGGCCGACCAACCTCTCCCTAGTATAAATAGCTCCCCTCTCACTCCTTTCAACACACACCACTTAGTTAGGTTTAGCCTCATTCTATAAAAATCAAGTGCTAGAGTGATGGGAATAGCTGGCTCTAGTTCATAGAGGAGTTGGAGAAGTTCAAGTGAAAGTGAAGTTGAGCTGGAGATCAACCAAAGTTTCGGAGGAGCTGTTTTCGAAATATCAGTAACGATCGTATATCCCCTTTTACAATTCGTACATTTCAATATTATCTATCTTTTACTTCCATACCGTATCTCTCTCTTTTTCCGAGTATTACTTTTCCGTATTTATCTTTCTGATCTTTGTTTGCGGAATTTTGCTCTGATCGACCTTTCGGCCGATTGTTGTGCTTAGCTTAAAGTTTTTTAAGGTTGTTTGTGGGACTCTTATCCCAGCTTAGTTTACCTAGCTAAGTTCGGGAGTCAGACCCTTTGATTGAGGGTGAGACTTTAATATAAGTTATGGCATGGTGCCTAAGTCTTATATTTTGAATGGATGTTAGCTAGAGAAACAGAGAGACGTAGTTGCTGGGTGGTTACTGCCCTGTGCATCCTTTGAAATTGTCTATGTTGGCTCTAGTGCGTCGGTGTTAGAAGGTCAGGGAAGGCAGGTTCTTTGATAAAGGGTTCTTGCGCCTCTGTGCCTGAAGTAAACAATAGCTTTTGTCGAGTTTTACTCGTGCCAAAGTCGTTCCGACTTCATGTTATATCTCCAACCTTTTTGAACTAGATAAGTATGGCTTTTCCAGGTGTATTATTGGTTACTCCCGTATTTTCTATCGGATCTTACCCCGGTATTTTTGGTTAGTATAAATTTATTTGGTTAAAGTAAGTTAGAGGAAGATTTGCTTTCAAGACCAGCCAACTCCTTTGAAAAAAATATAAGTTAGGATGCTCCGAAATACTTTGAGGTAGAGTTCTAAGCTGTATTTTTCGTGCACTTACGAAATATATTTGTAAAAGCATAAAAAATACCAACAGTCGAAGAGATCGATCTTGTCCAAGCTCCTATAAGATCTGGAAGGGGATATGGGGACCTGAGCGGGTTCCTTCCCGCGGCTTTTGGCGAGGTGGTGTTCATGTGAGGTGCCAGCGGCGCGGTGAGCTAGCACGCGAGGTTGGCGGCTCAGCCTCGCAGCGCGTGGATCAAAGAATGCGGTGGTGCGCGTCGGTCGTCGAATTTTTACTGTTACTAATTTATTTTTTTTAATTTACAAAACTAATTTTTAATTTCCTTTTTTTGCAGAAATACCCTCTTGTCGCCGTGGGCCAGGGCGGTATTTAAAAACTCCGTGGCCTAGGGCAGCAAATGGCCGGGGCCCACGGCGGCGTCACCAGGCCGTGACGGCGTCACCAGGCCTAGCCGTTGAGGGGGGCTAATGGCGTGGGCCGCCGTTAGCCGGGGGGCCACGTGGGCTTGCCGCCATGGCCCAGGGTGGCGAATGCCTCACGGGCCCCCCATGAGGCCGGCAAAACTGCAGGGGGCAGAATGCAAATTTGCATTCGCCGCCTTGGGCGAGGGCGGTTTTTAGCCATTCGCCGCCCTGGGGGAGGGCGGTTTTTAGCCCTCCCCTATAAAATCCCTTCGCGCACTCGCCTGCGCGTCATTTCCCCCTTCCACCTCCAGCGTTCGTCCGATAGAGCTGAGACAAAGGAGGAGTAGTACAGTGGCGAAGCCCTCGTGGATTTTTAAGCTGAACCCAGGTATTTTTTGCTCTCCCTCCGTCATGTAATCAATTTTTTAGACAAGTGTTAATTAGTACTAGACGCGTAGTGTAATACCCGACATAGTATGAAAATATTAGCGGTTTGGCATAACCATCGTTAGTGTTAAATTTATTTGACCGTACTAGAAGAACATAGTGGACAGGTAGTAAATTGTAGATATTTTAGAAATAAATATACTCCGCCATGGCCATCGTTGGTATACGTCATTTCGACACATTAGATAAACCTAGCGTATAACTTTATTAGCGCCGCTGGGTTAGTTTGTAAAATGTAGAAACGGTAATAGTTTGACTCATACCTATAGCCTTTTTATGGAACGAATATTGATTAGTACATATTAATAACTGTAGTGAAAATCTTTTTTGTCAACAGAAATGGCAAATAGAGTTGCATTCGCGATATATCACGGTGAAGGAAATATCAGAGAAGGACAATATGGGGTAGATTTATCGGAGTTCAACGTAGCACAAAAGGGAATTATAGCTCCAGCTGAGAGAAGTTTTCCTGGAGTTTACAATTGGTTAATGAGGGGATTCGGAGTAGATCCTCAAGTAAATGCAATTACGGTGTACGCACTGGTTAGCTGGGTTGTGGAAGGTTTTTGGTGGAAATTGATGCCAATAGATTCGACGGCCAGCTGGGTATTTTTTGTGGAGAGTGCACTGCAGCGAGGATGGGCACCTAGCATCCTAGTGGTAGTGCATGATAGGGTCAGCATTGATCAGGCTAGTCCAAGTACAGCGGAAGGGCCTGATGAAACAGGGGAGCAAAATGAGGCAGAACACGAGGGTGCCGAAGAGGAAGGAGGCCAAGAAGACATGGGACCGGAGGGTTTGCAGATGAAGGGGAGAGACACCCAGGTCTAGTACATGAGATGGAAATTGAAGACTCAGAACCTGAGCATGTGGAGGATGATGATTCTTCGGAGGACGATGTATGCCCGGCAGAATGGGACAACGAGGACTTCTCCGGACTCGTTGTCTCAGAGGGGCACATCGTGCCATGGGAGTATCGGCAAAATGAAGTGGTGCAAGGCGCTAGATACGCCGAAAAAGTACAGTTGACAGAGACTGTGAAGATGTGGGCGGTGTCACTTAGGAGGGAGTTCTAGGTATCAAAGTCCACCAGATCAGTGTACGAAGTGAAGTGTGCAAGTTCAAGCGATGGATGTCCATGGAGGATGTACGCATCCAGGAAGAAATATGACGACTATTGGTCCGTGTCAATCGTGACGGAGCACAACTGCCATCTTCCGGATGTTCAGAAGTACTATAGGAACATATCATCTGCATTCATCGCTTCAGAGCGTTATTATGTTGTTTTGGAGAACCTCCGGTTCGAGCCCAAGGCAATTATCAGGTGTATCGAGGAGAAGTACAAGTACACCATTACATATGCCAAGGCATGGAGGGCCAAACAGAAGATAATTGAAAGGAGATTTGGCAGTTTTGAAGCTTCGTACAATAATTTGCCTCACCTACTGGAAACCATCTGTGCCAGGAATCCTGGCAGCTACTCCGAAATCAAAACTTTCCCATCGTTAGCAAATCCTGGGCAGAGCGTCCTTCAGCGGGCCTTCCTCTCTCTGCAGGCGTGTATGTTTGCATTTTTTCATTGCAGGCCCATTCTCTATATCGATGGCACGTCCTAACTGGAAAGTACAGAGGGCGGTTTTTGGCCTTGCCGCCCTCCTAGAGGGCGGTATTTAGTATTAATATAGTCCGGACCGTCCGGACCCTGTCCGGACCGTCCGGACAGGCATATATCTGGAGAGAGAGAGAAAGAGGGAGAGGGAGGATGGACTGGGAGGAGACCGATGAGTACCGGCTGCTGTCACTACTCCCTGGGCGCGCACCGTCGCCGCGCCGTCCTCACACAGTAGTTGCATCGCTAGTTGGATATCAGTAGGTTTGTATGGTAGTTAACGCGTGTTCGGTTGTCACCGCTTGGAATGTACTTTCGTCGTGAAGTTGATATTCGAAAATTCATGTTTTTGATCAGGTTCGTCAGAAACGTAGATCGTGAGGAATATGTCGTTTGATCGATGAGTGTAAACGAAGTAAAGTGGTTTCTTCAGGAAATGTAGAATTAATAAAACATGATACACAACAGGCAAACTATTATAGACACAAAGTACTACGGGCCCTGACCGTGACCTCTAGCTCTCTTCGACTTCCTACCCTGCGCTTGCACCTGCCCCTGGGAGTATGTGAACCGGTCTGGTGGTACAGCACGGCCAGCGCGGGTCGTCTGCATGGGTGTGGCAACCGGTGGGTCCTGTGTTTGTGGTGGAGGAGCTCCTTCGAGCTGCGAGGCAGCTAGTATCTCTTGTATCTCCTCGCCCTCGTCCTCCAAGTCGTCCCCCTCAAAAGGACCCGGTGCCCAACCGCTGCCGCGTGTGCCCTGCGTGGAGGAGCCAGCGCCAGCAAACATCGCTGGCACTGTAGAGTGGAACAATGTACACCAAATTATTGATTATTGCAAATCAAAATTTTGCAAGACAAAAGTAAACTTTGATATAACCTGAAGGATCTCCTGTGGTGGCACCGGGGGCACTTGTCATGCCCAGCTGCGCGTGTGGTCATGTGTGGTACACTCCATGCGTCGACGTGCTAGCTCCAGAGGGATGTAGGTACGGTGTAGCGAAAGCTGCAGGGAAGCATATTGATGTACAACGGTGCATGTCGTATAAGGAAACATGTTATGAACGGAAGGTTAGTAGAATTTACCTCTGGAGGGGCTAGATGGCTGACTGGAACCCTGCGGGCGCACTCCTGCTCCTCCTCCTGTTCCTGCTGGCCGTGGCTGCTGCTGCTGTATATAGACGGGAGGTACCGTGTCAGCCGCACGACAAGTGAGCGCACGAAGCACTGTGTGCAACGCCTGACGAATCCTCCCGAAGGTCGTTCTCTGCTCGTCCGCAGTCAGCACGATCCCAGTGTCCAACCGTCCGAACGCCGCGTTTACATCACCCTGAATCTGTCGCGCTGCGTTGGCCTATTTCAAATGTGACTTGATTATGTGTTAGAACCGTGGCTACCTACAAAGGGAATGGCAAAGTGCAAAGATAATGTGACATGCCGCGCGAAATTAGTCCTGGTCACGGTGTCTAGGATACGTGTCCGTCGTAGTGGCGACGTGTGGCTGTGGATCACGTGGGGTGAACGTTACGCGTATGCGGGTCCGAGGCTGGTACCACCTGAGGTATGCTAGGTAATGCTCCTCAGTGTGTGCACGTATCTCCTCGATGACATCCTCCGTCGCCAACAACCAGTCCTCCACGTACTGCTGCAGTCGGGGATACCACTGAGCGTCGGCTGCCTGTCCCCTACGATTATACCTATCTGTAGAGAGTGCATTAGAGTACATTAAAGAGTGGTACTACTAAACAAAGATGGCAGTTGTACTTACCGGTGCACATCGCGCGGCACAACGACCTCTATGGGCATAGGGAAGATCTGACGTAGGCCGAACTATCGCATCACGCGTTGCGGACAGTGGGGCTCGATGAAGATGTCGAACACCAATGGCACTTTCGTCAACCAGTACGCCTGGTCGCGCGTGCAAAGAGTACAGAGTCCGAGCGGTGCATGGGCCACGATGGCCTGTGGACTATAGGGCTCCCAGACGACGTCGCTGGGCAGCAGGCGGTCGAACTCCATAACGAACTCGGAGTAGGCCCTCCTAACCTGGTTGTGGGCGTAACGACGCTGCAAAATAAGAAAAGATTACATGCCAGTGTTTGTGCATAAGTGGTAAACATAGAATTTCACATTACGTACCTCACGGCAACACCATACCGTCCCCATAGTCGGGCGGTCCTCGGGCCACTGCCCGTACAAGCCTCCAGGGCCGCCCTCGTAGGAAGAGAGCTCAATGAGAGGACGGCCTATCGCGAAACGCTCGGCCACCCATAGCTGCAGAAGAAGAGGGCAACCGGCGAGAATCGCACCTGGATCGGTCTTTGTGCACGTGTCACAAAGAGCATGGTACGTCGCCGCTAGCACAGCAGATCCCTAGCTCCACTACGGTACGCAGCCGTCCTCGCTGTCGGCGATCGCACGAGCGTAGTGGATTAGTCCCTTGTCCACCGCGTGCCCGTGAGTGTTGGTGAACATCACCCACCCGAACAGTCACAACAGGTAGGCCTCCATGCTCTGCCGCACCGAGTATTCGTCGGCGTCGTCGTCTAGCTTGTCAGGCTGTAAAGAAAGATCATAGTCAGCATCACTGTTCCTTTATAGGTCGGATGATTGTGAATTAAATGAATCCGTGACTTCCGGTGAACTGTAGCACCCATGCCTGCGAGGGGCCACTCGTGGTGTAAGGCGGTAGCGAACCCGGCATACCAAGGCCAGGTCGACGGTGCACGGCTTCGAACCGAGCAGATATGTCCTGCGCCCAACCGTGCCCCCTGTCAACTGGACCGACTTCGTCCCCTGCGAGGGGAAGTCCCAGCAGGTAGGACACGTCCTAGAGTGTGGGAGTCATCTCGCCACACGGTAGGTGGAATGTGTGGGTCTCCGGTCTCCAGCGATCCACCAGCGCTGCCAGAAGTGACCGGTCAGCATCCCATCGCCTGGCGGGGTCTCTCTCGTCTGGTGTGGGCTCAACTAGCCTGCACAGCGGAAGAAGTCCAGCCTCACACAACTGCCAAATATAGCACTGTATTCAATATCGGGGAAAACATAGATATGCACAATTGATGTGAATGAATATTCGTACAGCTCTTACCTCTGACGGAACCGGGGGTCTATCCGTAGGAGCTGATGTAAAGGCCGTGGACGGAAGGTGCCTAGCTGGCCACCCTCGACGGCTGACAGGTAAGACCGGTGGGACTGGTTGAGACCCCGGTCGAGCAGCTCTGGTGTAGGGTACGCCATACCTGCATACAAATAGAGAGTTAGCGTAAATTAGTTTTAATGTTTATAGCATTGTTACATGACAATAAAAAACAACAGTACGATACATGTCATTCTACAACAAAGATCAAGTATAGACTTACACTACACCCCAGCACCACCAATTGTTTGAGAACGTCTAAGACGGGGTCGTCTTGAAGTTGTGCCTTCACCCGTAGGACGACTACCATCAGCGGCTGAACCCGATGGTCCAGCTTCCGTAGCACTTGGACCGGCTGCATCCTTTGGACATTTCTTATATGTATGACCTGTTTGGTCACACTTTGAACAACGTTTAAGTCTTCCACCGGCTTCTGACTCATCCATGTCATTACGGATGTGTCTTGTCTTACGGCGACCTGCTTTATCCCTCAATTTTGTTGGGTCAGGAATGTAGATAGCTTGAGGATTCTCCGTAGTAAATGTCCCCGCTATACCGAAACCGTATATCTCTCCACTCTAGGTATTATAGATTGCTTCTTTTCTGAAATAAGGTGAGACAAAATAACGTGCTTCGATTCCACACTCACCGCTCGCGGCAATCACATGGGAACATGGCTTGTGGAGCAGAGTAGGTTTTCGGCACGAGCACTTGCAGGTCCCGTCTTCTTTGAGCACACACTCTTGCACAACTCTTTTGCGGTAGATTCCGCGCATGCCCTTGTCGACACACAATATTTCAAATCTGTGTTCTTGTGTGCCTTGAGGTAGAGCACGATGTCTTCGGGCCTTATTACTTTTATCTTGCAAGTACTTAGTGAGCAGTGTTCCAAAGAAAAGATTATTATCCGTCATTGAGGGGCCAGCTGCTCTGAACCGATCTCTAAAGTACTTGCATGTCCCATGCAAGATAAATTCAACTATTCTAACAAGTGGAAGCCCTCGAACACCACGCATCACCCAGTTATAGACCTCTGCCAAATTTGTGGTCATTATGCCAAATCGAGAACCATCCTTGTCATACAACAATGCACATTTCTCCTTTGGCTCATTCTCAATCCACTCTGAAAATTTTCTAACTGAGGATGCATGCCTTCTTCTCATACGAGGTCCATCGCTTGATAGAGGTCCAAGAGCTTCCAGAGTCTCGTCCCCTCCAATGGTAGCTCTCCTGGACTGCTCATCTATTTGTTTAGAGGTCAGCTCATCCAACCTCCTCCAAAGCTTCTTGAACTTCTTCTCTTGATTCTGGGCGCAAAGCCTCTTGAAAAGATCCATAAGGTGCTTATTTCTAAACTGTCTGTAGAAATTAGCACCCATATGACGCATGCACCATCTGTTTTGGACATCAGACCACCTTGGTGGGTATCCCTTCTCAACACATCCATATCTCAATTCCTCAATTGCACGCAGCAAGCCGGCGTGACGGTCATGTATGAGGCATACGTCTGGTCTCATCCGTACAACTGCTGTTTTAACCCTTTCTAGGAACCAATACCAGCTATCAGTGTTCTCACTCTCAACAAAAGCAAAAGCCACCGATAGAAGTTGGTTGTTTCCATCAACTCCAATTGCTGTTAATATCTGTCCTCTATATTTTCCAGTCAGAAATGTCCCATCGATGCAGAGGATAGGACGATAATGGATAAATGCCTAAATGCAAGAAACTAGTGCAAAGAATACTCGTTGCAACACACTTTTATTATCATGGTCAATTGATGGAAAAGCTTTCAAGTCGTAGTATGTCTCCGGATTTCTCTAAAGAATACAGCCTAACAGACGAGGCAAATTATCATAAGATACTTCAAATGTGCCAAACCTTATCTCTACAACCTTCTGTTTTGCCCTCCAAGTCTTATCATAGCTAATTGTATATTTGAATTTCTCTTCAATATGGCTAACAATTGACCTTAGTTCGTACCCCAGATTGTTAACAATATGGGAGTATATCTCTGTTGCAACAAATGCAGAGGTCATGTTTCTATGATATTTTTCAACACCTGGTAAGTAATATGAATGCTCGGTCATGATTGAAACTTGCCAATAATCTTTCCATTTACCCTTGAATGCGTGCACCCGTCATGGACACCCATCCTTCATGCACTTCACTTCATACACTGATTTGTTTGACTTCACGACCGAAAACTCCCTCTGAAGTGACACCGCCCATTGTTTGACTGCCTCCTTTAAATCTTCTACATATGCGTACTTTGCCCCCTGAATGACCTCATTCTGCTTGTACTCCCATGGCACATGATGTCGCTCGGAGATAGCAAGCGCAAAGAAGTCCTCGTTGCTCCATTCTGCAGGCATCACGTTGTCCTCATCAGACGAATCACCATGCTCTACATGCTCGTTTTCATAATCTTCCCTATCCATTTCTTGGACGATTCTGTCGATTTGTTCTCCCTCATCTGCCACACCTGTTGCCTGTCTATCTTCTTCATTCCCTCCTTCATTTTCTTCCATTGTTTCGCTATCACCTCCCGCCGTACTTGGACCCTCATCATTTTGTACGGGCATTGCACCAGCGGTGTTATCTTTCTCATATATGGGCACAAGTATGCCCAGTGGCCAGCCACGTTGGAATGCATTCTCCACATACCATATCCAAGTGGCAGTGCAATCCATCGGCATCAGTTCCCAAAAAAAAACTTTCAACTGCACAACTGACTACTACATACAAGGTTATTGCGCTAAGCTGGGGGTCCAGTCGAAACCCTCGCATTAGCCAGTTGTATATTGACCCAAAACTTCTCTCAGCTGGCCTATCAATACCCTTAGCTGTTGAACTAAACTCCGATAGATCTACACCGTCTGGACCATATCTCATATTCTCTTGCCCGTGAAATAACTGAAATATCACCTTATTTGACATATCTGTTGATGAAAAATACAGTTAAACTAGGTACCAACATCCTCCTAACATCTAAAACTGTGTATTCCAGATTTTATAAGTACCATCTGTACAAAAAGTAAGTTATCTAACAGATTAACTAAAAACATACAGATCTAAATAGTACTATACACGTAACTAGTACATTACTACATCAATTCTTACATACAAGTAGAAATTGCAAAGGAACAATAGATTTTACCTGCAGGCAAATCAGCAAACGGGCAGAGCTTCGCTGCTTTCATTCAGCCTCGCTCTCAGCTCTCTTCTGTTTTTTTTTCTAATTTGAGTGAATTTTATGATATTTTTTGAGTCTGGGAGGGGGTTTTATATCTGGGGGGCTAAAAACCGCCCTCCCAGAGGGCGGCAAGGGGGCCGCCTGCAAAAAACCGCCCTGGAGATGGGCGGTTTTTGGGATTTTGCAGGTGGCCCCCCAGGCGCCCAAAAACCGCCCTTGCAAAGAGCGGTTTTTGGGCTCATTTTGCAGGCGGCCCCCTTGCCGCCCTTTGAGAGGGCGGTTTTTGGGAGGCCGGGGGCCGTCTGCAAAATGGCTGACGGCCACGTCATTAAATCGCCCTCCCAGAAGGCGGTGGGAGTCTATTTTTGTAATTTTTTCAAACAAAAATCTACTTTTGCAAATCTTTTAATAAATAAATATAAAAATAAAAAATTTTCTAGGAAAAGACCTACTACATGGTCCACTAGCCTGTTAGCAAATGCAGTCATGGGCCTACTGCATGATCCAGTAGCCCATTAGCAAATGTGATTGAAAACTAGACGCCCCAATATATACATGCATGCTAGTTTCAAATAATTCTTACCGATACTATTTACTTTTTTAGCTTTAATTGCTCTTTTTTATAAAATATTTATGTATACTAAAAGTATGTAATAACAATGTGTGTCGTGCCATAAATATAACTGTATAACTTTTGTTAATATCAAATTAATCATTTAGAAGTTATTAATGGTCAAATTAGAAACACTAATAGTCAACAGTAACAAGTAAATACATCAGCAAGAAGAATGTTGATCTACCGGGCGCAGTGATAATTTATGGATGGCGATGGCACGGCGATGTTATTTGTTGGTGGAGGGAATTGGATCGAACAGTGGTAGACTCTGTAGTAGGTGGCCTTGAATGGCCAGGACAAGTAGCGGAGGGTGGTCCTGAGCCTGACGTCGACGGTGATGCTCCTCCCCGTCCCCGCCGCGCGCTCCCTGGCGAACTCCTCCGCCACGGCGGCGCTGATGTTGCTCTCCCGGCCGTGGAACACCGGCCGCAGCTTCCTGTGGCGCCTCGTGTGCAGCTTGAAGCTCGGCAGCGTGTCGGAGGGGCCGAGCTTGGCGCCGTCGAAGTAGAGCCCCGCGGTGAGGTGGTCGAAGCGGATGGCGTAGATGCGGTGGTCGTTGAAGAAGGTGACGGCCATGGAGAGGTCGTACCGGAGGGAGCTACCTCCGCCGCCGGTGGTGTCGTTCTTGAGCTCGAAGGTGGTGATGGCGGCGTCGTCGACGCGTGGGTGGACGCTGTTGGGGTGGAAGAGGATCAAGTCGACGAGGATGAGGGCCACCAGCGAGGACATAAGCATGTCGACGGCCGTGTTCAGGATGAAGGCGCAGACCTTGGCGGCCCACGACACGCTTGGCGGGTCGATGTCAAATTTATCTTGGAGTTTACAAAAGGTACAGGCTGCAGGCCTACGTGTCCAGAGAGCCCATGACCAGACGTCCACGAAGAAATTGCCCATCTTCCAGCACTAGATCGAGATGATCAGCCTGCAGCTGCTAGCATGCCTTGAGCTTACCAACCAAATGCAAGCTCCTCGAGTGTGTATATATGTAATAAGGATCGATCAACCTCTAGCTCAGTCTCTCGTACGTTGCTCGAGGCTCAAGTTTGGCACACGGTCCTTATCCGCATGCACGCATAGCCTTCGGCAAGTCACGACAGCAGGATGCAATAAGATACTTTTGCACATGGGGACGGGGATAGATAGATGCAACAGAAAAAGAAGATCGTATATCTTGTAACAGCCAGTTTTGCACATGCTCCAAGAGAGATGAATTAAATAACAAACTGAGAGAAAGTGAGAGGACGAAAAAAAAAAGATACAACTTATAGCCAAACTAGTTAGCTCTAGATGACACATATACGTGCCTTATAGCAAGTAGTTACCTTCACTATTGAATTTGTTGTTGGTATTTCTTATGTTTCCATAAAATGGTCCACAAGAGCATGGAATTACCGATGTTCACCTTACATTATTCCGGGGTGTCATATTTATATTTTTCCCGTAGTACGCATGGATGGCATAAAATGTTTTCTTTTTTCTATCTTGCTTTTCTATAGAAATTTATACTAGTCATGTACAGGGGTAAGATCTAATAAAAGATATACTACCTCCGGTTTTTAATAAATGACGCTATTGATTTTTGTCGTGACGTTTGACCATTTGTTTTATTCAAAAACTAGTGTGAATATATAAAAGTATAAGTCATGCCTAAAGTTTCTTTAACGATAAACTAGATCACAATAAAATAAATCATACTTAAATTTTTTTGAATAAGATAAATGGTCAAACGTCTTATTAAAAGTCAACGGCGTCATTTAATAAATACCGGAGGGAGTATATGGTTTATGTCACACCTAGAAATTTATAACCAGAATTCTAAACATAATGTGTATTTAATCCCTATCTAGGACTAGCCAAGGTACACAATAGACAAAGTTACCATACAAAGTGCATCTTACAAAACATAATAAAAGTCTTACAATAATACAAAGGAATTACAAAAAGGGAAAAGACAACCAGCAGCGCAACGACGCCATTCCACAAGCAGATTGATGATGACACAAGCCTACTCCTCTTGGTTGACGCTTTCAGAGAAGTACTCCAGCTCTTTTTGGGGGGGGGGGGGGAGGGGAGGTGGGGAAGAAGAACAAGACTGAGTACCACCCACCATACTCAACATGCCACACCAAACATGCATTCATGCACGGTGACAAGGGAGGCGTTTGGCTCAATTGCACAAAGCAGTTATAAAGCGGGTAAAACAGTTGTTCTTATTAAAGAATATTAACACAACTGGATAACGTTACACCACGTTGATCAAGCCTAAACCATCCATCCTAGTTTAAACCAGCATTTTAAGTCATGATTATTAAAGGTGGGACTAATCATGGAAATCTTGATCAGTCACCCATAACCGTGGGCACGGCTATTCGAATAGATTTACTCTGACAAGAGATGTACAACTTTACCCACAAGACACAATCCTACGCACACTCCCGTGCACCGGCGTGCCACCACGGCACCCCGCTAAGAAGCTATGATATGACTTTTCATGTAACCCCTCCCTAACCATCCACACCATGCTGAGATTGCACCTACCGAACAGGGCACATAATGTCGGACAGGCTACCCTCCTTGTGCCATGATGGATCCGGAAGCTAATCGGCACGGTAACCCGGCCCGACCCAACTCCATCATGCCCACCCTTTTCATTGGTGCCTATGAGAGGGAGGAGCTACGCTACAAGCCAAACCGTTGCCCACACTGGCTTGAGGTAAGTATGAGAGTTCCGTTCAAGTGTTTTCCGCGAACCAATCCTTAATTGTCATGGGTGCGACCTGCAAAACCATGCATTTATGGCCCACCATTAAGTCATATTTTAGTTTGTTAATTAACCATTACTAGTCAAGTCCATCATCTCGACACGAGGTCGAAGTAGTAGTAGTAGTAGTAGTAATAACAATAATGAAGAATTATCCCATATGTGAGCTAGTTTGACTACGCTTGGTTAAGCAACTCCTAATCCAAAATCTAGTCAAGTTAATACCCAAGTTATCAAGGAAATCGGATAGTCGAGCTATGGCTTCTAACATAATAAATAGGACATCTCATTCCACATGAAATAATAAAGACATGCAAGTTTATTTAAGCAAAAAAAAATCATTTTCATAAAAATAGGTACAACATGATCAATATATGGAATGTGACTTGCCTTCCTCTGCACCTCCGCTATGACCTCGTAATAGACCGGGGCGTCGGAACCGTCGTTTCTAGCGACAAACAAGGCAAAAACAATAAAACAGTACATGAGACCATAGAAACAACACCTAAAACCATTTTTAATAGATTCTTGGTATTTTTCTAGGTTCAGTGCAATTTGAATAGGATTAATTGGAGTTCATATAAATTAGATATGAATTTTAGAAGATAAGCTATGTTTTTACTATAACCAGAAAAGCCTAAATCGATTTATTGCGCATTAAATATCGTTTATGGCATCAGTTGAGGGGATGGGCGCAGGCGCTGACATGCGAGGCTCACCTGTCGGCGACTCAAGGGAGATGGGCGCACAGTGGACCAAGTCCACGCGTGGCCTGGGCACGGTCACACCACGTGGCACTATTGAGGTACAAGGATTTACTTCGGACAGAGGGAACAAGTTCCCGCTATCGGTGAGCTGCGATCCCATATCTCCAATGATAACGCACTAGAGCTAACATGGACGACTACAATGAATGCCTGGGGCTGTCACCACCCGACCCACTATGGCCTCCAAAGATGGCCGGCGAGCCCACTAGTAGGTCGGTTGGTCTCCTTCGATAGTCGGTTGGTCTTCGGGTTGTAGAGGTGCGATCGGCCGGTGTAATTGGGCCGCCCGGCTGGGTTGGGGTGGTTGGCCGGCCTGGCTTGGCCTCCCCGCCAACATGCCTATAGATGGTGGCCGGCCAGCCACCCTTGACCGTCCGGCTAGGCCCCCTGGTCTGGTTGGCACCATTTCCTTCCAAAAATTGTGCATTTAACATTTATTTGATAAGACATGCAAAATAACTAAGAAACAACAAAACTAGTGGACATTCATTAGTTAAACCAAACCGATGCATTGAACGTTGTTTTACCTGTTTTATTGCTGAATATTGGGGGTTGAAACGTTGTTTAACAACCGCCAACACTTGCTCCGATCTATCTATCTATCTATTATATTCTAATGATAACTCAAAAAGAAGGCATCATGTTTGCTCTGTAGGTCTAGAAATTACCACGTTAACAAAAGGAAAAAACATATGTCGTTATATCGTGGCAGGGCCAAATTATAACGGTGCAGATTGATAGCAATAGTTATATATAAAGTATAGTTGTATATATAGAAACTAAAGAAAAGAGTTGTATACTATATCTAATCTTACTTTTAATATCTATTGTATACAAATATCATCGTATATATACGGAAATAGGAGTTATGAGTTTTATATCAAATATAATTTAACTGGCCGGTGCAAAATTATATGGGGAAATCCCCTAGTTACATGTATGCTAGCTAGTGTTTTTTTATTACACGAAACACACATAAACACAATCACTAGTGTATTCTCTTAACACGCTCAAAGAGAGCAAGGCCTAGCGATAAAAATCTCAGTCCTCACTAGATTCCTATAACACATCCGTGTGTAAATTCCTGCACCCAAGACACCACCATCGTACATATTTAGCTACAGAAACATTAGTATGGTAAGCACTAAAGAAAGGGATTGATACTTGTGTGCTGTCTTGGGTGTACAATTAGTAGTAAGCATTAAAGGAAGGGATTCAATACTTGCGTGCTGTCGCTTAATTAGCTTACCTAGCTAGCTTGCTAGCATGGACACGCTTTGAGTTGGGATGAGGTATATATTCTTCTTTTTATATATCAGCAGGTAAGCCGCTATTTTCCAATCCTTCCTGTTAAAATCACTATTACTTCGTCTTCATTTTAACTTGGATGGATGAATTTTCTTCTCGCTATTGTTTGCTATAACTTCGTTATATAACTAACCAGACATACACAAACACACTGATATTCTTATTTATTTATGTTGGAGAACTTTCCACTAGCATAAAATAGGCTATCAGTGTTGATTCACAGCCGCCATAAGTGAATTGGCACTACCAATATTGAGGCACTGATGCTCACTAATAGGGTTTCCAAGTTATAAATTTTGAACGTGAGAAAACACAAAAATTATTTTCATATTCTATGAGGCCCCTAGTAGTATTTACATGTGGACGCCACGTGATTTTTCTCCCATGTGCGGCCATAGGATTCAAACTCATGACCCCCTTGCTGCGTGAGGGCCAACCTACTATCTCATCTAACATTGACCCATTGCACTCAAAACATGGAGCGAAGGTTTGGGCATCTAAGCAACGTCAAATTAAAAGGTTTTGAATTACAAAATTATAGATATCATCAACAATTATGACTTTCACATAAAGTACATCTCCATTCTAGCCCGTATATATAAAAAAAGTTGTGTTCAAAACATCAGAACTGAAGTGTATCAATGCTGGTTCATAACAAAGAACTGGCACCGATACTTATCAGTGCGGGGTCATATGAACTAACACTAATTAATTAGGCAATGATACACCGTGTCACTACTACAAGTGCCTTTAACTGGCACTAAGACATAGGGTGTTTTAGGGTTATCTAGTTGAGTGTATTGCTTTATTGTTAATCTTAAATGGTTTAAATATAAGTATTTCATGCAACCATGTGTATCGAACTGGAGCACAGCTCTAGATTATTAAGTAAAATTTTGGTAGGTTGAAGATGTAAGGACACTTCCAAGAGGTTTTGTTTGTAGGTGTTCCTCTTAGAGCATCTCTAACAGCATGGCTATTTCTAGCTCTCTATTTGTCTATTTGGCTAGTTGGCTAAAAAAATATCTCTCCAGATTTCTTATTTGCTCCAATAGTTTCTCTATCTACACTCTCTATTGTGATGGTGGGACCCACAAGTCAATGTCTTTCTCTCCTTTCTCTCCTCTGCCTAGCACAGGCGACGGGGCAGACGGCGCGGGGGACGGGAGTGGTGGCCAGATGGGGACGGCGGCGGCACGCCACGGGACAGCGCCACCAGTCGCCGGCGCGGGGGACGGTGGTGGCCGGCGTGGGTGATGAGGCAGCCAACAGCGCGGGTGATGGGCACGGCAGCTAGATGGGGACGGCGGCGGCGCGGGCGACCGGACTGGGTTGGCTAGTGGCGCGGGCGACGGGGCTGACCGGCGGCCTGGGCTACGAACGCAGCCGGTGGCACGGGCTACGGAGGCCCGGTGGCCGGGGAGGGCAAGGGGCGGCAATGGAGATGCTGGGCTTGGCGGCGGAGACTGGTGGCGGGGGAGGGCACGGGTGGACAATGGCCAACGGCCGTCGATGCCAACTCGTGACGCCACCGCTTGCGAGATTCCTTGGGTGCTACAGGGATGAGAGAGAGAAAGAGAGGGGGATAGAGTGTAGGGTTCACGGTTGGCTAGCCAAAATGGCTGGCCAAGCTTGGCCAGTGAAGGGAGGGGTTTGGCCAGCCGAATGGCTTGGCCATCCGATTGGCCAGTCTGTTAGAGGCCCATTTTTCCTGAAATTTGCCAAATTTTGGCTTGGAGAGCCATCTAGAGAGTCTGTTGGAGTTGCTCTTAAAAATCGTAGTGCTAGGGACAAACAATGTCCAATACAATGGTGAACTATGTGTTGGTGGTGCTAAAACTAGTACAGAAAGGGCAATCCTTGTTGGCTAATCACTGCTTGTTCGGTCAAATTGGTAGTGTCGGTTCAAATGGACTTAGCCTGTTTTCTCTGAACTAAAGTATAATCCCTGCCGGTACAAGAAAAAACCAACATCACATTGCTGTTTTTTTCATGAACCGGCATTGAAACATTCCGCCAGTATAAAAGTAGCGAGGGTCAGCTTAGCCTCCGAGCGGCTAAGTCCTCCCTGAAAGGACCTAGATAGGCCTAGAGGGGGAAAATAGGCAAATTAAAGCAAAAAGCGGAAGCTAAAGCAAAAGGATCGGATTATCCGATACCTAGTCGAGTAGTCCGATGTATATCGGATTGTCCGAACTAGGATCGGACTATCTGACCTGCAGAGCAACACGACATTAGAAAGCCACAAACTAAAGATCTAGATCCAGCTCACATATAAGATAATGTGTAACCAGCAACTAGCTAAGAGTGGCACAAGTAGCAAAACAGCAAGAATATAAAGAGGAAGTAGATCACCGAGTTTTGCGCGACAAAGTATTTCCTAGAGTTCAAATCCTTGAGGGGATTCTACTCTCCGTTGAGGAGCTCACAAAGAGCTGGGTCTTTTTCAACCCTATCCTTGTGAGGTTGCACAAATGCGCTCCTCCTTCACTAGAGGTATCTCTTTCCTTGCGGGGGGCTAGATACGGCCTTCACAAACTTCCCTCAGCCAACCACACGTAGATCGGTGGCTCAAGAGTGACGCCTAGCCGTCTAGGAGTCCTCAACCTCCAAGAGTAACAAACACCACACAACCCTTGAACAAACCCTAGTGCTCAAGATCGAGTGAAACACACAATAGGCTCCCAAACTCCAAATCCACAACCACAAAGATGCAAGTCACAAGGAACGAGGGGGATTTGAGAGAGGAGAGAAAATAGCTCAAAGATTCAAAACACCTTAGCAGCAAGCTCAACCCAAAGCAAGTTTGAATGAAAATAAATTGGGCAACCCTAGAAAAGGGTTGGTCGGGGGTTTATATAGATCCCCCAAAAAGTGGTCGTTGGAAGGGGAATCTTTCAACCCACGTCGGATAGTCCGATTTTGAGATCGGATAGTCCAATATTGTTGGCTCTCCAAGGCGAAAAGAGAGCGAGAGATAGAGAGTGAAGTTCGGTGAAATTTTGGATAGTCCGAGACATCAGACACTCCGAACCAACATCGGACAATCCGATGCTCCGAGAGCAAAACTGTTTCTCCAGACAGAGAGAGACATTCGGTGAAATTTCGGATTGTCTAATGGATCGGATAGTCCAATATCAAATTGGATAGTCTGACCAGAAAACATCAAGAACACATGAAGAAAAGGATTTTGAGCACTAGTGTTCAACCAATTATATGCATGTGGTATCCCTCTTAATAGTACAACATCTTAAACTCAATAAAACAAGAATTACACAAAATTACCATATCAAAGATGCCACTTTGTCTTACAGTTTTAATCACCAACTTAACTTGAACCTTGCAACTTCTCAACCAACTTCATTAGAAAGTCTTTAGTTGCGTTGTCATTAACACCAAAATAAATTAGGGGTCCTAAATGCAACTTTCAATCCCCCCTTTTTGGTGATTGATGACAGCACAATTAGAAAGACAAAGAAACAAGATTTTTGGTTGAACTCCCCCTAAAAGTATGCATGAAATGCATATGGAGAGAGCTCCCCCTCAATCTTGGCATCAACAATATATCGACAATATGATATTAAATGAAGTAAACATGCATATGTCAAGACATACCACATCAACACATATAGGACTAAGATAAGAGCGCATTCCACCATTCAAGCATTTAGGTTCAAGCACACACTAGGAAATTAAAACATCACAAAAGCATGAAATTTGAATTTGCCACAAGTTCAACCGGCCACCACCAAAAGATAGATAGATGATAGATGTTCTCCCCCTTTGGCATCAAGACACCAAAAAGGAGAGGAAACTGAGATGGATCACTCATCATCATCATCATCCTCGTCCTCGTCAGACTCCTCACTATCCTTGTCAACGGGAGCCTTGCCACGGTCATCACGAGAGGAGGCTTGCTCAGCTTGTGAGAAGCAAGTCATGAAGGAGATCATGGGGCTGCAATATCCATGGTGCAAAGAAATCATAGCCCAATTCTATGCCACAATGTATTTTGAGCCGGATATGCACAAGACCGTTCACTGGTTGACAAATGGGCTAAAGTTTTCTGTGACCTATACCAAGTTTGCTGCTATTCTGGGATTCCCAGTTCGCATGAGGAAGAATAGGTTCAAGATTCATAGTGAGAAGCCTATGGAGACTAATGCTATTGGGTTTATGTACAATCACGATGTGGACTATGAGTTGGGCACAATTAAAGGTCTTTTACCTTTCTATGCTTATCTCAATAAGCTTTTGCGCAAGACTCTCACTCCTAAGGAAGGTGACGCAAGCAATGTCCTCGCTTACACAAGAAATGTCCTTTGCAAGATGCAAGAAGACCCCACTCTCTTTGATGTGTTTGACTTCATCTTTGAAGAAATCCGCCTCATCTCAATGATGCCAAAGTGAGGTCTAGCCCTAGATCTCATAGTAGTCTTGCTGAAAGAAGTTCCAAAAAGGGTCATCTGAGGCTAGTTGATTATATTTGTATGGATCAACTCTTTTTTCCTTCTCTACCTCGGTCCACTTCCTATTCCATCTGATCACCCTTCTAGCATGATTAGGATCACTGGTAGGAGTTTCAATGAAATAAGGTGTCGATGTTTTGTATCGGCAATAATTATATAGGGCTATTTGTCGGACCGAAATTCGATGGATTCGAAAGGACTCATCTGCCCCAAGAGACTCCCTACGTCTTCTTATATATTGGAGGGATGAGGGTTACAGGGTAGGAAACCCAGTTGGATACGACCAAGGGCTTTCCTTATTAGTACATAGAGTATCCGGCTAGGATTATATCCCTTTCCTTGTCATGCAAGGTAATATGAAGCCGAGTCCTACTCTATCTCCAATTGTAGGGACCGGCCCACCCTCTGTCCGAGTGGCCGTAATTGCCTTCCTTAAGGTACCCGGGACCCATGGCCTCCATAGTAGCCTCTAAGACCTTCATAGTTGAGTCACAGCTGATGCCGAGTACTCATCCTCCACGGTGAATAATTCTCGAGTGCATTGCTCCCGAGTACTCATTGTCCGAGTGCTTCTTCCCCTGAGTCCTGCTTCATGTCAGCTGACAACGAGGTTATGAAGGGCTTCATGGAAATAGATGAATAGTATGCGCCGAATAGGTGCACCTATTAGGTGTAGCCCCCGACTTTGTGCTTAATTGGAAAACAATTAAACATAAAGTTAAAGATCTTTAACCTTTAAGTCTTTCCCGAGTGATATGTTTCTCAGAAATTGGACTCTTCAGCTATATATTAGCTGAAAATTTTGCTCAAGGCAATTTGGCTAATCATGTAAGCCGAGTATCACTATGGAGTAAATTCAATGTGTGATGAGGTGTACTTGAGAGATACCTGCATCCCCAATTTAATGTAGACCAGCTATTGATCCTCATAAGGATATATCCTCAATACCTTAAAATAATCAAGATACTTGAATGTGGAGGCCATGGGCCCCGGTACCTCATGAGAAGCATTAGGGCCACTCGGACAGTGGATGGGTCTAACCTTGTAATTAGGGATACAATAGGATTCGGCATACATTACCTTGTATGATAAGGAAAGGACATAGTCCTAGTTGGGCATGTTGTATTCCTAGAAGGAAATCCCTTGGTCGGTGTCCGACTGGAACTCCTACTCTGTAATCCTGTCCCTTGGTATATAAGGGGAGGCAGGGCGCCCCCTGAGGGCATAGCGCAATCTCACTAGAGAAACCTCAAAGGCAATACATCACAACTGGACGTAGGGTATTACCTCATCTCGAGGGCCTGAACCAGTATAAATTGTTTCATGTTCTTTTGCAATCCATCAAGTTTAGATCTCACGAGTAGCCCCATATTCTCATTGCCGATAAGAAACATCGACAGTTGGCACGCCAGGTAGGGGCATCGGTGAGATCTTCTTTGGCAAGCCAGATGGATTCAAACACCGGAGTCGACGGCATCAACTTCTTCCCCGGGCAAACAATCACCTTCGGGAGCCTCGACTTCGTCATCGACAAGTTCGGCAACCTCATTGTAATGCCCTAAAAATTGTCTTAATTAAAAATTATCGGGGGTAAATGGAAATACAAGAATAAACTAGAAATTTTTTGTTTGAGAAAAGAGTTTGAATAAAATTTTGAAATTTCCAATATTAAAAATCTCGAGTTTAAATCTTTAAATAAATACTTGGATGCTTTTATATTCCAGGGGTTTTGTCAAAGTATTTTAAGCGTTTGAGTATTTATAATAATAAAGTTTTTGTGTTTCGTGGTGGCATTTACTTCTGGTAAATTCCTTGTGATTTAATAAACTCTCTGAAATTTTCTCGGATTATTCGAAGCTACAGAATTAATTTTAATGCTATAAAGATCACTAAAGTAATTAAATAAATATAAACAAATTTCTTTTCCTTTCCCCTGTTCGGGTCGTTCCTGATTCAGTCCTTTGAAGTCTCCTTGTTCATCGTGAACTCTAACTCCCTTTTTCTTCTAGGGTTTTGTGTCGTACCCAGAACCCTAAAGTCACCTCGGAAACCTAAATCTGGAGTTACCAGATTAATTCATTTTTGAAACCCTAGAACTCTTTTGGACTCCCAACCCGATATCCTTTGTATTCGAAGTAACTATATTTCCCTTTGAGATAAATCCCAGATATTTCTGTCAAAATCAATCCAAATCTCCAATCGTCTGGGATTTCTCCAAATTCTTGTCCCAATAAAACACCCTCGTCAATTCCCTAATCCCGAAATATTTTATTTGGAATATTCCATTTTCCTGTTCTCGGGAAAATATTCTAATTTCCCGCATCTCCAAAATATCCACATATTTTGGGAAGTTCAATTATGGCTCGAATATTCCGATCTATTGACCTCTGCAAAATAATTTCCAATTTTATCGGATTCCCGAATTATTCCGATATTTAATTTCCCAAATATTTCTTGATGAAATACCCTCCGTTTCCTGAACCACTCAGAGTATATTCCATTTCCTAATCTCCTCCAAGTGTTCTCCGATTCTCATATATATATATGTATGTATGTATGTATGTATGTATGTATGTATGTATAGGTATGTATATATTCCGAGTACCGGAATATTCCCAAAATTCGTAATATTTCTACAAATTTTCAATTCAGAAATATTCCTTAAATTCCTAACTTCCCAAATTTCCAAATTTTGGGTTTTTTCAAAAACCCCTCTCTTTTCCTTTCTTTTTCCCCCCATCTTTTCTTTTATTTTCCTTTTATCCCTCTCTCTCTTGTTCATCTTTCTTCTCTGGATCTCTCTCCTCTCTCCTCTTCAGGCTAGCCCTGCCTTGAGCCACCCGGGCCGAGCTCTCCTCAGCCTACGCCCGCCCTGGTCTGGTCTCCGCGCTCTCAGCCTGCACCACTGCTCCAGCCTGGCCGGCCCACCGCCGCCTGACCTCGGCCTCGCTCTCCCCGGCTCGAGCGCCCGACCTCGACCCAGTCTGCTGCGACGCTTGCGCCTGCCGCCGTTGAATCTGTGTGCCGCCTAATCTGTCGCTGCCCCGGACTCCCTCTCCTATAAAGCTAGGCCGTCACCGCGCCCTAGCCCTAGCCCCGCTGCTCCCTGCCGCCGTCGCCCTGCAGCTGTGCGCCACCGCCCTGCTGCCGCCATCTAGAGCCACCAACCTGTGCGCCGCCTCTGCTGCCGCTCACCAGGCCGCCGCCGTCCTGCTCTGCTCCCGCCGGTGCCGCTACCCTGCTTCTAGCGCTGTCGCCTACAAGCCCGCCGCCGCTGTCTAGCACCGTCGTCGCCGGGCAGTCGTCGTCGCATTCGTCTGCACCCATCTCCGCTGCTGGTGAGCACCTCGCTGCCCCGCCTGTCCTCCCCTTGCTCATCGTCGCCGTTGTCGTATGTCTTGGCGCCTAGCTCCCCTTCCCTATTGCCAGGTAGTCGCCGCCGTCGGCGTCTACCGCCTGTGCGCCGCCTCACCCGAGCCGCCGGTCTGTCGTCCTCCGACGCCTACTACCGCCAGTTGGTTGCCGTTGTCTTGCACTGTCTCGGTGAGCCCCGAAGCTGCCGCCTGCCGACTGCCTCTGCCCCCGCCCCGGGAAGCCGCCGCAGCTCTTGCAAGCCTTCGCCGGTGAGCATCCTCGTAGCCGTGTCCTCTCCTCCCCGGCATCTAAGCCTCCTCTCCAGCCGTGTTGCCCCAACGGCGCCTCTCCTCGTCGCCTTTGCCTCCTGCTCCTCGTCGTTTTTCACCCGACGCCGGTCCCTGTCCGTCCCCAACCTGCCGCTGACGAGCCGCCGTCGTCGCGTCGCCTTGCTGCATGCTGCGACGCCACGCTCGAGCCACCAGCCGCTGTGCCTGCTCCGCACGCTGCCCTGTGCTGCCGCGGCTGCCAGACAGTCGTCGCCGTCATCATTGCATTCGCCAAGCGCCACTGCGTCCCCCAGCTGTCGTGCCGGTCGTCGTCATCGTCGATTTTGCCGCTGGTGAGCCTGTGCCCCTCTAGAGCCTCTGTCCTTTCCCCATTGTCGTCGTTGACATCGCCGTTATCATCTACACCGGCGCCTCATCTTTTTCCCCTGTTCGTTGTTGTCATCACCGTCGGTTCTGTCATAGCCCTAGATTTAATTTCAGGAGATAATTCACAAGAAACAGAAAATATAATATAACTAAATATGTATAGATAAAATTTTGACATAAAAATATAGAGACAATAAGTTAAGTACCATTTTATGTGCAGGCTTTCTTTTGAATTGTTTTTGGATCTTAAAGTGCACTTTCATAATGGGATGCATATGCATTTGTATAGTCTAAGGATTTTCTAAAGATGTTTGGTTGCACATAAAATCATGGAAAAATTCCTGTGAACACTATCCCACATACTTAACCCACTGTAAATTTTACATGATTTTATCACTTCCATAGCCACCCCAATAAAATCCCTCAAAACAGCAAAACTAGGAAGCTAGCTAAAATAAATTGGTTTACTTCTAATTTTCACCAAATAAAAATGAAGATTAATTAGGCAGTGCAATTACCAACAGGTGTGTCAACAAGAACCCTACCACCAGGAATTTTGGCTCAATTTAATTCCCAAAGAAGTCACATAAAATAATAAGAGCAAAGCCCTAGGGACATAAACTACACTGCAGAAAAAACTGGATCATTATGCCTACTTTGCAATTTCACCAAACACAAGCCAGACCACTTCTAACCACGAAATTTGGTCAGCTGGTTAAACACATCTTTATCTACTTCCAATAATTTTCCCATAATTTATAACCCTTTTTAACCTACTGAAATCACAGATGCAAGATAGCTGTCCATACAGCTCGCAACACTTAGTCTCTAGAGATTTCTCCTCTCTATTTCACTTCCAGGTGGACCCCACAACCCCCTGGCCCACCTATAAGCCATAGCACAGCATGGGACAGTGTGTTTCACCAGCATTCCTACCCATACTCCTCTCTTCTCCCTAGGAACTAACTTCTTGGACCCACAAGTCATGGAGTAAATCTAGCTAAAAATGTGTGGAAAAGTGTTTGTCTTACATGTGGGACCCACCCATGCCACTGTAGAGCCGGAGCAACTCAGCACTGCATGTTAAACATGTCAGCCTCCTGTTCTTCCTCTCCCTCACAGCACACAGAGGCATAGAGATGAGCTTAACCACTGGAAACCTCGACCTTTTCGCCTCAAATTTCGCCAGCCGAGTCTCCTTCCTTCCCTCTCCACGTTCCCACTGGAGAAACCCACGGAATCCCCAAAGATCACCGGAGACAGAGCCATTTTCCCTGCTGCCAAAGGTTTTCGGTTGAGCTCGAGCTTGCTCTGGTGAGCTCCATCCTTTCTAAGCCTCGGGAACATGATCTAAGCCTTCTGACAGTTCCATTTTTGCACTTGGCCGCCCCAGGTTTGCTGGTCGGAGCCACCGTGCCGCCGCCGTCCCTGCTCTCTACGCTGCCGAACTGCCGTCGCTTGGTTTGTCCCTGTTCCGGTGAGCTCCGGTGATCCCAGCCCGAGTCACTGCACCAACGTCGTCGCCTCACCTCTAGAAGCTAGCCGGCCGAAGGAATTGAGTTATGATGCCCGTGAAGCTAGAGATCGGCGTCGTCTTCCCCAAGTCCGGCCGCCTACCGCCGCTGTCGATTTCTTTTTCTCCAGTGAGTCCTAGCTTGATTCCTCACTCTGGAAGCACCCCTAGGGTCCCAGCAACCTCATTCTTTCCTTGGTTTGCTAGCTCCTGGACCGAGTCGAGCCAACGCCGTCGTCCCGAAGGTTTTCGCCGCCGCCGGACAGTTTCTGCCGTCGCCGTTGCTGTCCCAGCCTCGCCAAGACCAGCACAACCTTCGGTAAGCACTCTGGTACTCCTTAGACGCATACGCATGCTTCGGCTCGGCCAGTTTAAGCCCGTAGGGCGATTTGCCTCGTCGACCCGAAAGCAGCCGCCGCTAGAGCTCACCGCCGGTGAGATTCCGGCCACGGACGGCAATGAGAAGACCACTGATGTGTTCGCCTTGTCTTCATCTTCCTTTTCTCTTTTGGCCACACCGGCAACCGAGCCACCGTTCACCGCCGGCGCCGGCGAACAGAGCCGGCGGCCCAGTCTATCTGCGCCTGCTCTGCTCTGTCTCTATGGCGTGCTGGCCCCACCTGTAAGAGAAAGGAAGAAAGCAAAGAAAATCCAGAAGAAGAAAAGGCAAATAACTGAATTCTTTTGTAACTAAAAATGGGCAAACTTCAAAAATATATAAGGAATTCATTTCAACTCCTTTTTGAGTGAAACCAATTTTGTTAATTCTATAAATTTGTGAACTTTAATACTGTAAAATAAAATATGACAACTTCTGTACAGAAACTACCTCTAGAAATTAAAGAAGCAACAATAACTTATTTTGTGCCTAGGAATTTGGAATATTTCTATAAAATCCATTATAACTCTTTTTGAGGTGAACCAAATTTCTATGGATTCATAAAAATGTGCTCTTTAATTTTGTAAAATAAAAGGTGATAACTTCTGTGTAAGATTTTTCTCTAAAAATGAAAATACCTTTTATATGTCTCTTTATCACCTAGGAGTTTATAAATTTCTAGAAAATTCATCCTAACTGCTAAAAATATGAAACCACTTTTGTTTAACTCAGGAAATTGTAGCCTTTACTGTGGACAATTTGTATTTGACAAAACTACCTCCCAACATAAGCCTAAATAATTTCTAACCCTTTCTTTTTACAAACTTGAGAAATTTATAACTAAATTATTTTTAATCAAATTTCAGTGAACCAAATTTTGTCGGAACCAGGAAGATATGTATTTTCACATAAAAATGCTCACACTCATAAAATCCTACCAGAGAATGCAAGTATATAATTTTCCACTTAGGGTTTTTCCTATAGTTTTGGCTTTTGCCATTTTCAGCCTTAGGGTCTTGTTATTTTTGTATCTCCCAATCCAGAGATGCAAATGACTTGGTTCTTCCTCCTAAAATCTTGTTAGGACATGCCCTACCTACTGTTTTTATCTCATAATTAATTGATCATTTTTGCATAGGCATGTTTATTGGATTCTTATTTGCATATTCGCTGTTTATCGGTAGATTCAGACAATTCGGAGTACGGGGAGCAAGAACCAGAAGTTGAGTGTGAACCATCGCAGCAGCAAGGCAAGCATCTAGAGCAAGCATCTAAGTATATTGAACCTATATTTTCAATAAATTGTTTTGTTTGCGAAAGCAATATCTATATGCATGTTTCGGTCTATTTAAAATGGGAAAACGGGTAGAGTCAATGTTACCCAATTGTATGCATTTCCTTTCCTTGATTGTTGATACCATACTTTTACCTTGTCACCCCTGGTTAAGGACTTTGGGATACTTTTATTTTACCGAATGCTTAGCCATGCTTAATTCTAGACTTAGAAAAATCCGATAGATGGAGCTATCGGTTCAAAACTAGTTTAATACGAATGGATGGGCTAAAATCTGAAAAGAATAACTTCTAATTCATAATTAAGAACATGCTTGACTTGGACGGATGATAGGGCGATGACGGGAGGGTGTTTCCCCGATGCATGTAGCTCCGTCTGGGTCGTTAAGGACCGAACATGTTGACATCTATTCAAGCACCCTACGTACTTCCACACGCCGGGAATGGGACGGCTTAACTCAGTAGCACGGGAGGCTGTGACCATCTACGCCCGTCCGTCAGTCGTGAGAACAGAGAGTCCTTGGAGAGCCTTGAGCGAGCCTGGTTTTGGCCGGAGGTGCCTCCCGCGATGGTGAGCCCGCCTTAGTTACCACGCACACATGTGACTAAGTCGTCGGGGGCCCAGGCGTGGTTTAGGTGGTTGGGGCTAAGCGTGGGAAAGGTTCTGTTGTGACCTCTAGTCTGCACTCAACATGTAGAGTGTGGGTACCGACGGGTACGGATCAAACTAGAGTGCAGCCGTTTGGCTTCTATCACATCGTGTGGGTAAAGATGTACACCTCTGATCAGAATAAGAACTATTCGAATAGCTGTGTCCATGGTTACAGGACGACCGCTTGATGTGTTAGTCAGTCTATGTTAGCATCCAACTTGGGATATGCGGTTATGGGATTGGGTGGTTATACCATGACTTAGGATAGTCATGGATGGATGTGTTATATAAAAGGCTTTGATGTTAAATATGGCTTGGTTTTAGCCATGAAAGATGGTATGTTTGTGTAGCATAATTATTTGGGCAATGGTGGCCCATTGTTGATGTTAGAGCATGGGATTGTGCTCATTTTTACTTCCATTTCAGAACTATAAGCTTGCTGTCCTAAATTTTCAGATTGAGCTATTTCACAAATGCTTATGTTTTAAATGTATTACTTGCTCAATAAAATCAGCTTTATGCAAAATCAGATCGATATAGCCATACTCCTTGATGTAGAGACTAGTGTTACTCCTTTGTTCTATTATTATTGTATAAGTCTAGCTGAGTACTTGTTGTACTCACGCTGCATATCTTTCAGGTGAGGATATCGACGACACTGGTGTGGTCTACTATTATCCCGCCAAGTGTGGCGAGGATAATTTGTAGTTGAAGTTATGCTCTATCCCCAGTCGGCTGCCCTGTGGTTTGGTATTGGCACCACTGGTTTTATCCTTTATGTTTATATTTTCCGCTGCTATCTTTTGGGTTACTTTGTGATGAATTAAGGTGTGAACCCTCTATGTAATATATATAATCCTATTGCTCGTTTATCCATATTTAGAGTACTTGTGATGTTTATCAATTGCTTGCGATGAAAGTATGAGGCTAGTCGCTTTCCTGGGGACTAGCTGAACATGAGTATGAATTTAGAAATGATGAGATGCATGGACGTTGATTCAACCGTAGACCATGTCCCCAGAAGTGTGTATCGTGTTTGGTCGCCACCTTCGTGTGGTTTGACGGGCACACTTCGCCGTTTGGGACTGGTGAATCAACTCTCTAAATATCTCTTTATTTCTGAATTCGGTGCGTTGGATTTGTATTGTGAGTGGGTAAAGATTATGGCAAGGCTGCGATGAGGATGGATGGTTACCGCATTTATTCGGTTTTTATTCGAGACCCCATCCATCTAGATATTTCGCGTTGTCATAATAATTACTCTCTATAATGCACTTCCGGGGTGCCCACAGGTTCTGCCATCATCGTCTCCTCCCCAGTGCCCCGATGTTTTTCTCCCATCTACTGTGCGCCGTCGCCTGCGTCGCCGTCGGCTACCGCCGTGTCGGGGGCTACACCTAATAGGTGTGCCTATTCAGCACACACTATTCAAATTTCTACATAGAGCCCTTCATAGCCTCGCTGCCAGCTGACATGAAGCAGGACTCGGGAGAAGAAGCACTCGGACAAAGAGTACTCGGGAGTAATGCACTCGGGAAAACTTCACCATGGAGGATGAGCACTTGGCATCAGCTGTGACTCAACTATAAAGGTCTCAGGAGCTGCTGTGGAGGCCATAGGCCCCGGGTACCTCATGACAAGCATATGGGCCACTCGGACAGAGGATGGGTCTAGCCTTGTAATTAGAGATATGATAGAGCTCGGCAGACTTAGCCTTGTATGATAAGGAATATATAGTCCTAGTCGGGTGGGTTATATCTCTAAGAAGAGATCCCTTGGCCGTAGTCCGGTTGGGACTCTTACTTTGTAACCCTGTCCCCCAGTATATAAGGGGAGGTAGGGCGCCCCCTGAGGGCAAGACATGGCAAGATCACCAAGATCAAGTCATACATCCTCAAAGGAATACACCACAACTGGACGTAGGGTATTACCTCACATCGAGGGCCTGAACCAGTATAAACTCCCCATGTTCCTTTGCAGTCCACCGAGTTTTCGATTCGACGAGTAGCCCTATATTCATATTACTGGTGTAAAACATCGACAAAAGGGAGTGGTAAGATTTGAGTGTGCATTGATTTTAGGGATTTAAATAAAGCTACTCCTAAGGATGAGTATCCCATGCCTATAGGCGACATGTTGATTAATGATGCTTGGGATATAGAGTCATTAGTTTTCTTGATGGTAATGCCAGCTACAATCAAATATTCATGGCCGAAGAGGATATGTTCAAAACGGCCTTTAGGTGTCCCGGTTTTGTTGGATTGTTTGGGTGGGTTGTTATGACATTTGGTTTGAAAAATGCTGGTGCTACATATCAAAGAGCAATGAATTTGATCTTTCATGATTTGCTCGGTATAATCTTGGAAATGTACATAGATGATATTGTGGTCAAATCGGATGGCATGGAAGGTTGCTAGGTAAGGTGAACTATTTGAGGAGATTCATATCTAATTTGTCTGGCAAGATTGATGCTTTTGTTCCCTACTTCGGTTAAAGAAAGAGGCCGATTTTGCTTGGGGGGCAAAACAACAAGAGGTGTTTGATGAAATTAAGAGATATTTATCGTCATCACCCGTTGTGAAAGCGCCTAAAGCCGAAATTCTGTTTCGGTTATATATTGCTGCTGAGGATAATGTCATTGGTGCCGTTTTGACACAAGAAGACGATGGCAAGGAGCACATCATTACGTTTTTGAGTCGTCGTCTAATTGATGCTAAGACGAGGTATGTCTTTGTAGAGAAGCTTTGTTTATCTCTATATTATGCTTGCACCAAGTTGCGACATTATTTGTTGTCTAGTACTTGTGTAGTTGCTTGTCAAACCAATGTTATTAAATACATGTTGCAAAAGCCAATTTTGAGTGGAAGAATTGGCAAATGGGTGTATGCGTTAATTGAATAATATTTGGCTTATGAGTCTTTGAAAAATATGAAGGACCAAATTGTAGCTAATTTTATTGTGGATATTAATTATGAGAATGAGATTCACATAGTTGATGTTACACCTTGGAGAATATATTTTGATGGTTCTTCTTGTAAAGAGGGACAAGTAGTATTGGTTTCACCCAGTAATGCTGTGGAGGCCATGGGCCCTGGGCACCTCACCACAAGCATATGGGCCATTCGGATAGAGGATGGGCCGAGTCTTGTAATTAGAGATAAGATAGCGCCCGACAGATTTGGCCTTGTACAATAAGAAAAACACAGTCTTAGTCGGATAAATTTCTATCTCTAAGAAGGAAATCCCTTAGCCGTATCCGGCTGGGATCCTTATCCTGTACCCCTGCTCCCTAGTATATAACGGGAGGTAGGGCGCCCCTCAAGGGGCACGAGATCATGAGATCATCGATCGACAAACACCTCAGAGGAATAACACCAGAACTGGACATAGGGTATTACCTCACATCGAGGGCCTGAACTAGTATAAAGTCTCTTTGTGTTCCTCTGCAATCCACCGAGTTTCCTCTTGCCGAGTAGCCCTATAGTTATATTGCCGGTGTAAAACATTGACAGTTGGCGCGCCAGGTAGGGGATCCGGCGAGTTTCACATCTACAAGCTCGATGGATCCAGCAACAAGAATCGACGGCGACAAGTTCTTCCTTGGAGACATAATCTCTTTTGGAAGCCTCGATTTCATCGCCGACCAGATCGGCAACCTCACCTTGGCCGAAGCAAATCCAATCCAGCCGGTCGAGGAACCAGCCGACGTTGCGCCAGTCGGCCCACAGGACGCCACAATCTCCTTCAACGACCTACCGTAGCAATCCTTCACTTCGCCGAGAATTGGGACAACTCTTTCCTTCAGCGTCCGACTTGCGCTAGGCCTTGAGCCAGCTCGGGTTGGGCCAAGAAGGAGAGAGGTCGTCAATCTCCCGCACTGATTCGATGACGCTGCGGATCTACATCCCACACAGCAGACCCGATCTCCTGTAATTCAGTTTGGACACGGCCAAGCACCGTTTCAGATTGGATCTAGAGAGGTTGGGGTCGTTCTTACTCCGATAAACTACTCGGAGTCCGACTCCAAGTCGGATAATGGTTCGAACGCTAGTTTGGACTCCAGTCTGGCGAGTTTCCTCCTCCCTCGTGAGATCTTCATGGCTTCAACACCACCACCCGAGGTGCGCCGACTACAAGAGGAGCAACAGGAGGAGGCGCACCGACTGTGACAATAGGAGGAGGCAGACCACGAGGCTCGCAATGACGGGCTACGCAAGGCTGGGCAAGCAGCTCAGCAGCAGATTCTCCAGACTAAAGTTGGCGATCACGACGTCTTCGTCACGCCACAACAGAATGTTGTGGCCGCCGCAACCTTGCTGGAGACGCTCCATCTCGGGCCTAATCACCAGGCCACCCCAACTATCGCCAAGATCAAGGCGATGATCACGGCTGCTGCCTGCCAGCAACAACAACAACAGCAGTCGGGCGACACCGTGGTACCGACTAACCGGTCGGGATCTCCAGCTGCAGGCTCATCCACGTCAGCACGGCGTCGGGCGGCCGGCTCAAGTCGGCCACGCGAGGAGTCCAGGCAAACGTCACTCGGCAATGACAGTCGGCGGCGTCATCAATATGACCGCCGGCCCAACCAAGACCTCCGAGAGCGCCTACAACACGACCTCCACCACACCATCAACGCCCGGTGCCACGAATGACACGAAAACAAGCGTCGCCGACTGGAGGATGAAAATGAGCGCTTCGGTCTCCATCACGAGTGGTTTAACCGCTATGGTCGAAGCCTAAGCCCTCACGAAGACGAAGGCATTCCAGCTTTCACTTGAGAGCTACAGGACGTCGACTGGCCGACTGGCTTTAAGCCCACAACAATTGAAAAGTATGACGGCAAAACAAATCCCGAGTCCTGGCTCACCGTATATACCCTAGCAGTTCGAGCTGCTGGGGGCGACAACAAAGCCATGGCTAACTACCATCCAGTCGCGCTAGCCGACTCGGCGAGGACATGGCTGACAGGGCTCCCGAGGCGGTCCATCGGTTCCTGGGGAGAACTCAGGGAGCAGTTCATTGCCAATTTTCAGGGAACCTACGAGAGGCCATCTTCTGAGCACGATTTGTATCAACTACACCAGAAGAAGAACGAGTCTCTACGTGATTGTATCAAAAGATTCTCCAAGAAGCGCAACAAGATCCCAATGATCCGAGACGAGGCCGTCATCGCCGCCTTCCGCAAGGGAGTAAAGGACGCTCCGTTCATCGCGAAATTCACTCGGAAGCCACCACCCTCTATCCGGGCTCTTTTCGACATGGCGAATAAGTACGTTGACTCGGCTGAAGCGGTCGCAAAGGCCCTCAACGAGAAGAAGGAGTCATGACAGAAAGACCAGAAGGCGAAAGCCGAGAACGAGCCATCTCAAAACAAGTCTGGCAGCCGCAAGGGGAGGTCGGACAACGAGGTGGCCAACATGGAGCGCACTCGGTCATGGCCCCAGCGGAATAATGACTACCAGAAGGTCATGAGCGGGCCATGCCCCTTCCACCCCAAGGGCAAGCACGTGGCCAAAGACTGCTACATGCTTAAGAAGTTTGCCTCTGAGCAGGCTTCATCATCTGGCGCCGACAAGGACAAAGACAAGCCAGATCAGGATCCGGCTGATGATTTTCAAGATCCCCAAGCCGAGCTCAATCACATCTTCGGAGGGCCACTCGCGTATGAGTCCAAGTGAAAACAGAAGCTATCTGCATGCGACGTCAACACGGCCTCTACGACGGACGCCCGCTAGTACCTACGCTGGTCAGAGATGGCCATTACATTCAATCGCGCAGATCACCCAGATCGGGTCTCACACCCGGGACGCTATCCACTCGTCCTGGACCCGGTCGTCAGAAATATCAGGCTAAAGAAAACACTCATCGACGGAGGCAGTGCGCTCAACATCTTATTTGCCAAGACTTTGGACGAGATGAGGATTCCTCGTTCAGAATTACGGCCGAGCACTGCGCCTTTCCACGAGATAATTCCCGGCCTGTCATCAACTCTACTCGGGCAGATCACATTGCCAGTAACCTTTGGCACGCGGGATAACTTTTGCACGAAAAACGTCTGCTTCGAGGTCGTCGACTTTGAGACCGCGTACCACGTGATACTCAGACGACCGGCACTCGCCAAATTCATGGCGATCCCGCACTACACATATATGGTGCTCAAGATGCTTGGGCCAGCAGGAGTCCTCTCCCTCCGTAGCGACGTCAAGCAAGCCTTCACCTGTGACAAGGAGAGTTGCGAATTGGCTCAATCACAAGAGGCGACAGTTGGGCGCAACAGCATCCGGCAAGCCGCCACAACTGAAGTCGAGCAAGATCCAGTTCCGGCAAAAAAGGCGGCGAGGTCGGGAATTTCAGCGAACTCTGACACGAAGAAGATCCCTCTGGACCCTTCCGACCCCTCCAAGACTGGCCTAGTCGGGACCGGACTCGACCCTTAATAGGAAGACGCGCTTGTCACCTTCCTCCAAGCCAACAAGGATATATTTGCATGGAAACCGTCCGACATGCCGGGCGTACCAAGGGAGGTGATTGAGCACGCCCTCAATGTGAAGATAGACGCCAAGCCAGTTAAGAAACGGCTGCGGCGCTTCGCTCGAGACCGCAAGGATGCTATTCGGGAGGAGATCACCACTCCTCGTAGCCGGGTTCATCAAGGAGGTCTATCACCCGGATTGGCTGGCAAACCCAGTTCTGGTCCAAAAGAAAAACGGTAAATGGCGCATGTGCGTCGACTACACCGATCTCAACAAGGCGTGCCCCAAGGACCCATTTGGTCTTCCTAGGATAGATCAGGTGGTAGATTCCACGGCCGGGTGTGACCTACTCAGCTTTCTCGACTGCTACTCGGGATACCATCAAATCCGCCTGAGGGAGGAAGACTGTTTAAAGAATCTTTCATCACGCCCTTTGGAGCGTACTGCTACATCACAATGTCGTTCGGTTTGAAAAATGCTGGAGCAACCTATCAACGGGCAATTCAGCGGTGTCTGCACACTCAGATCGGGCGCAATGTGGAAGCATACGTCGACGACATGGTGATCAAGACCAAGTCCAAAGAAGATCTCATCGCTGACCTGGAAGAAACCTTCCAAAATCTTCGAAGATTCAAGATGAAGTTGAACCCAGAAAAATGCGCCTTCAGAGTGCCATCCGGCAAGTTACTCGGCTTCATCGTCTCGCATCGCGGCATCGAGGCAAACCCGGAGAAAGTCAACGCAATAATGAACATGGCTCCCCTGATTAACCAGAAGGACGTCCAGAAGCTAACAGGCTGCATGGCAGCACTTAGCCGATTTATTTCTCGACTGGGCGAACGGGGTATGCCCTTCTTCAAGCTACTCAAAAGGCGAACAATTTCCAATGGACTCTGGAAGCCTAGCAAGCCTTCGAAGACTTCAAACAATTTCTCATATCACCTCCCGTGTTGGCGTCACCTATGCCCTAAGAACCGCTAATGCTATATCTGGTGGCAACCACTCAGGTAGTCAGCACGGTGCTGGTGGTCGAGCGATCCGAACAGGGTCACATCCAGAAAATACAACGGCCAGTTTACTTTGTCAGCGGGGTGCTTGCCGACTTGAAGACGAGATATCCGCAGGTCCAGAAGCTGTAATATGGCCTACTCATCACAATCCGGAAGCTGGTGCAGTATTTCCAAGCACATCAAGTCACGGTGGTCACATCGTTTCCACTCGGGGATATCCTTCATAATCGTGAGGCCACCGGCCGAATCGCTAAATGGGCACTCGAGTTGATGGCGTTCGATATCACCTTTCAGCCATGGACAACAATTAAATCACAAGCTTTAGCCGACTTCGTGGCTGAGTGGACAGAAGTTCAACTGCCTACATCAACAGTGAAGCTAGAGTACTAGACAATGTACTTCGACGGTTCTCTATGGATCGGCGGCGCTGGGGCTGGAGTCATATTGACATCCCTCACCGGTGAAAAACTCAAGTACGTTCTACAAATCCACTTCTCGGCTTCTCACAACATCGCCGAGTACGAGGTACTTATCCACGGGCTCCGGATTGCTATATCACTCGGGATACGTCGACTGGTTGTGCGCGGGGATTCTCAACTCATTGTGAACCAAGTCATGAAAGACTGGACTTGTCTCGATGATACCATGGCGGCATACTGTCAGGAGGTCCGCAAGCTGAAAAATAAGTTCGACGGGCTGGAGATAACACATGTCCTACGACAATACAATGATGTTGCAGACGAGCTGGCAAACATGGGATCCAAGCGAGAAGCGGTTCCGACTGGAATCTTTGTCGAGCAACTTATGGAGCCATCAGTCAAGAAGAAACCGGTGCCGGAACAGTCGGGAGGCGAACGTACCCCGGCTACAGATGAGGTGCTGCACATATGTGAAGATTGGCGGACCCCTGTTGTCAAGTTTCTCCTAGATGACGAACTCCCAGACGATCGCAGTCAAGCCGAGCAAGTCAAACGTCGAAGCAAGAGCTTCCTGCTAGTCGGAGAAGACCTGTACCGAAGGAGCGCATCCGGTGTCCTCATGCGTTGCGTGACCACCGAGGAGGGCAAGCAAATCCTGCAGTCGATCCACTCGAGCATATGTGGCAACCATGCTGCATCTAGGACGTTAGTCGGAAAGGCTTACCGGCAGGGATTTTTCTGGCCCACAGCAGTAACTGACGCAAAAGAAATTGTTCGCAAATGTGAGGGTTACCAATTCTACGCACGACAAACCAATCTCCTAGCCCAAGAACTCCAAACTATCCCTATTTCTTGGCCATTTGTAGTATGGGGGCTCGACATGGTCGGGCCTTTCAAGAAAGCGCTAGGAGGGTTCACACATCTATTCGTCACAGTTGACAAGTTCACCAAGTGGATTGAGGCCAAACCCGTTGCAACTATAACAGGGGCACCAGCAAAGGACTTCATCATGAGTATACTATACAGATTCGGGGTTCCTAACAGCATCATCACCGACAACGGTACTCAGTTCACGGGCGGCGTATTCCAAGACTTCCGTGAAGATTTCGGCATCAAGATCTGCTATGCATCTGTGGCACACCCACAGAGCAACGGGCAGGTCGAACGAGCCAACGGTATGGTCTTACAAGGCATCAAGGCTAGGATATTCGACCGACTACAACCATACGCGGGCCGGTGGGTACAAGAACTCCCATCTGTTCTCTGGTCTCTCAGAACCACGGTTAGTCGGGCAACAGGGCAATCCCCTTTCTTTCTGGTCTACAATGTTGAGGCTATGCTACCGACAGAGTTACAGTTCGGCTCTCCGCGAGTCCGGACTTACTCAGAAGACGTCTCAAACAATACCCGATTGGTCAAGCTAGATCAGTTGGAAGAAGCAAGGGACATCGCAACAATCCAGTCGGCAAGGTATCTTCAAGGCCTGCGTCGCTGCCACAATCGCAATGTCCATGGCTGCACCTTTTTGGTTGGGGATCTCGTCTTGAGGAAAATACAAACCACCAAAGACAGGCACAAATTATCCCCAATCTGAGAAGGGCCGTTCATTATAGCCGAGGTCACGCGGCCAGGTGCCTACCGACTGAAGACCGAAGACGGTGCCCTTATCAGCAACTCATGGAATATAGAACAGCTATGTCCTTTCTATACCTGAGCTTTATAATTTCTCATGTGTACAGTTTCTCTGACTCACTACGCCACTTGTATCAACCGAGTAGTGAGTTGGGGGCTGCAGGTATATATGTGCTTTGTCAACAATATACGAGCTTGTCCTACTCTAGTTATAAAGCCTTACTACGACTCACGTTTGCTCGAGTACAGTTTCTTACACTGAGCGATTTTATTAAGTTCTGATAGACCAACTCGGCGTAGACTACAGTCAAGTAAAGCTAATGACAATTGAGTAATAATTCAAAGCTTGGCGGCATTGCACATATATTTACACATGTTTTCCACAAAAGTTTATACATACCGACTACATGATATGTTGCTCTTATAGACCCAGGTCTCGGGTGATTATCTCAGCAGTCGGCCTCACCCATGCTATCAGCTCCAGCGCCTCCTCAGGCGTCGTCTCCTTGGCAAACCCCTCCCCGATGGCTTCAATGTCTGCCCTCGGGTAGATTGATTTGGTCATCGCCAGGGTCTGGGCCACGCCGGCAATGACATGCTCATCCGAGTACCTCTTTAGGGCACTCGGTGCATCCTCAAGACACGCCTCCACTTGGGGGATTCGGCTGCAGCTGGTTCCCATAGGGCGGGGATCCATCAGATCAAGGAATCCTTTCACGGACCCAATGAGGGCCTCCCGTGATTCCCTGATAACCCTTATCTCCTCTGTATAAAACCGATATTGGGCCTGGGCATTGGCTCTGAGGTCTGCCCGGGTCCACCGACAAGTAAACTTGTTAGGCACGGTTGCAGATGGAATGATTAAAGGATTGGTTAAGATCATTGTCGAGACGGAGACTTACTCGCGTAATCGGCGTCCCACTCGGCCATGGTCTTCTCCAGTCTAGCCTTTTCTTCGCCGAGCTTGATGGTGGGCTCTTTTAACTCGGCCTTCTCCCGTTTGAGCTCGGCGTTGGCCTTTGTCAGGTCGGTCTTGTCCTTCTCAAGCTTGGCCTTGGCTTCCTCGGCCTCCTTCAGCTGGGCTTCCCTCTCTGTTCGGGTCTTTAACTCGGCTTCGAGGGCTACATAACAGATTAGTCAAGAACTCGACCTTGCAGCCATGACACAACTGGGTAGTCAGGAACAACGCAGCTGGAGAAATACATCAATGGTTCAGTCGGGAAGATGCATTCGGGGGATTTACCTCTAATCTTCCCGGCTTGGGCCCAAGTTTCATCCCTGAGCTAGGTGGCGGCATCCTTCAGGAAGGCTTCCCTCCCCGCGTGGCGCTCCTCCATCTCAGCCTTTAACGCCCGGAGCTGCTCTAATTCCGCGAGATGGGGGGCCATTTCAACCAGGATCTCGATCATCTCCTCGTTACGATCAACAAGCTTCTGCTCAGGGAGAGAACAATTCAAGAACGGAGTCAGACGTCAGAACACGAAGACCACCAAGACTCCATCGCAAGAATCGTACCCGAACCCCCTCGGACCTGGCAATCGCGGCGCGGAGCAAGCTTTCGCGTTCCCTTCTCGCCGCGGCCTCATTGAGCTCGAACCTCCTTGCGGTTCCATTAGGCGCCGTCCAGGTGAACGTCCGGGGAAACTTACGCGGAGGAGCTTCAATCTGAGGAAGGTTCGGGATCTCCGGCGGCGACGACGACGACAACCATGACGGCGACGGGGTCCTGGCCCCCACACCGGCAACCCCTGTGGCCTCGGGGGTCGACTCGGGGGCTCCAGTGACGGCCTCGGCAGCGGGCGTCGACTCAGGGGCTAGGACAGCAACCTCAGTAACCGCCTCTTGGTCGGGCGGCACCTGCGGCCCCGCAGTCGGGACCACCTCAGTCTCCGTGACTAGGCTGGCCACCGGCTCAACGGGTGTGCTCACGGGGGCCGGCTCGGCTGGGACAGGCTCTTCAAGGGGAGCGGTCTCCTTGAGATCGATATCAGCACGCTTCCTGCATGGAAAAATAGACATCAAAATACTACTGCAACAGACGAGAATCTCAGAAGATCCAGAGCAGCTTACCTCTTGGAGAACATGAGTTTCCCGCCGGGCGATCCGGGTCCCGGCGGAGCGTTGCGCCTGGTTGCCGGCCTGGTCGGCGAAGCAGTCGGCGGTGGCGTGGCAGCTGGAGGCGGCCCCATTGGTGGTGTGGCTGACTCGGGCACCTGTGTGCTTGGCGGCGCCTGCTCGGATTGTCTACTCGGCGGTGCTTTCACCGGGCTCAGCAATGTCGAGCTCGGCCGTACTGGTCCCAACCTAGGACTTGATCGCCTGGGTGCCGTGGCGGCGGTGTCCTTTATCTTCAGACCTCCTACCACGACACGCGGCGTCATGGCCCCTCGCCCCGATATAGAACAGGCTTTTTCCCCGCTCTCTTGGAGTCGGGTTGGGCAGTAGGGGGGCTCCTCGGCCTCTTTTTTGATTTAACGGCTGACAACGGGCAGGAGTCCTCATCGAATTCCTCGCACCACTACAGATGAATCAACAAAGTACATCACACAATGCTGGGCAATCGCAGATACAAGCCCACAGGCATTCGTCACAAAAGAAGGACAAAGATTACCTTGGGACGGGGCCGAAGGAAGCTATAAGCCACGGTCTGGTATTTATTGTCTTCGGTCTCGATCACCCCCTCGGAGAAGTAACCAAACAGGGTCTCGGTCACCTTGTACTTGTTGGCCGACTCGTGGCTTACTCGGTCAGGATCATATTTGCCCTGAAAATCCTAGTCGAACGCGCTCCTCAGCTTCAGAGGCTGGATGCGCCGAGTCAGGAAACGCCGGGCCACCCATGGTCCAGTCAGGCCAGCCTCCTTAAGCTCTTCTAATTTCCCCAACAATTGATGCACTTGGCCCATCTCCTCAAAGGTTGAATCTACTGACCAATTTGGTAAAACTACCGGTGGGAAGCCAGTGAATGGACGCAAGGAGGGAGCCAGATCAGCGCAATAGAACCATTCCTTGTGCCAGCCTTTCAAGGAAGATTTTAAGGGGAGATCAAGATATGTTTTCTTCCCATCACTTCTCAACTGGAGACCAGCCCCCCCAATCACATCGATATTATTCTTGGAGGGCTGGGGTTTGATGTGGAACAGATGCCTGAAGAAATTAAAATGGGGCTCCACACCCAAAAAGCACTCGCAGAGAGTAACAAATATGGAGATTTGAAGAATCGAGTTGGGATTCAAATTCACTAACTCCAACTCATAGAAGTCAAGGATGTGGCGGAAGAACTCAGAAGAGGGAAGGCACAAACCCCGATCGAAAAAAGAGGCAAAAACTACTGTTTCGCCAGATTGGGGATTTGGGACCGACTCACCCTTAGCCGGCCGCCAACGGATCACCTCCTGGCTTGGCAACTTCAATTGATTCTCCAGCAGCTTCAGTTTCACTGAGCCGTAATCCGAAGTCGGCTAGGCATTCCTCGGCGCACCCGTAGGGTTCGAAGCTTTCGACATGGTTGGGGGTGGAGAGATCTAAGGGAAAAGTGATTGGGGGCTTGGAACAGATGAAGAGGACTGGAATTGCCCGAGTTCGAGTGGGGAACAGCAGCAGCAGCTATCCCTAGCCGAGCAGGAGGTGAAAAGTTGGGCACGAAGGTGGAAGACGAAGTGATTGGCTGATCTGAGGAAGATGAAGGAATCTTTTTCTCTTTCCCCGCTTTTTATAGAGCCGATACCGACTAATGGGCTTGGGCCACATAGTCGGCACTAGGCCACCAAGATATGAGTTCCTACAGTAGCATGCTCCATATGGGCCGCCTGCAGGCTGAGTTAAAATTATAGCGCTGGTGCTACCAACAGGAGCCGATGAGGTAAACAGATATGCTTCATGAGAGCCTTATTGCTAAACATATATGTTTGGGTATCTGTTTTATCCACCAGGTCTCGAGGATATATCCTTACATGGATCACAAGCTGGTCTTCATTAAAATTAGGGATACAAGTATCTTTCTCGAGTACACCTAACCACGCCGTGGATTTATTTTCATAAAGTGGTACTGAGCCTACATGCGTGGCCATCAGTTGCCATGAGCAACATCATTCCAGCTGATATGACGCTGAAGAGTCTAGCTTTCGAGTAATGCACTACTCGGGAGAGACTATAAATTTCTCATTCCCGCTGACATGATGCGGAGGAGTCTAGCTTCTAGGTGGGACGCCACTCGGGAAAGACTATAAACCCCCTTTCTAGCTGACATGAATGTGGAGGCCATGGGCCCCAGGTACCTTACCACCAACATGTGGGCTACTCGGATAGAGGATGGGCCGAATCATGTATTTAGAGATAAGATAGCACCCGGAAGATTTGGCCTTGTACAATAAGGAAAACACAGTCTTAGTCGGATAAGTTTCTATCTCTAAGAAGAAAATCCCTTAGCCGTACCCGGCTAGGATCCTTATCCTGTACCCTTGTCCCCTAGTATATAAGGGGAGGCAAGGCGCCCCTCAAGGGGCACGAGATAACGAGATCACAAGATCATCGATCGACAAACACCTTAGAGGAATAACACCACAACTGGACGTAGGGTATTACCTCACATCGAGGGCCTGAACCAGTATAAATCTCTCTGTGTTCCTCTGTAATCCATTGAGTTTCCCCTTGCCGAGTAGCCCTATAGTTTTATTGCCGGTGTAAAACATCGACAATGAAGCTAAAGAGTCCCATATACGAGTAGCATCCTACTCGGCAAGACTATAAACACACATTTCGACTGATATGAAGTTGAAGAGTCCCATATACGAGTGGCATGCTACTCGGCAAGACTATAAATTAAATTCTGGTTGACATGATATTGAAGAGTCTCATATACCAGTAGTATACTACTCGGAAAAGACTATCAGGTTAAAGATCTTTGACTTTATGTTTAATTGTCTTCACAATTAAGCACAAAGTCAGGAGCTAGACCTAATAGGTGCGTCTATTCGGCGCACACTATTCATATATCTATATGAAGTCTTTCATAGCCTCGCTGCCAGCTGACATGAGGACTCGGGAAGAAGACTCACTCGGACAAAGAGTACTGGGGAGCATCGCACTCGGGCAATCTTCACCGTGGAGGATGAGCACTCGGCATTAGCTGTGACTCAACTATGAAGGTCTCAGGGGCTACTGTGGAGGCCATGGGCCCTGGGTACCTCACCACAAGCATATGGGCCACTCGGATAGAGGATGGGCCAAGTCTTGTAATTAGAGATAAGATAGCACCCGACAGATTTGGCCTTGTACAATAAGGAAAATATAGTCTTAGTCGGATAAGTTTCTATCTCTAAGAAGGAAATCCCTTAGCCGTATCCGGCTGGGATCCTTATCCTGTACCCCTGCCCCCAGTATATAAGGGGAGGTAGGGCACCCCTCAAGGGGCATGAGATCACGAGATCACGAGATCATCGATCGACAAACACCTCAGAGGAATAACACCACAACTGGACATAGGGTATTACCTCACATCGAGGGCCTGAACCAGTATAAAGTCTCTTTGTGTTCCTCTGCAATCCACCGAGTTTCCCCTTGCCGAGTAGCCCTATAATTATATTGCCGGTGTAAAACATCGACAGGTGCTATCTTTGAGACATTTATTCGTTTAGAATACCATTGTACTAATAATCAAGCCGAACATGATGCTTTGTTATTCGGTTTACATGTGATGGAAATTATTGGTGCTAAACATGTAGAAGCCTTTGGTGACTCACAATTAGTAGTACAACAAGTTGCCGGTGTATATCAATGCTTTGATGGGTTGCTAAACAAGTATCTTGATCGTTGTTTAGATATCATTGCCAATTTCGATGATTTTGTCATTAGACATATTCCTAGGGAGGAGAATTCAAGAGCTAATGACTTGGCACAAGAAGCATCTGGTTATCATATTAAAAGAAGCTTATTTCTTATTTTGGAAAAACCGGTGCTTGATTGTAAGCGTTTGGGTGAAATTGTCAAAATTTCAAACCAAGGACGGTCTGACCGGATACTGATTGCCGGTCTGACCAGAGGCCTAGAGCACTTTGACTGGTGTAGTGTGGCTGGTCTGACCGGACCTCAGCATGAGGCTAGGGGGCATAATTTAGTTTATGTTTCAGAGGCTGAATTGACTCTTAATTCAGTTGTTCATGCTGAAGATCATATTAGTGATTGGAGGATCCCTTTGATTGAGTATTTGAAAATTCCTAGTAGAAAGGTTGATCAGAAAATTCGGCGGCAAGCTTTTAAGTATATTTTGCTTGATGATGTGCTATATCGTCGAAGTATAGATGGAGTACTCTTGAAGTGCTTAGATTGGGATCAATCTAAGGTTGTGAGGGGAGATGTTCATAAAGGGATTTGTGGAACTCATCATTCGGCCCAAAGGATAAATTGGTTATTGAGAAGAGCTGGTTTTTATTGCCCGAAGATGATTGATGATTGTTTCAAATATTATGAAGGATGTGAGGCTTGTCAACAGTTCGGCAATGTTCAATTGGCGCTTGTTGCCGTGTTGAACCCTATTATTAAACCATGGCCGTTCCAAGGTTGGGCTTTGGATTTTATTGGACAAATACATCCTTCTTCTTCAAAAGAGCATCGGTTCATGTTGGTAGTGTGGGTGCCATGGGCCCCTGGTACCTCATGACAAGCATATGGGCCACTCGGATAGAGGATGGGCCTGGCCTTGTAATTAGAGATATAGTAATCCCTAGCAGACTTTGCCTTGTATGATAAGGAAAACACAGTCCTAGTTGGGTGCGTTATATCTCTAAGAGGAGATCCCTTGGCCGTAATCCGGTTGGGACTCCTACCTTGTAACCCTGTCCCCCAGTATATAAGGAGAGGCAGGGCGCCCCTTGAGGGCAGGTTCACACGGTTCATCAGAATCGTCACCATAATTCCTCAAAGGAATACACCCCAAACTGGACGTAGGGTATTACCTCACATCGAGGGCCTGAACTAGTATAAAATCTTCTTGTGTTCCTTTGCAATCCACCGAGTTTCCATCCGCCGAGTAGCCCCATATTCATATTGCCGGTGTAAAACATCGACAGTTGGCACGCTAGGTAGGGGCTTCGGTGAGATCTATATCAACAAGCTCGATGGATCCAACAACCAGAGTCGATGGCAGCAAATTCTCCCCTGGAGACACGATTACATTCGGAAGCCTCAACTTCATTGCCGACAAGTTCGGCAACCTCACCTTGGCCGATTCAAACTCGATCCGATCTGCCAAGGAACCAGCCGACTCCGCGCCAATCGGCCCACACGACGCCGCAGCAACCGTCGTTGACATGCTGCAGCAATCTTCATCTCGTCCGGGTCTCGGGACAACCCTCCCCTTCAGTGTTCGACTCGGACTCGGCCTTGAGCCGGCCGGGGTCGGGGCTAGGAAGGGGGGAGGTCGTCAATCTCCCGTGCAGACTCGGCAATGCCGCGGATATCTTGAGACAACATCTGATGTGGCAAACCTGATCCCCAGAGCCGCTCGAGATCGGATCTAGGGAGATTGGAGTTATAATCACCCCCATCAATTATTCTAACTTTGACTTTCAGTCGGACTACGACTCTCAGTCGGATTCCGACTCTTAGTCGGACAGCAGTTCGGCAAGCTTCTCTCCGCTACGAGAAATCTTCATGGCATCCAAAGGCTCTACTCCTACTCAGGAATCACGCCGACTACGCGAGCAGCAAGAGGAGGAGGCCTGCCGATTGCGAGAACAACAGGAGGAAGAAGCAAGACGCCTGCACGCCCGTAACGATGACCTACGCAGGGCTAGGCAAACTGCACAACAACAAATCCTCCAAACCCGAGTCGACGACCACGATGTCTTAGCCACTCCTCAACAGAACATTGTGGCCGCTGCAACTCTACTGGATACACTCCAGTTTGAACCTGATCACCAGGCCACCCCGACGATAGCAAGGATAAAAGCCATGATCACCGCTACTGCATGCCAGCAGTGCCAACAGTCGGGCGACACCCTCATACCAACCAACCGGTCGGCTTTCCCAACGGCAGTCTCATCCACCTCAAAGCGACGCAAGTGGCTGGCTCCAGTCGGCCGCACACGGAGGCACGTCAGACGCCACTCGACAACCCCAACAACAACCGGCGACGTCAAAGCAACCGTCGGGACAACTAGGATCTCCAAGACCGACTACGGCATGACCTTCGACAGGACATCAACGCTCAGCACCGCGAATGAGAGGAAGACAAGCAACGCCGATTGGAAGACGAGAACGAGTGCTTCGGCCTCCACCACGAGCGGTTTCGCCACCGTAGGCGGAGTCGGAGTCCTCATGAAGATGAAGGAGTACCAGCCTTCACCCATGAGCTTCAACAGGTCGATTGGCCAACAGGCTTCAAACCCACTGGGGTCGAAAAATATGACGGGAAGACCAACCCCGAGTCTTGGCTTACAGTCTACACTCTAGCAATCCGAGCAACTGGAGGAGATCACAAGGTCATGGCTAACTACCTCCTAGTCGCTCTAGCCGACTCAGCGAGGACATGGCTAACAGGACTCCCAAAGAGGTCAATCGGCTCCTGGGGAGAACTCCGGGAAACCTTCATCACCAACTTCTAGGGAACATACGAAAGGTCATCTTCCGAACACGACCTGTTTCAGTTGCATCAAAGGAAGAACGAGTCTCTTCGTGACTTCATCAAGAGGTTCTCTGAGAAGAAAAATTCAATCCCGAAGATCAAGGATGAGGTCATCCTCGCTGCCTTTCGAAAAGGAGTGAAAAACACCTCGTTCATCGATAAATTCACTCGGAAGCCTCCCAACTCTGTCAAGGCTTTATTTGACATGGTGAACACGTACGCTGACTCGACCAACGCTGTTGTCGAGGCCCTTGATCACAAGAAGGCACACTGACAGAAGGAGCGGAAGGACACCGATGATCAACCCCGACTAAGGTTGGGAACCACAAACACAAGTCGGATGGCTTCATGGTGGCAGTCAGTCACAACAGTCTTCGACTTCCAACAACTGAAGATTATCAGAACAACAAGTGACATGCTCAGGGGCTCAAAAGCCCAAACACAAGGATGGCATCCCCACTCCCAAAATACCGAACAGCTAAGTCGCTTCCTGATAAATATTTCTTCACTTGGCCTCGCCAATGCCGTATCCGCTTACACCTAATAGGTGTACAAGCTGCACTTTTTTCTGTTTTTTCTCTTAAATGATTGCAAAAGTATTCGAGTAGCATAAATCCTGATCCGTGAAACTTTGCTCCATGAAAGACGAACTCAAGTCACCCAAAACATGTGTCTGGAAAAGAGCCATGAGCCAACTCCCGATGCTAGGGGGCTATGATTAGTCGGACAGAGTGCTTAAACGTAAGGGGTCAACTACTCAGAGAAATTAATATCAATAAGAGGAAGAACTCATATTTACATATATTGTAAAATACATTTTATTCGGGTGATTATTTTCATCATTAGATGCTACTCATCCGATTTGTTTATAGTGCAGGGCTAGCTCCGGATACGCGTGACAGGAACTCAGTGCTGCGAGCCTATCTCCTACGCTCGGGGGCTAGACAAGTCTGCCAAGAATCACCCGGAATGCTCCATGAGGACTATTGACCGAGTACTTGCGCCAGTCGGGACGTCATCTTCCCTGGCTACGCTCCATGTGAGCTGACAACCGACCTCTGGCGCTAGTTGGGGGTCGTATAGTACTTGACTGGGTGAGGTACTCCCCATGAGAGTCGCTAGCCGAATCCTATGCTAATAATAGGTTCGGGTACCTTATTCGGTTGCAACTTGGCTAAGTAGGGTACGCCCCATGAGGGTCGCCAGCTGAATCCTATGCTAATGCTAGGTTTGGGTACCTTATTTGGTCACAACTCTGTCAGATCGGGTACGCCCCATGAGAGTCGCCAGCCGAATCCTATGCTAATGCAAGGTTCGGGTACCTTATTCGGCTTTACCCAAGTCAGAGAAGACTTACATCGTCAAAGCGCATCCGGAGTTCTCATGCACTGCATCACACTTGAGGAGGGCAAGCAGATCCTGCAATATACCTACTCAAGCATCTGTGGCAACTAGGCTGCATCCAGAGCATAAGTCAGAAAGGCTTGTAGACAAGGATTCCTCTGGCTAATTGCGGATATTGACGTTGAAATACTCATCCTGACATGCAAGGGATGCCAATCTTATAGAGCTATGCTGGGTAGGTCGGTTCAGGCCGGCTTATTTGGTAGCAGCCACCAAGACATGAGTTCCTACAGTAGCATGCTCCATGTGGGCCGCCCGCGGGCTGAGTTGAAATTATAGCGCTAGTGCTACTAACAGGAGCCGATGAGGTAAACAGATATGCTCCATGAGAGCCTTATTGCTGAACATATATGTTTGGGTATCTGTTTTTATCCACCAGGTCTCGAGGATATATCCCTATATGGATCACAAGCTGGTCTTCATTAAAATTGGGGATGCAGGTATCTTTCTCGAGTACACCTGACCACACTGTGGATTTATTTTCATAAAGTGGTACTTGGCCTACATGCGTGGCCATCAGTTGCCATGAGCAACATTATTCCAGCCGATATGACGCTGAAGAGTAACTTTCGAGTAGTGCACTACTCAGGAGAGACTATAAATTTCTCATTCCTGCTGACATGATGAGGAGGAGTCTAACTCCTGAGTGGGACGCCACTCGGGAAAGACTACAAACACCCTTTTCCAGCTGACATGACGCTGAGGAGTCTAACTCCTGTGTGGGACGCCACCCGAGAAAGACTATAAACCCCCTTTTCCAGCTGACATGAAGCTGAAGAGCCCCATATACGAGTGGCATGCTACTCGGCAATACTATAAATCATATTCTGGTTGACATGATACTGAAGAGTCTCATATACCAGTAGTGTACTACTCGGGAAGGACTACAAGGTTAAAGATCTTTGACTTTATGTTTAATTGTTTCACAATTAAGCACAAAGTCAGGGGCTACACTTAATAGGTATACCTATTCGGTGCACACTATTCATACTTCTACATGGAGCCCTTCATAGCCTCGCTGCCAGCTGACATGAAGCAGTACTCGGGAGAAGAAGCACTTGGACAAAGAGTACTCAGGAGCAATGCACTCGGGAAGACTTCACCGTGGAGGATGAGCACTCGGCATCAGCTGTGACTCAACTATGAAGGTCTCAGGGGCTACTATGGGTGCCATGGGCCCCGGGTACCTCATGACAAGCATATGGGCCACTCGGATAGAGGATGGGCCTGGCCTTGTAATTAGAGATATAGTAATCCCTAGCAGACTTTGCCTTGTATGATAAGGAAAACATAGTCCTAGTTGGGTGTGTTATATCTCTAAGAGGAGATCCCTTGGCCGTAATCTAGTTGGGACTCCGACCTTGTAACCCTGTCCCCCAGTACATAAGGGGAGGCAGGGCGCCCCCTGAGGGCAGGTTCATACGGTTCATCAGAATCGCCACCATAATTCCTCAAAGGAATACACCCCAAACTGGACGTAGGGTATTACCTCACATCGAGGGCCTAAACCAGTATAAAATCTCCTTGTGTTCCTTTGCAATCCACCGAGTAGCCCCATATTCATATTGCCGGTGTAAAACATCGACAGGTAGCAACGGATTACTTCACAAAGTGGGCCGAGGCCGTGCCTCTCAAGAATATGGCACACAGAGAGGTAATTGATTTTATCTTGAAGCATATTATTCATAGATTCGGTATTCCTTAGACTCTAACTACGGATCAAGGGTCTTCTTTTATTTCTAAAGAGGTGAAAGATTTTGCTGAATCTTATGGTATTAAGTTGTTAAACTCTTCTCCTTACTACGCTTAGGCTAATGGTCAAGCCGAGTCGAGTAATAAGGTTTTATTAAAACTAGTTAAGAAAAAGATTGAAGAACACCCTAGGAGGTGGCATGAGGTACTTTCTGAGGCGTTGTGGGCTCATAGGATATCTAGACATGGTGCCACCAAGGTGACTCCTTTTGAACTAGTTTATGGGTAAGAAGTCGTTTTACCGGTTGAGGTAAATCTTGGTTCTCTAAGATTAGTCAAACAAGATGATTTATCGGTCAATGATTATAAAGCATTGATGATGGATAATCTTGATGAAGTAACCAATAAACGTTTGAAGGCTTTAGAAGCAATTCAGAAAGATAAAAGAAGAGTAGCTAAAGCTTATAATAAGAGAGTTAAAGCAAAATTGTTTCAGATTGGGTACTTGGTATGGAAGACGATTTTGCCATTAGGTACTAAAAGCAAGGAATTCGGTAAGTGGTCACCTAGTTGGGAAGGTCCTTATCGGATAGTTGGGATCGCTCATGGGAATGCGTATTTTGTCGAGACATTTCAAGGAGAACGATTTCAAGGAGCGATTAACGGGAAATATCTCAAGAAGTACTTCCCGAGTATTTGGCAAGATGCTTAGGAAGTTTATACGGCCGGTAATGGTTTGTTGCCCTAAGACCCGTGTTTTCGTGCTTTTTGGCTCTCAAGTATGCCAAAAAGGCAGGGGACATGTGTTAACACCCGAATTTGGCACTATAGAAAAGTTATAGTGTTTGGAGGCCAAATTTGGAAAAATCCCGAGCCTTCATTAGGAGGCCGGTCAGACCGCCATTAGGGAGTCGGTCAGACCGGTGATGTGCCTACGGTCAAACCGGCATAGGCCCGACGGTCAAACCGGTAGCCCGAGTCTGATTGGGATTTTAGTAGTTCTCGTGTTTCTTTTGGTATACACAGGGTTTAATGAGTCCTACTTGGTCTGTACTTGAATAGGACATGGAGAAGGCTCAGGGAAGCAAGTCCAATCCCTTTATAAGAGTTAAGGCCGGTTCAATTGGATATCTCTCGATCAACCAACACAAAAACTTCCAATTAGCCAGTTGAATCGTTCTTTCAGCTTTCAATCTACTTTTCGCCTAGTTTTAGCTTAGTTTGTCCATCTTTGTTGGTTTGTGTTGTAAATCGTCTGTCTTCACTATGAGATTGTGAGTTATCCCTTTGTAGGTTTGTCCCATAAACCTTCCGTTCCGCCCACGAGACGGGTGATTATCCCAATCCATTGGAATCGGTTCCACTAGCTGGTTTCTACTGCAAAACCCACCTTGATCTAGGTTGAGGTGGTTGGCGACTCCCTACACCACAAAGTTTTAGGTGATTCTCGTCGTTTGACCACAAATAAGTGTCAACAGGTTCTAGGAGGTCAAGGACGATTGTGATCGACTATCACAATGAAGTCATCCAACTTGCGTTTGCAGTTCCCAACCTTAATCGGGGCTACGTCGTCGGTGTCCTTCCGCTCCTTCTGTTGGGGTGCCTTTTTATCATCGAGCGCCTCGGTGACAGCGTCGACCGAGTTGGAGTATTTGTTTGCCATGTCAAATAAAGCTTTGGCAAAGCTTGTAGGCTTCCGAGTGAAGTTAGCGATGAATAGGGTGTCCTTAACTCCCTTGCGGAAAGCGGTGATGACGACCTCGTCCTTGATCTTAGGAATTGAGTTCCTCTTCTCGGAGAACCTTTTGATGAAGTCGCGGAGGGACTCGTTCTTCCTCTGGTGGCATTGATATAAATTATACTCGGAAGACGGCCTCTCGTAGGTTCCTTGGAAGTTTGTGACGAAACGCTCACAAAGTTCTCCCCAGGAGCCAATTGACCGCCTGGGAAGCCCTGTCAGCCATATCCTTGCCGAGTCAGCCAAAGCGATTGGGAGGTAGTTAGCCATGGCTTTGTGATTGCCTCCGGCTGCACGGATTGCCAAGGTGTAAACTATGAGCCAGGACTCTGGGTTGGTCTTCCCATCGTACTTCTCTATCACAGTGGGCTTGAAGCCAGATGGCTAGTCAACTTATTGTAGCTCATGGGTGAACACCGGTACTCCTTCATCTAGGTGAGGGCTCCGACTCCGACTGCGGCGATGGAACCGCTCATGGTGGAGGTCGAAGCATTCATGCTCATCTTCAAGTCAGCGACGTTCATCTTCCTCGTGCTCTCAGCATTGAGCATTGATGTCATGGCAGAGATCCCAACGTAGTCATCCCCGAGCATCCTAGTCATCCCAGCGCTCGTTGTGATGGTACTGCCGTCGGTCGTCATTGCAGTGGCCAAGTGACGTGTGATGGGACTCCGAGTGGTGCCAATCGAAGCTAGCTGCTCGACGCTGTGCTGAAGCAGATGAAACCGCCGTGTCTGAAGCCATCTTGTTTGACAGTATGAAAGTGTCTCCAGATTGTTGTCGCTGCTGACAAGCCACAGTAGTGATCATTGCTTTGATCCTCAAGATTGTCGGGGTGGCCTGGTGGTCGGGCCTGAACTGCAAGGTGTCAAGTAATGTAGCAGCGGCCACGACGTTCTGTTGTGGGGTCACAAAGACGTCATGGTCGCCGACTCGGGTTTGGAGGATCTCCTATTGAGCAGTCCGCCCAGCCTTGCGCAGGTAGTCATTACGAGCGTCATGCGTCTTCTTCCTGTTGCTCACGCAGTCAGCGAGCCTCCTCCTACTGCTGATCGTGTAGTCGGCGTGCATCTTGTGTTGGAGTTGATCCTTTTAACGCCATGAAGACCTCGCGTGGTGGAGAAAAGCTTCCCGGGCTACTGTCCAACTGAGAGTCGGATTCGGAGTAGTTTAGCAATGTGATGATGACCCCAACCTCCCTGGACCCGATCTCGAGTGGCTCTGGGCCGTATCCGAGTCAAATTCCAGAGGATTGAGTCTGCCGCATCAGATTGGAATTGAAAATTGTTGCGGCATTGTGGAGTCCGAGTAGGAAATTGACGATCTCGTCTCCCTGGACCCAATCTTGATCGGCTCGGAGCCGAATCCGAGTCAAATATCAAGAAAGAGAGTTGTCCCAGAACTCGTAGATCTTGGGTGTTGCCGAAGCAGGATGTTGAAAACTGCTACGGAGTTGAGTAGGCCAACCGACGCTGAGTTGGCTTGGTCCCTAGCCGATCAGGTTGAAACCGAGTCGGACAAGGTGAGGTCGTCGAGTTTGTCGGCAACGAAGTCAAGGCTTCCAAAGCTGATTGTTTGCCCGGGAAAGAACTTGACGCTGTCGACTCCAGTAATTGGATCCATCAGGCTTGATAAAGATAATCTCGACGAAGCCCCTACTTGGCGCGCCAACTGCCGATGTTTTATATCGGCAATAATTATATGGGGCTATTTGTCGGACCTAAACTCGATGGATTCGAAAGGACACACAAGATTTATACTGGTTCAGGCCCTCGAGGTGAGGTAGTACCCTACTTCCAATTGTGGTGTATTGCTTTCGCGGTATTCTCTGGTGAGATTGTCATATGCCCCAGGGGGCTTCCTACCCCTCCTTATATACTAGAGGGATGAGGATTACAGGGTAGAAAACCCAGTCGGATACGACCAAGGGCTTTCCTTATCAGTACATAGAGTATCCAGCTAGGTCTATATCCCTTTCCTTGTCATGCAAGGTAATATGAAGCCAAATCCTACTCTATCTCCAATTATAGGGACTGGCCCACCCTCTGTCCGAGTGGCCTTAATTGCCTTCCTTGAGGTACCTGGCACCCATGGCCTCCACAGATAGTCTGGAGTGAATAAGACTATCCAATTTGGATCAGATACTCTAACATGAATGTCGAACATTCCGACACCATTTCTGGTAGAGACACATGAGGTGGCATGAGATAGAGGATGAAAGGTATTTGACAAGGATATTTGATCTAGATGGCCAGTTGAACACTTTGGCAACCACTTCACATATGATCTGTAAGCAATCAATCAAACAAAACTAAAACCACATGTGAAGTGATTAGATCCAAAGATCAAAATAGGATAAGTCAACATGTGACAAGTTGAGTTACCCTGAAGAGGGCATGTATGAATCCACGATTTTGAGCAAAGACAAGATTCATTTAGAATTAATCCCAATGCACATAGATTCAATCAATATACACAAGAAATAGCTAGTGATCATTTATTGATTAAATGAGCATTTTGCCATTTAGTGTTGCAAATTAGACTATCAAACAATGCATGCGAAAAGTCAAGCCACATTCTGAGAATCCAAGATATTTAGCTCACTCCTCAATTCACAAAACCTATGCTCATCTAGAGGTTTGGTGAAGATATCCGCCAATTGTTTGTCGATGCTCACATGTTGGATAACTATGTCGCCCTTGGTGGAATGATCTCTCAAGAAATGATGGTGAATATCGATGTGTTTGGTGCGAGAGTGTTGTACAGGATTGTTGCCTATTTTGATGGCACTCTCATTGTCACAAAGAAGAGACACTTCTCTCACACTTAGGCCATAGTCTTTTAAGGTTTGCTTCATCCAAAGCAATTGAGCACAACAACTACTCGCCGAAACGTATTCCGCTTCGGCGGTGGATAGGGCGACGGAGTTTTGCTTCTTGGAGGACCAAGAAACAAGAGACCTACCCAAGAATTGGCAAGTACCCGATGTGCTCTTCCTATCCACTTTACAACTGGCATAATCGGCATCAGCATAACTAATGAGATTAAACCTCACTCCTTTAGGATACCAAAGACCAAGGTTTGGGGTGTGAACTAGATATCTAAGAATTCTCTTCACGGCCACCAAATGTCACTCTTTTGGAGCGGCATGAAATCTCGCACACATGCACACACTAAGCATAATGTCGGGCCTAGATGCACAACAGTAAAGCAAGGAGCCAATGATGAAATGGTATACCTTTTGGTCGACGTCTTTACCTTGCACGTTGAGGTCTAGGTGCCCATTTGATGGCGTGGGTGTATGGACGGGCTTTGCATTCTCCATCTCGAATTTCTTGAGCATGTCCTTTAAATACTTTGTTTGGCAAATGAATGTTCCTTCCTTGAGTTGCTTGATTTGAAGACCAAGGAAGAATTTCAATTCACCCATCATGGACATCTCAAAACGCTTGGTCATCATCCTACTAAACTCCTCACTAAAAGACTTATTAGTAGAACCAAATATTATGTCATCGACATATATTTGGCACACAAATATATCACGATCATGTTGTTTAGTGAAAAGAGTAGAGTCAACTTTTCCAATTTCAAAGCCATTTTTGATAAGGAAATCATGAAGGCATTCATACCATGCTCTTGGAGCTTGCTTAAGCCCATTGAGCGCCTTATGAAACTTATGCGCATGATTAGGATACTTTGGGTCTTCAAAACCCAACGGTTGCTCCACATATACTAACTCATAGATTGGACCGTTGAGGAAACCGCTCTTCACATCCATTTGGTAGAGCTTAAAGTCATGGTTAGTTGCATAGGCTAATAAGATGTGAATGGACTCAAGCCTAGCTACCGGCGCGAAGGTTTCACCAAAATCCAAACCTTCAATTTGAGTGAACCCTTACGCCACTAACCTTGCTTTGTTTCTTGTAACCACATCGTTCTCATCTTGCTTGTTGCGGAAGACCCACTTAGTTCCAATCACATTTTGCCTTGGTCTCTCCACCAATGACCATACTTGATTTCTTGTGAAGTTGTTTAGCTCCTCTTTCATGGCCATCACCCAATCCAGATCACCGAGTGCTTCTTCTACCCTTAGTGGTTCAAGAGAAGACACAAAAGAGTAATATTTACAAAAATTTTCAACTCGAGATCTAGTGGATACTCCCCTATTGATGTCGCCGAGAATATTGTCGGTGGGATGATCCCTTTGCACACTTTGATGTATCCTTGGGTGTGCAAGGTTGATTCGAGTGGGTGGTGCCATTTCTTCCACTTCATCTTGGTCATTGCATATTGGTGAAGGATCTTACTTGGATGATGAAGGCTCAACTCGAGTGGATGAAAATGGATCATTCATTGGGTTGTGAGCTTCTTGTGGTCGCACTTGTCCAATTGCCAACCTTTTGATTGCCTCACTTACATTTTCCTCTTCACCTAGCACATGTGAGTCAACTTGCTCCACTTGAGAGCCATTAGATTCATCGAATGTTACATCACGCACAATCTCAACAACACCCGAAGTCTTGTTGAAAACGCAGTATGCACATTCATTCGGTCCATAACCAAGCAAGAAACCTTCATCTAGTTTAGGAGAAAATTTAGATGACCTTGCCTTCTTGTTGAGAATAAAACACTTACTACCGAAGACCCGGAAGTAAGAGATGTTAGGTTTGTTACTGGCAAGAAGCTCATGTGATGTCTTTTTGAGAAGGGAATGAAGATAGAGTCGGTTGATGGTGTGGCACGCGGTGTTGACAGCTTCGGCCCAAAAGTGGTTTGAAGTCTTGTACTCATCAAGAATTGTATGTGTCATCTCAATGAGTGTCCGGTTCTTCCTCTCAGCTACACCATTTTGTTGAGGTGAGTAGGGTGCCAAGAACTCGTGTTTGTTTCCTTCTTCATCAAGAAATTCTTCAACTTGTGTGTTCTTGAATTCCCCTCCATTGTCACTCTGGATATTCTTGATCTTCATCTCGAACTCATTTTGTGCTCTTCTTGCAAACTTCTTGAATATAGCTCATGTTTCACTCTTATCATGCAAGAAAAACACCTAAGTGAAATGGGAATAGTCATCAACAATTACAAGACCATACTTGTTACCTCCGATGCTTATATAAGCAATCGGGTCAAAGAGATCCATGTAAAGTAGCTTGAGTGGTTTTAATGTGGTCATTATGTTTTTTGCCTGGTGATGTGCTCCTACTTGCTTTCCGGCTTGCCAAGCACTACACATCCTATCCTTCTCAAAATGAACACCCGTTAGTCCAACGATGTGATCACCCTTTAGAAGTTTATGTAAATTCCTCATTCCAACATGGGTTAGCCTGCGATGCCAAAGCCACCCCATATTGGACTTAGCCACCAAGCATGTCTCAAGTTGAGCTTTATCCGATGAAAAGTCCACAAGATAAAGCTTTCCTTTAAGAACACGTTTAAAGGCTATGGAGGAATCATCCCTTCTAAAGACAGTCACATCCACATCGGTAAAGAGACAATTATAACCCATTGAACATAATTGAGAAACGGATAAGAGATTATAATTTAAAGACTTAACAAGGAGAACATTTGAGATTGAGAGGTTGTTGGATATAGCGATTTTACCTAACTCCATTACCTTGCCTTTTCCATAGTTGTCGATGTTTTGCACCGGCAATATGAATATAGGGCTACTTGTCGGATCGAAACTCGGTGGACTGCAAAGGAACACGGGGAGTTTATACTGGTTCAGGCCCTCGATGTGAGGTAATACCCTACGTCCAGTTGTGATGTATTCCTTTGAGGATGTATAATTTGATCTTGGTGATCTTGTCCTCAGGGGGCGCCCTGCCTCCCCTTATATACTGGGGGACAGGGTTACAAAGTAGGAGTCCCAGCCGGATTACGGCCAAGTGATCTCCTCTTAGAGATATAACCTGTAGGATCGAAAGACAAGAACCAAGCCTACCAGAGGGGGGTGAATGGTAGGAACACCAAAAACCAACTTTTTTGCGGAATAAAAGATACCCTCAAACCTGGATGGAGTGCACCGGTCAGACCATCTCTGTTGCGCCGGTCTGACCGTCGTATGTCCACCAGTAGAACCGCCGCCGCGCTCTGGTTGGATGAACCGTTGGAATTCAGAAGAATACACACCAAAGATGCTCTTCAAAGTAGATTAACTTTATTGCATCAAGATGTGTTTACAAAGTGCATACAAAGCACTCCTCTCTCTCAAAACTAAACTCTAACTTTTCTCTCTTCTAAAAGTTATACTTCCAGGGCCTCAACCCCTCATCTATTTATACCTCAAACATCCTACACAAAGTAGGAGTAGAACTCCTAGTTCCACTAGAAATCAAACTTTCTATTACCAAATCTAATTACAATTTACCAAATTAAATTCTCCTTTCCGTAGCCAACTCAGACTCCCTCACGCGCAGGAATTACTGTAGCAGTCCGACTCCTGTAGCAGTCCGAGTACTGTAGCTCCGGTTCACACTGTAGCAACCCGATCCGATACTGTAACAATGACCTGAGCACTGTAGCAGTCTCTCTCCTATTTCCTTTTCTCCGAATTTCTCCTTGATTTTTCGAGCGCTTGCACACACGACTTATGAAGCCCGTTACGAATACCTCCCACACGGTGTCCAGCCACCGTGTGCCACCTTGTGTCCAACCTCGTCACCCGGTATCCTTGACCGTTCTGGACCTCGACTCCTCTCTGAGTTTTGTCCCGATCCCACCGTTGACTGATGTTGACCACAAGACAAACTGACTTTAGTCCAACCTTGTCACATGGTATTCTGATCGTGCTAGACCTCGGCTCCTCCCTGAGCGTAGTCCCGGTCCTCACCATTGACCAAGGTTAGACCTCAAGTCACCTGCACATAAATAGACAAAACAACCGTTTCTGGGCACAGATATTGCAACCTGACCCACATTAGTCACACATACTCACACCAATATTCACAGTTATTTTCAAACCAAAGTTCATTGTAAAATCATTTGCAAAACCAATTGTTCATCATAAAATATTAATCATGACAATGATTCTACATAACCGACCCGACTAGGACTGTATATTCCTTATCGTACAAGACTAAGTCTGCCGAGCTCTATCATATCTTCAATTACAAGGCTAGGCCCATACTCTGTCCGAGTGGCCCATATGCTTGTCATGAGGTACCCGGGGCCCATGGCCTCCACAGCAGCCCCTGAGACCTTCATAGTTGAGTCACAGCCGATGCCGAGTGCTCATTCTCCACGGTGAAGATTGCCCAAGTGCATTGCTCCTGAGTACTCTTTGTCCGAGTGCTTCTTCCCGAGTCCTGCTTCATGTCAGCTGGCAGCGAGGCCATGAAGGGCTCCATGTAGAAGTATGAATAGTGTGCGCCGAATAGGCACACCTATTAGGTGTAGTCCTCGACTTTATGCTTAATTATGAAACAATTAAACATAAAATCAAAGATCTTTAACCTTGTAGTCTTTTCTGAGTAGTATACTACTGGTATATGAGACTCTTCAGCATCATCTCAGCCGGAAATATTTTATAGTCTTTCCCGAGTAGTATATCACTTAAAAATTAGACTCTTCAGCTTCATGTCAGCTAGAAAAATGTTTATAGTCTTTCCCGAGTAGTTAACTACTCGGAAGTTAGACTCTTCAGCGTCATGTCGGCTGGAAAAATATTTGCTCATAGCAATTATTGGCCAAGCATGTAGGCCGAGTACTACTTTATGAATTTTAATCCAATATGTGGTCAGGTGTATTTGAGAAATACCTGCATCCCCAATTTTAATGAAGACCAGCTTGTGACCCTTATAAGGATATATCCTCAATACCTGGTGGATAATACAGATACCCAAACACATGTGTTCAGCAATTAGGCCTTTATGAAGTATATCTGATTACCCAATTAGTTCCTGTTAGTAGCACCAGCACTGTGATTTTAACACAGCCAACAAGCGGCCCACATTGAGCATGCTACTGTAGAAACTCATATTTTGGTGGCCCAGTACTAACTTTGCAGGCCCAAGCCCACTTATTAGTATAGGCTCTATAAAGGCAGGGAGAGAGAGAAAAGATTCCCTCATCTTCTCCAATCCACCAATCATTTCGTCTTCCAGTTTCCGCGCCGAAATTTCGCCCCTTGCCTCACTAGGGTTCGCCATTGCTAGCGCTTCCCCCTTGAAACTCAGGTGATCCCACTCCTCCGCATCCATTCCAAGTCCTCAATCACATTTCCCCCAAATTTCCTCGCCTTGAGCCATGCCGAGAGCCTTAGAAATCCCGGAGATGACTGATGAGTCTTGGCCTACTTTGGATTGCGGGTCGACTAAGCTGAAGCATCTGGAGAGGTTGTTGAGACTGCAAAACCGTGAAGACATCCATTGGCGTCCGGCGGAAGGGGAATCGATTCTAGTACCCCAGGCTGGTGAGACCGTAGTTTTCGCCTCTTTCTTCGACCGGGGCCTTTCTCTTCCGTCTTCGAATTTTCTTCACCAGCTTCTTGCCTTCTATGACCTAGAGTTGGTGAATCTGAACCCCAACTCAATCTTGCAAATCTCTATCTTTGTAACTCTGTGCGAGTGTTTTCTGGGTGTGGAGCCCCATTTGAATCTGTTTAGATATTTGTTCCACATCAAACCCCAACCCTCCAAGAGCAAAGTCCAAGTGATTGGGGGGGCCCAGTATCCAGCTTAGGAGCAAAATGAAGAAGATTTATATCCATGTCCCCTTGAAATCCTCCCTCAAAGGCTGGCATAGGGAGTAGTTTTATTGTTCTGATCTTGAACCACGCCTCCCCCTTTTCACTGGTCTACCTCTGGTAGTTGTGTCCAACTGGTCATCTGTGCCCAGTTTTGAGGAGATGGGCCAGGTATATGTGCTGATCGACAAGATTGATAAGCTGAAGAGCTCCGGATTGACTGGTCCATGGGTGGCCAGGCATTTCTTGACTCGTCGCATCAGGCCGCTAAAGCTGAGGAGCCATTTTGGCTGGGATTATGAGGGCAAAAACGATCCTAGCCGAGAATATCCCGACCTGACCAACAAGCACAAGGTGACCAACATCCTGCTTGATTACTTTGCCAGCGGGGTGATCGAGACAAAAGATGCCAAGCGTGCCACGCCGGCTTACAGCCTAAAAAGGCCTCGTCTAGAGGTAACTTTTGTTGATGTTAGCTTGCTGTCCATCTATGATGAATACTTGTAGATGTGTATCCAGGATAGCTTTGCAATGTGTGACGTATGTTGTTAAACCGCTTGCAGGCATGTAAGGAGTTTGATGAAGACTCCCAAACTTTGTCGGCCGTGAAATCGAAGAAAAGGCCATTGAGTCCTTCCGCTGCCCAGCCCAACTCCAATAGAACGGGGAAGAAACCTGTCAAAGATTCGGGCAAGAGGAAAATTAGTAGGCCGAGTGCGGCAACAGGGAGCCTGAAGATTAAAGACACTACCAACGTAGCTCCTAGGCCGCCGATTCCAAGGCCGAGACCGGCGCCACTAGGCTCAGCAACATCGAGCCCAAGGATGGCACCGCCAAGTACAAGGTTGTCAACGAGCCACAAGGCGACGCCACCGAGCATCCCAGCACCCCAGCCAGCCGCGCCAGAAACTGGGCCGACTAGGATGAGGACACCACCACCGACTGCCACGCCATCCAGCCCGACAGCCGGTTGCCCTCCACTGCCGATAGTTGGAACCCTCGGATGGAAGTACAAAACCTCCAAGAGGTAAGTAACTTTTGGATCTCCTGAAAATCTTGTTCAGTGTAGTAGCGTCTTGACATCTGACTCATCGTACAAGAAACGAGCCAATATTGATCTTAAGGAGACCACATCGGCTGCTCTTGTTGTCGAGCCAGCCCCAGCGGAGCCAACCCTAGCGAGCTCATCTGCCGAGCCGGTGACCAACCCAGCCATAGAGACTGAGGCAGTCCTGACAGCAGGGCCGCTAGCACCGGCTGACCAAGGGGTAGATACTGAAGCTGCTGCTCCAGCCCCCAAGCGAGTCCCTGAAGCCCCATCAGCTGCCAATTCGGGGGCTAGGACCATGTCGCCATCTGTGTCTTCGTCGTCGTCAGAGGAGACAGATCTTTCCAGGCTCAAAGCCCCTCGCCGTAGGTTCCCGAGAACATTCCACTAGGTAACTCCCGAGGGAACTGCGAAATGCTATGAGCACGATGAAGAGGCCACGGAGAGGGAGCGTGAAGTTCTTCTTCGCGCCGCCATTGCCGTGTCCCGGGGGGGGGTCCAGGTGTGTAGCGAGCCTTGCAATGTTGAGTTCCCGACGATTTCCCTTATTTCTGGTATTCCACCGCTTAACTCTGCTTTGCTCTGTTTTACCCCAAGCAAAATATTGTCCACCGCTCGGAGAAGATAAACGAGGTCTTGACCCAGCTTGCCCCCTAGCTCCAACAATTGGGCCAGCTCCAGACCTCGAAGGCCGACTTTGAGCGGTCTAGCCAGGAGAGGGAGACTTGGCTGAGGGGAGCAGTTGATCAACTCAGGGGTGAGAATTGGGCTCTAGCCGACAAGATCAGAAGAAAGTCTCCTGTATTTGTCTTCCCGACTAAGTCCCATGTATATTCCTCCAGCTTTGTTGTTTCCCGATTGCCCAGTTGTGTCTTGACTGTAATCTCGAGCTCTTGACTATTCTGATATACAACCCTCGAAGCTGAGTTGAAGACTGGGATAGAGGGGAAACCAAGCTGAAGGGGGCCGAGAAAGCCAAAGCCGAACTCAAGAAAGACAAGGCCGAGCTGGAAAGGGCCAAAGGCAAACTCGAGAAAGAAAAGACTGAACTGGAGAAGGCCAAAGCCAAGGTGGAGGCCGACTACGAAAGTAAGTCTTCACTTTGACAATGACCTTGTCCAATCCTTTGATTACTCCGACTGCTGTTTTGGCTGACAAGTTTATTTGCCAATGAATCTGGGCAGCTGCAAGAGCCAACGCCCAAACCCAGTTTCGAGCCTTTGCAGAGGAGACCAAGGTCGTCAAGGAGTCATGGGAGATTCTTGCTGAGTCCGTGAAAGGGCTCCTTGACATCATGGATCCTCACCATGTGGGAACCAGCTCCAATACGGTCTCCCAGGTGCAAGCGCGCCATAACGGAGCCCCGAGTATCCAAAAGAGGTACTCGGATGAGCGTGTTGTCGTTGGGGTGGCCTAGACCCTCGCGGTGACCAAGTCGATTTACCTCAGGGCAGATCTCGAGGCCATGGTGAAGGGTTTGCCGAAGAGACAACACCTGAGGAGGCGTTGGAGTTGATCACCTAGGCGAGGCCGACTGCAGAGGCAATCACCAAGGACTTGGGAATGTAAAAACAATCCATCATGCAGTCGGTGCATACAAAGTTTTTTGTAAGGACATGTGTAAATATATGTGTAATGCCGCCGAGCTCTGAGGATTTACTTAGTTGTTATTAGCTCTACTCGACTGTATGGTCTACGCCGAGTTAGTCTATAGGAACTTAATAAAATCGTTCATTGCAGAAAGCTGTACTCGGGTGAACATGACAAAGTCATTGCAGAACTTCATAACTTAAGTAAAACAGGCTCGTATATTATTGACAAAGCACATATAATACATGCAGCCCCCGACTCGCCACTCGGTTGGAACAAGTGGCATGGTGAGTCATAGAAAATCTGTACATGGAAAAATATAAAACTTAGGTATAGAAAGGACATAGCTGTTCTATATTCCATGAGTTGCTGATGAGGGCACTGTCTTCAGTCTTCAGTCGGTAGGCGCCTGGCCGTGTAACCTCAGTGATAATGAACGGCCCTTCCCATATTAGGGATAGTTTATGCCTGTCCTTGGTGGTTTGTATTTTTCTCAAGACGAGATCCCCGACCAAAAAGGCGCGGCCACGGACATTTCGACTGTGATAATGACACAGGCCTTGAAGATACCTTGCCGACTGGATTATTGCGATGTCCCTCACTTCTTCCAACTGATCTAGTTCGACCAATCGGGTACTGTTTGATCCATCTTCTGAGTAAGCCCGAACTCGCGGAGAGCCGAACTCTAACTCGATTGGTAACACAGCCTCAGCACCATAGACCAGAAAGAAAGGGGATTGCCCTGTTGCCCGACTAACCGTGGTTCTTAGAGACTAGAGAACGGATGGGACTTCTTGTACCCACTGCCCTGCATATGGCTGTAGTCGGTCGAATATCCTGGACTTGATACCTTGTAAGACCATGCCATTGGCACGCTCAACCTGCCCATTGCTCCACAGGTCTGCCACAGACGCATAACAGATTTTGATGCTGAAATCGTCATAGAAATCTTGAAATATGCCGCCTATGAACTGAGTACCATTGTCCGTTATGATATGGTTAGGAACCCCGAATCGGTATAATATACTCATGATGAAGTCCTTTGCTCTTGCCGCTGTTATGGTAGCAATGGGTTTTGCCTCAATCTACTTCGTGAATTTATCCACTGCGACAAACAAGTGTGTGAACCCTCCTGCCGCTTTCTTGAAAGGCCCGACCATGTCAAGCCCCCATACTGCAAAGGGCCAAGAGATTGGGATAGTTTGAGGTTCTTGGACTGGAAGATTTGTTTGTCTTGCATAGAACTGACAACCCTCGCATGTGCAAACTATGTCCTTAGCGTCTATTACTGCTGTTGGCCAGAAAAATCCTTGCCTGTAAGCCTTTTCGACTAACGTCCTGGATGCGGCATGGTTGCCACATATGCCCGAGTGGATCCACTATAGAATCTGCCTGCCCTCGTCAGGTGTGACGTAGCGCATGAGGACTCCGGATGTACTTCTTTGATACAGGTCTTCTCCGACTATTAGGAAACATTTTCTTCGATGTTTGATTTGTTCAGCTTGAATACGATCTTCTGGGAGTTCATCTTCCAAGAGGAATTTGAGAACAGGAGTCCGCCAATCTTGAGATATGACCAATACTTCTTCTGTTGCCGGGGTAGGTTCAGCCCCCGATTGTGCTGGCACTGGTTTCTTCTTGACTGATGGCTCCATTAGTTGCTCGACAAAGATCCCAGTTGGGACCACTTCTCACTTGGATCCCATGTTTGCCAATTCGTCTACAGCATCCTTGTATTATCGTAATACATGTGTTATCTCCCGCCCGTCGAACTTGTTTTCTAACTTTCTGACCTCCTGACAGTACGCCGCCATGGTATCGTCGAGACATGTCCAGTCTTTCATGACTAGGTTGACCACGAGTTGGGAATCTCCACACACAACCAGTCAGCGGATGCTGAGTGATATAGCAATGCAGAGCCCGTGGATGAGTGCCTCGTACTCAGCGACATTGTGGGAAGCCGGGAAGTGGATCTAGAGAACATACTTGAGTTTTTCGCTGCCGATCCTGAGAGAACCATTGAAGTACATTGCCCAGTACTCTAGCTTGTCTGTTGTTGTAGTCATCTGAACTTCTGTCCACTCGGCCACAAAGTCGGCTAGAGCTTGTGATTTGATTGTTGTCCGCGGCTGAAAGGTGATGTCGAACGCCATCAACTCGAGTGCCCATTTAGCGATTCGGCCGGTGGCCTCACGGTTGTGCAGGATGTCCCTATTCTTCTTTCGGACCAGGACTGGGTTTGCCAGCCAATCCGGGTGGTAGACCTCTTTGATGAATCCGGCTGCGAGGAGCTTGGTTATCTCCTCCCGAATAGCATCTTTACGGTCCTGTGCAAAGCGCCGTAGCCATTGCTTGATTGTCTTGACATTGAGGACGTGCTCGATCACCTCCCTTGGTACCCCAGGCATGTCGGAAGGTTTTCAGGCGAAGATGTCCTTGTTTGCCTGGAGGAAGGTGACGAGCGTGTATTCCTATTTGGGGTCGAGTCCGGTCCCAACTAGAGCAGTCTTGGAGGGGTCAGAAGCGTCCAGGGGGATCTTCTTCGTGTCAGAGTCCGCTGAAATTCTCAACTTTGCTGTTATTTTCACCGAAACTTGGTTGTCCTTGACTTCTGTTGTGGTGGCTTGCCGAATGCTGTCGCGTCCGACTGCCGCTTCTTGAGACTGAGCCAACTCGTAGCTCTCTTTGTCGCTGGTGAAGGCTTGCTTGATGTCACTGCAAAGGGAGAGAACTTCGGCTGGCCCAGGCATCTTGAGCACCATGTAGGTATAGTGCAGTATCGCCATGAATTTGGTGAGCGCTGGCCGTCCGAGTATCGCGTGGTACGTAGTCTCAAAGTCGGTGACCTCGAAGCAGATATTTTCTATGCGGAAGTTATCCCGCGTGCCGAAGGTGACTGGCAAAGTTATCTGCCCGAGAGGTGTTGAAGACAGGCCAGGAATTATCCTGTGGAAGGGCGCCGTACTCAGCCGTAGTTCTGAACGAGGGATTTTCATCTCATCCAGGGTCTTGGCAAAGAGGATGTTGAGCGCGCTGCCTCCGTCTATGAGAACCTTCTTCAACTTGATATTTTTGACGACCGGGTCCAGGACGAGTGGGTAGTGTCCCGGGTGTGAAACGCGATCTAGATGGTCTGCGCAATCAAACGTGATGGGCGTTTCTGACCAGCGCAGATATTGGGAGGCATCTGCTGTAGAGACCGAGTTGACGTCGCGTGCTGCCAGCTTTTGCTTCCTCTTGGACTCATATGCAGACGGTCCTCCGAAGATATGATTGAGCTCAGCCTGGGGATCTTGATAATCGTCGGCTGCGCCCGGATCTGGCTTGTCTTTGTCCTTGTCGGTGCCAGATGTTGAAGCCTGCTCGGAGGCAAACTTCTTGAGCATGAAGCAGTCTTTGGCCGCATGTTTTCCCTTGGGATGAAAGGGACAGGGCCCATTCATCACCTTCTGGTACTCATTGTTCCTTGGGGGTCGCAACCCAGTCCACTCCATGTTGGCCACCACGTTTTCCGACTTTCGCTTGTGGCTGTCGGATTTGTTCTATGCTAGCTCGTTGTCGGCTTTTGCCTTTTGGTCCTTCTGCTGGGGCTCTTTCTTTTCGTCGAGGGCCTCAGCGACCGCCTTGACCGAGTCGGCATACTTATTTGCCATATCGAAGAGAGCCCTGACTGAGGTTGGAGCCTTCCGAGTGAACTTTGCGATGAACGGGGCGTCCTTGACTTCCTTGCGGAAGGCGGCGATGACGACCTCGTCCTTGATCATTGGGATCGAGTTGCGCTTCTCGGAAAACCTTTTGATGAACTCGTGAAGAGACTCAATTCTTCCTCTGGTGCAGCTGGTAGAGATCGTGCTCGGAAGACGGTCTTTTGTAAGTCCCCTAGAAATTGGCTATGAAGCATTCCCGAAGTTCCCCCCAGGAGCCGATTGATCGTTTTGGGAGCCCTGTTAGCCATGTCCTCGCCGAGTCAGCTAGAGCGACCGGCAAGTAGTTAGCCAGGGCTTTGTGGTCACCTCCGGCAGCTCGGATCGCCAGAGTGTATACGGTGAGCCAGGACTCGGGATTGGTCTTGCTGTCATATTTTTCGATTCATGTAGGCTTAATGCCCGACGGCCAGTCGACCTCTTGTAGCTCCTGGGTGAAGGCGGGTACACCTTTGTCTTTGTGAGGGCTCTGGCTCCGGCTGCGGCGGCAGAACCACTCATGGTGGAGACCGAAGTGCTTGTACTCGTCCTCCAGTTGGCAGCGCTCGTCGTCTTCGCGTTGGCGGCACCGAGCGTTGATGTCTTGGTAGAGATCGCGTTGCAAATGGACTCGGAGATCTTGGTTGAACCGGCGATAGTTCTGGGGACGCCGCCGATTGCTGTTGTTTAGGTTGCCGAGAGATGTTTGGCGTGACTCCGCGTGCAGCTAACTTGAGCCAGCCGCTCGACATCGTGCTGATGCAGACGAGACCGCTGCTGGAGAACCCGACCGGCTGGTTGATATAAGTGTGTCGCCCGACTGCTAGTGCTACTGACATGCGGCAGCTATAATCATGGCCTTGATTCTTGCTATAGTCAGGGTGGCCTGATGATCAGGCCCGAGTTGGAGTGTGTACAACAGGGTTGCAGCGGCCACGACGTTCTGTTGTGGCGTGACGAAGACGTCATGGTTGCCAACTCTAGTCTAGAGGATTTGTTGCTGAGCGGTTCGCCCAGCCCTGTGTAGCTCATCGTTGCGAGCCTCGCGTTCGGCCTCCGCCTGTTGTCGCAGTCGGCGGGCCTCCTTTTCTTGCTGCTCTTGTACTCAGCGCACCTCCTGTGGGGGGAGGGTTGAAGCCATGAAGATTTCTCGGGGCAGAAGGAAGCTTGCCAGACTGGTGTCCGAACTTGTGTTCGAACTGTTGTCCGACTTGGAGTCGGAATCTGAGTAGTTCATCGGGGTGATGACGACTCCGACCTCCCTAGATCCAATCTGGAACGGCTCTAGGCCATGTCCGAACTGAACCGTAGAGGATTGGGTCTGCCGCGTGGGATGTAAATTGTAGATGTCTGCAGCGTCACCGAGTCTGCATGAGAGATTGACGATCCTCCCCTTCCTAGCCCGACCCCGGCCGGCTCAAGGCCAAGTCTGAGTCGAACGCCGAAGGAGAGAATTGTCTCGAGACCTGGGCAAGTGGTAGATCACCGCAGCAAATTGACGAGGCTAGCTGCAGCGTCGGGTGGGCCGACTAGCGCGGAGTCGGCCGGTTCCTCGGCCGATCGGATCTGGTCTGAGTCGGCCAAGGTAAGGTTGCCGAACTTGTCGGCGACGAAGTCGAGGCTTCCGAATGTAATTGTGTCTCCGGGGGAGAATTTCCTACCGTCGAGTCTGGTTGTCGAATCCATCGAGCTTGTTGGGGTTGATCTCGCCGATGCCCCTACCTGGCGTGCCAACTGTCGATGTTTTACACTGGCAATATGAATATAGGGCTACTCGTCGGATTGAAACTCGGTGGACTACAAAGGAACACGGGGAGTTTATACTGGTTCAGGTCCTCAATGTGAGTTAATACCCTACGTCTAGTTGTGGTGTATTCCTTTGAGGATGTATAATTTGATCTTGGTGATCTTATCCTCAGGGGACGCCCTGCCTCCCCTTATATACTGGGGGACAGGGTTATAAAGTAGAAGTCCTAGCCGGACTACTACCAAGGGATCTCCTCTTAGAGATATAACCGACTCGACTAGGACTGTATATTCCTTATCATACAAGGCTAAGTCTGCTGAGCTCTATCATATCTCTAATTACAAGGTTAGGCCCATCCTCTGTCCGAGTGGCCCATATGCTTGTCATGAGGTACCCAAGGCCCATGGCTTCCACAATAGTCTCCAAAAACTATATTCTCTTGTGAAGAACCATTTGTATCAAAATTTGAGAACATAGACCTTTCACTGGTCATGTGGTTGGTGCAACCTCTATCGATCACCCAACTCCTCCCGCCGGCTCCATATTCCTACAAGAGATCAATTTCTAGCTTTAGGTACCCACACTTGCTTGGGTCCTTTCATGTTAGTAACAAGGGTCTTTGGAATCCACACAACTCTCTTGATGGAGATGTTTTTGCCCCTTGGGCCAACATACTTTGCAACTACTTTACCACTAGCACTCTTCCTAAGAACATATGAGGCATCAAAAAAATTGTGTGAAACATGTTCACTAGGAAGGATATTTGTGGCCTTGACAAAGTTGCTAAGACCATGGACTTTCTTTAGCATCACACTCTTGTCCACCTTGCCTTTAGGTAGGGGAATATAGCCAAGTCCTTCATGATTGTAGTTGTCTCGTTGATACCCAATGTACTCCGTTAGAGTCTTACTACCCATATGGCATTTGAGTAGGCCATTGTGGAGGAGTCCCATGAGCTTCTCATTTTTCTTAGCCAATGCTTTCAAAGACTTAGAGTTAGTAGCACAAGCATCAATATCAATGTCCTTGCATCTTGAGCATGAGCCATCACTTGAGACAACCTTAGGGCTAGAGGCCTCACTAGAGAGTGGGGTGCTCATCTTCAAGGTTTCAAATTTTTCTTCAAGAGCGAGGTAAACTTTGTCCAAGCTATCCACCCTCTCTTGAAGCTTGCAATCTGACTCCTCGAGATTAGCATATAAGTCCTTGGCTTACTTATAAAGCCGTGCCAAGGTCTCATTCTTTTCCCTCTCTTTAGCAAGTTCACTGTTGAGTTCAAGATTCCTTTCTTTCTCATTAATGAGTTGGACTTCTTGCAACTCAAGAGTGGCATCCCATAATTGGCTCATACTTGACAAGGATACTTTACTTATCTTATCAAGCAACAACTCATCACAAATCTCATCATCATCCTCAAACTCAAGATCACTAGTTAACTCAACATTAAAGTGCTTGAGAGGAGATGATACCTTGCGCTCCTTGGCCATAAGACACATAGGAGCATCATCACTTGAGTCGTAGTTGAAGAGGGTTGGTGTAGGCGGAGGTGGAGAGGACTTGATGCTGATGGTAGCGACCCCTTCATCCTCACTTCAGCTAGAGTCGGAGTAGTCCGACTCATACTCCTTTCCAATGTGAGATTGTCCTCTTTCCTCCTGCTTGCTATGTGTTGGGCCCGGGTTTTTAGGACCGGAACCTCTCATGCATAGAGTACCAAATCCCTGGATCAGTAGTTTGACACTTATATGACATCATTGGTACCATTGCAACTTATAGGATAGAGTCTTACAATACTTGATCATTACAAAAAGGGGTTGTCCATGAAGGGACCCAAATAGCCAAAAGTCCTGCGGTAAACTAGCAAAATGCATAGAGTACAATAGCGGAAACATAGTTGGCGATGGCCTGCGTTAGTCCACAGGCGCTCGACTAGCAACTTGGGCCTATGGTGTTTCCTTCGGTGCCTCCTCCTCCTCTGGAATATGCTTGTACATCTCTCCCCCAGTATCTAGTTCTAAAAAGGGGGATTAAACAACGGTGAGTACATAAAGTATTCGCAAGCCACCACTTCAACATGAATTTATGCCAGAAAGGTTTGAGGGAGGCAGGGGTTTAATTGCGCAAAGCCAATTTTCGCAAAAATGTTTTGCAAAACCTGTATCTAGCCATTTTACTGAAATATACTCGCAAGTAGTTGAATAAATTAAATCCACCATGAAGGCTGTGTCCACCGTGCCAAGTCACACCTGGTTCGGTTTACCCTCATGCATGATACTCAAATCCAATTTCACATTCCTAACCAAAGTTTTAGAAAAATTTTGAGTCTAGTCAAAATTAGTACAAGTCCCGGTGCTCCTTTAACTACGAGCATGGCTATTCGAATAGATTAGTTTTACTCACACTGCAGTGGATGTATGCTTTACCTTTAATCCTTGGCGCACCTAACACATGAGACTTGCCACGGCCTAGTTTTTTGGATCTCCTAGCATTGCGGCGCCCGCTCCAAAGACTATATGCCCTCATACACCCCCTGGCACTCCAATCCCTCCTTACTATTGGTGTGAGGAGTCTTGGACCCTAGGATGTCAAGGAGAGGGAAGCAACGTTCATTTTATTTGACATGTCATTTAACCCACAATCTATCCTCCTTCGTCTTCATCGCAACACCACACCGTGAATCAAAACTAGCCATGTCTGGGGTGCTGGCCCACTAGAATACCCTAATCCGCTAGGTCTATGCCCATACGAGAATTGCGGTCGTACTTAGGTCGTTTTTGCCTGTTTTCTTGACTCGGTCCTTAACTGACCAGGTTCAGCACTAACCTTTACCAGGAACCACCCATATCAATCCATGTTGCCACGATCAAAATGGTTTTCTTTCTTAGTTTTGGTTTTCGCAATCAGTTTCCGTGTGTCTCGCGAGTGGCAATTCATGTCTTCGTCCACATAAAATGACGTTTGTTCCCTACCCAGAAGAATCATCCCCATTGCGACCATTATCACATGTGAGATAGAAATCTAATTTGCAATACTAAGAAGTGTCAATAAATGACTTCAACATATAATAAGAATATATGGCATCAAAGTGTGGAGGCCATGGGCCCCGGGTACCTCATAACAAGCATATGGGCCACTCGGACAGAGAATAGGCTTAGCCTTGTAATTAGGGATACAATAGAACTCGGCAGACTTAACCTTGTACGACAGAGAAAATACAGTCCTAATCGGGCACATTGTACTCCTAGAAGGAGATCCCTTGGTCGTAGTCCGACTGGGACTCCTACTTTGTAACCCTATCCCTCAATATATAAGGGGAGGCAGGGCGCCCCTTGAGGGCAGAATCACCAAGATCATCAGGTTCACAAGAATCACCATCATACATCCTTAAAGAAAATACACCACAACTGGGCGTAGGATATTACCTCATCTCAAGAGTGTGAACCAGTATAAACTCTCTGTGTTCCTTTGCAGCCCACCAAGTTTTAATATGACGAGTAGCCCTATATTCTTATTGCCGGTGTAAAACATCGATACAAGGTAAAGGGCATCAATTCAATAACGGCTTTAAACGGATTTTAGGAACAGAATTTAACATAGCATGTATTTTATTTGTAAATAAAAACAATTTCGCATTAGGATCAATATGCTCAAGGAAGGGGGCATGGTGACTTACCTTACTCGGCTATGGCAACTTCCTCCTCTGTGTCAAGGGGCTCGTCCTCGTAAACATAGCTTAGTCGAAACGAGCGGAAAGTCAAACTCGCATCCAAACACAAATAAATAAGGAATAAATATAAATAAAAATGAGAAAAATACCAAACTAGTGCCATTTCATAGATCTTGATTTTAGATGAATTTTGGTAAAAGTTTCACTTGATTTGGACTTACGATGCAAAAGTTATGGGCTTTCAAAGATTCAAATTTAGATGAAATCAAATAAATGGAAAAAGCTACTGTTGGCCTATTTAAATTACTAGGTTTATTATATTTTTTAAAAAAGGGAAGCTTCTCTCTCTTGTGCATGGGGCCCACTAGCCAGGGACTTGGGGAGGTCCATAACAACCCCATGTGTCACTGACATGTGGGGCCAGGGCTGGTAAAGGAGGAGAATTAACCTCATAAGCCACGGGGGCCCACGTGTCAGTGGCTCAGCAGGTAGTTAGGCCTGTAATCATTTTTTTTCTAATAACCGGGGCCCACCTGTCAGAGAGTAAATAGGGGGGTTAAAATAATTCTTAACCAAGGTTTAAAAAAAGGTCGGGCCCACATACCAGTACCAGGGAGGGGATTAATTCCCCTCTTCATCGTCTTTCTCACCCCGCTCTGCCCAGCGCGGCAGAGCGGGCTCCGGCGACAGCGTCGGGCGCCGACGGCGGTCTGGAGCGGGCAAGGGAGGGCAGAGGGAGAGGCGCCGAGCGGTGGCGGCGGTAGAGGGAGGTGAGGCTCACCGGTCGCACAGGGAAGTTGACGCACCAAGCGCGGGAGGCCGGGGCAGTTCGGCGGCGACGGTGGGCATCATCGACGGCGATCTCTCTACCCGGGGCTGGAGGCAGTGCGGGGTGAGGGGATTGGGGGGGATTCTGTGATGCCTGGGGGGGATAAATAGGGGAGTGGTTTCCTCTTTTCTGCAGGTATGACGGCGGGCGTCCTGGAGCAGCAGCGGGCGGCAGCACGCATACTGGGGGAGAGGGGGAGGCCGAGGACGCATGTGGGGCGGCGGAGCTGCTCTTTGCAGCGAGCGTGGCAAAGGCGGTACGGGGAGGGCTTTGGACCAGTGGTCCGAAGCGGGCGTCGATGCGGTGGCGGCCTGCGTCCACTGGTCCGAGGGTAGCGGCGAGGGGCATCGGTTTGTAGGCGGCTGGCACAGGGCACCGCAGTGTCTAGCTGCGCGCGGTGGCGTAGGGGCGGCAAAGGGAGGACGGGCGGCGCAGACGCGGCAAGCGGGGGCGGTCTGCAAGGATGTTACAAATCTACCCCCTTAAGAAAATCCCATCCTCGAGATTGCTTACCGAGCTATGCAAAGAGGTGGGGGTACTCTGTCTTCTGAAAATCTTCTCGCTCCCAGGTGGCTTCTTTATCGGAGTGGTTGCTCCATTGTACTTTGTACATCTTGATTACCCGCGAGCGGGTTCTTCATTCGGCTGTGTCTAGAATCTGGATCGGCCGCTCGGGGTGGGTCAGATCAAGGCGTAACTCCATTGTCTCCAACAGCGCTTGTACTTCTGGAACCTGCAGGCACTTCTTGAGTTGCGAAACGTGGAAAACAGGGTAAACGTTGGCGAGGGTTTCGGGTCGCTCTAATTCATAGGCGGCCTGCCCTCGTCGGCCCACTATTGGGAATGGGCCAACATACCTTGGCGCCAATTTACTTTTGACTTTGAATCTCTTCATGCCACGTAATGACGACACCTTGAGGTAAACGTAGTCCCCGATCTCGAATGTTAGCTCCTATCGGCGGGTGTAGGCGTAGCTCTTCTGTCTAGCCTGGGCAGCCTTAAGTCTGTCCTTGATCAGACGAACCTTTTCCTCTGCCTCCTTTATGATGTCCGATCCAAACACCGTTGATTCTCCGACTTCACTCCACATGAGTGACGTACGGCATTTTCGTCCAAACAAGGCCTCGTTCGGGGACATTTTCAAGCTTGCCTGGTAACTATTGTTGTAAGAAAATTCCGCGTAGGGCAAGCACGTCTCCCAGTGTCACACCTTGATTTTTTTTCCCCCTTAAACATAGCCACACAAAATATACCTAAAAATATCCTAAGAAAAATAATTTAAATTGGCCAAATGAATTAATTAAATGTGAGAATGCAAAATAATAAATTATCATGACCGGGAATATTTTTCTTATATTCCTCTTGCCAAAATACATTAACAGGATTTTTATTGAAATTTTTAGAGCATTGGAAGTATTTTTAATAAATTAAAAACTCTTATCGGAATTAAAAGAGCACTGGAAATCCTCTTTGTTTTCTTTTCCTTCTCTTTTTCCTTTTTCTTTTCTTTTCCCTCCCGCTGGGCCACCGGCCCAGTACTGTGCCGGCCTGCTTGCACGGCCTGCACGCCCGCGCATCCCTCACCCTCTCTCATCATCAGCTAGGCCCCATAGTCGGCCACTCTCCCCACACTGCTCCCCTCACCCCTCTCGCTGACACATGGGCCTGGGGCCCCACACATCAGCTTCGTTCTCAACCTCCGGCCGACTCAGCCGGAGGGGATCGAGCTGCCCCATCCGTCGGATTATGCCGTTCACGCTCTCCTGCGTCTCGGCCCTTGATTCAAACCGCGCAGACCGAGTCCCCGCCCATTTCCCCCACCTTCTCCGCCCCTCTCGCCCACGACCGCTGTTGAATCGCACCCACTAGCCGTCATGGCCGCCGTCCTCAATCCCGCGAAATTCGGCCAACTTTCCACGAACTCCCCAGACCGAGTATATTATAGCCCCTCCCAGTGCTCTGCTTCTCATTTTCTCCTCAGTTGCCTACGCCTGCCGAGTACCTAAACTTCCTCTGCGCCAAGCTCCCGAATCGCCGCCGCGCTCTGCTAACTCCAGTTGCCCGTCGACGTCGCTATAGCCGTCGCCGACTACCGCACTCATGCTCGGTAGCTTCACCGCACCCCGCTACGTCCTGTCCGGCAGTCGGCCACCTCGGATTGCGTCGGAATTCCATCATCTCCATCATTCCCTTTCGGTAAGCCTCTCTGTTGGCAATCAGCCACGGATATCCGTTCACCCACTCGGTATTTTTCCCTCCTAACACATTCAATATCTTTCCCCAGGTCCTTCCGTATCTCGTCCGTGCCCCGTCGCTTCTCTGCGCCGCCGAAACCCTGTTGGCGTCACCATCCCGAACCTCGACCGCTACCAACTCCCTCTGTTCACCGTCGTTCGCCACACTCTGGTCGCCACGAGTCCTCGGTGAGCACTCGGCGCGCAATCCTCATCTCCTCCACCGCTCGTCATTGCACTCCGCCGCGTCGGATTAATTCATAATCGGGGCCGCTATGTACCTATGTCCGCGGTCGCCGCACGTGCGTGGATTGCATCCACCGTGTGCCGTCCTCTTATGCGCCACTGACCCGTGGGTCCCACCTATCGACGCCGGCTCCCCGTGGTCTGCTGACGCATTAATTCCTTTAATTGTGCAATAAATCGTTTAATAATTGATTTTGTATAGGAAATCACTATGAAACTTCTAAAATTCATAACTAATTCATACGAACTCTGATTAAGTCCATTCAAATTTCATTAAATCCAGAAAAATGCCAAAAATCCATTAAAAATACTTTTAACTCTTGTTTGACTACCCACATATACTGTTTTTAATTGTTTGTGAGTTGTTTGCTTTAGAATCCGACGCAATCGACCATGCCGTGTACTACGAGGTCGTAGCCCAGTACGTCGAGCCGGAGCAAGGCAAGTCACACTGTAATCTTGATTATTTTGTACCTACTTTTTGCTAAAATGTTTTGTTTATTTAAATAAACATGCATGCTTTTATTATTTCATGTGGTATGGGTTATGACCTTTATACATAGATAGGAATATGCCTTAGTTGTTGAACCTTGTTCCTTGTCACCTGGGTAACAACATGATTAGAATGTTATTCTTAGGATACTTAGCCATGCTTAGAAACTATTAGTTCACCTAGGAATTAAATATTATCATTTACATTCATGTTTTCAACTCTATGTTGAGAAATGTAACATTGGACATATTACTATTAAATTACTAAATTTGACCCAAATGGTGGGTTGTGGGTGCATGGTTTTGCTGGTCGCACCCATGGCAATTAAGGACCGGTTCGCGGGAACCCCTTGAGCAAATACTCGTACTTTTCACAAGCCAGCGTGGACAACGGTTGAGCTTGTAGCGTCTCTTCTCCCTCTCCTAGGCACCGATGGTGAGGATGGGCGTGATGGAGTTGGGTCAGCCCGAGGTAGGTTTGATCGGCTTCTGGATCTATTGTGGTGCAAGGGGGGTAGCCTGGCCGATATGGGGTGTCCTGTTGGCAGGTGCAACCTTAGCATAGTGTGAATGGTTTGGGAGAGGTTGCGTGAACGTTCCTGTATAGCCTCTTACGGTGTCGTGGTGATACGTCGGTACATGGGAACGTGTGTGGGGCTGTATCTTGTGGGTACAGTTGTATACCTCTGATCAGAGTTAAATCTATTCGAATAGCTGCGCCCACAGATATGGGCGATTGGTCAAGACTCACCATGATTAGTCACATCTTACTTAATTAACTTGACTTAATAAAACTGGTGTGGTTCAAATGGACTGTTGGGCCTGGTTAACGTGGTGTAATGTTAATTAGTGGAGGATTAATATTGTTCAATTAATCAACATTTTTACCATTTGCAAATTACTACTGTTTGAAACTGCTTTATGCAAATAAACCCTAGCCTACCTTTGATTTCCCATGCATTGTGTATATTTGCGGTGTGTGGTTTGTTGAGACTGTGGGTGGTACTCAGTCTTGCTCCATCTTTTCCTCCTCTTAGTGGTGGAGTAAGCGTCCGATGAGGATCAGCAAGAGGACTAGGCTGGTTCCACCGTCAAGATGCCTGTGAAATGGAAGCCTCCGCTTGGCAAGTTGTATATAGGCTTTGTTTATCTTTACCGCTGCATTTTTGTAAGACTATTTTATTCTGTTTGTAAGATGCACCCTGTATGAAAACTTGGTATTGTGTACTGACTTTCCTGCGACAGGATTTTTAATACACTGAACATTCAGAATTTCGTGGTGATCCGAGGGAACCCAGTTTGGTTGGTGGTAAAATCCAGCGCGCAAGCCCTCAACATGTCTTCTAAGGTCTGGTTGGTTCTCTCGGTCTGGCCGTCCGTCTGAGGGTGGTATGCAGTGCTGAAAGCTAGATGGCTTCCCAGCACCTTGTGGAATCGCTCCTAGAAGTGGGAGGGTGAACTGGGTCCCTCGATCTGAGATGATCCGCATGGCACACCGAGAATACCTATCCAGGACATAAAAGTTCGGCAGTTTGTACGGCCTGTAAGTGTCTTCTCTTGACTGTATGAAGTGGGCCACCTTTGTTAGTCAATCTATGATTACCCCACACCAAGTCGTAACCGGATGTGTTTTGGGCAATCACGATGAAGTCCATTCGATCTCATCGAACTTCCACTCCGGTCTGTAGGGTTGTAGAAGCCCCGCTGGGCGCCTGGTGCTCGGCTTTGACCCTTTGGAATACGTCACATACAGCAACATATTCTGCTACATCCCTTTTCATGCCTGACCACTAATAGGCCAGCTTCAAGTCTTGGTACATCTTGGTGCTCCCCAAGTGAATGGAGTAGGCCAAGTTATGGGCTTCGGTGAGGATCAGCTTGCGGAGCCATCTATAACGGGACAAAACAGCCGATCTTCGTACCAAAGTACTCCTCGCCCATCCAGGTTGAATTCGGTGGCCTTTCCTAGCCTCATCCGTTTCTTGATCTCTTCTGCTTCTGCATCCCCTTGTTGAACTTCCTTGATTTGATTGGGTAGCTGGGGCTCTATTTCCAGGGATGCTAGACTTCCTAGGGCCACCACAGTTAGGTTGAGATAGGCCACATTGGCCTGGAGGCGAGGTGGCAAGTTTCGGGCTTCCAAGCGGAGACAGGCTAGCTTGCGGCTAAGGGCATTGGCCCCACATTAGCTTTATCGAGTATGATAATGGATATCAGGTCATAGTCTTCTGATTAGTTCTAGCCACCTTCTCTATCATAGGTTCAGGTCAGTTGGTGAAAATGGTACTTTGAGACTCTTGTGGTCATATAAATGTTGTAGTGGTTCCCAATTAGGTAGTGCCTCCAGATTTTAGGGCGTGAACAACGAGGCTAGCTCGAGGTCATGCGTGGGGTAGTTTCTTCATGCGGCCACAGTGGCGAGACGCATAGCTACCACCTTCCCTCTGCATCAGCACACTCCCCAAGCCTTGCCGGACGCATCGCATAGACCTCCAAAATCCTTCCTGACATCTGTGCAAGGACCAAGATGGGGCTAAAGTCAGTTTCTCCTTAGGGTGTCAAAACTTTTCTGGCACTAGTTCGTCCATTCGAACTTCTCCTTTTTAAGCAGTTGGGTCATTGGGTGAGCTACCTTAGAGAACCCTTCGATGAATCTTCTGTAGTATCCTGCTAGTCCTAGAAAGCTCCTTACCTCAGTCACAGTCCCTGGGGCTCTCCATTTGGTCACTGCCTCGACCTAGGATGGATCTACTGCTACTCCTCCTGCAGAGATTATGTGACCGAGGGAGCTCACTTCCTCAAGCCAGAAGTCACACTTGCTATATTTGGCGTATAGCTGGTGCTCCCTTAGCTTCTCCAATACCATCCTAAGATGTGCCGCATGGTCCTTTTTTGTCTTGAAGTAGACTAGGATATCATCGATGAACACAACGACAAACTTGTCTAAGAATTCCATGAACACTTTGTTCATCAAGTTCAGAAATAAGCTGGGGGCATTGGTCAGTCCGAAGGACATGACTGTGAACTCATACAGGCATACCAGGTGGAGAAGGCAGTTTTTGGTGTGTCTTTCCGGCCGGATTTTTAGCTGATGGTATCCGACAGAGGTCTATATTGAGAACACACATGCCCTTGATGTTGATCAAAGGTGTCGATCCTAGGAGGGTACTTGTTTTTGATCATGACTTCGTTCAAGGCCCGATAGTCCACACACATCCTTTGGCTGCCATCCTTCTGCTTAACAAAGAGTACTGCGGCTCCCCATGGGATGAACTGGGCCAAACAAATCCCTTTGCCTGAAGATATAGGATTTGTTCTTTTCAATTCTTCCAGCTCATTGGCTGCATCCCGATAGGGCATTTGGATATGGGCCCGTGTACCGAGCATCAGATCGCGATGAAACTCAAGTCCCGATCTGCGGCATCCCTGGTAATTCCTCTAGAACACATCTGGATATTCCTGAACTATAGGGGTTCCTTCTAACAGCTAGCTAACGTGGCATCCCCTTAAGTTGTTGCCAACCTGCCTTGGCAATCCTACCCTAATCTTGATTTAGCCCCGATCGGGGTGGACTAGGGCTTTCTTCCTTTGGGTGCAATCGATTACCCCTCGATTCTCTTGTAGCCAGTCCATCCCCAAAACAATAACATCTAGGTGTGAGAGGAATGATTATAAGGTTGGTGGGAAAATTACTCCTTAAAGAAGGAGGGGGACTTTTTCACAAACCCTAGTTACGTGAAGGTCTCCTCTTGGAGAGTGGATGATCATGGGTTGTGGCAAATCGGTGATCACTATTTGGTATTTCCTGAGGATTTTTGGTGATATGAAGGAATGCGATGCTCCGGAATCAAAAAGTACAAGAGTAGGAATGGTATGGATCGAGAACATACCGATCAGGACGCCCTGGTCGTCCTGTGCTTCCTCCATGTGAATGTGGTTCACACGCCCCCTCGCAATGGACGTCATGGTCCTCATCTTTACTAGTGTCTGCTGGGCTACCCGAGGTGCAGCTAGGGTGGTCGCAGCTCGAACCGGCGGTGGTCGCGGCTGAACAAACCGGTGCCCTGCCACCTAACGCTGGGGGCAAGCCCTGGGCAAAGTGGCCCTTCTCTCCACCTAGTAGCAGTTGAGATGGTAGGCCCTGTCTCAGTGTAGGATGGTTGAGTGCTGGCGTACGAACCTTCGAGGTCTGGCACGAGCCTACAGCTGCCCACTGAGGGTGCTGGCCACAGGCAAGGCCGAGGTGCTAGGTACATGGGCCTCCAGGTGGAGAGAAGCTTGCCGAACTGCTGTCCGACTTAGAGTCGGAATCAGAGTAGTTGATGGGGGTGATTACAACTCCGACCTCCCTAGATCTGATCTCGGGTGGCTCTAGGCCGTATCCGAGTTGAACTCCAGGGGATCGGGTCTGCCACGTCACATGCTAATTGAAGTTATCCGCGGCATTGCCGAGTCCGAATGGGAGATTGATGATCTCCTCCTCTCTTAGCCCGATCTCGGCTGGCTCACAACCGAGTCCGAGTGGAACACCGAAAGAAAGAGTTGTCCCTAGACTCAGGCATGTTGAAGATTGCCGCAGCATGTTGAAGACTCAGGGGGCGCCCTGCCTCCCCTTAAATACCAGGGGACAGGGTTACAGAGTAGGAATCCCAGTTGGACTCCGACCAAGAGATTTCCTTCTAGGAATACAACGTGCCCGACTAGGACTATATCCTTTCCTTGTCGTACAAGGTTATGTATGCCAAGTCCTATTGTATCCCTAATTATAAGGTTAGGCCCATCCTCTATCTAAGTGGCCCAAATGCTTCCCATGAGCTACCCGAGACCCATGGCCTCCACAGTGGGGTAGCATTCTTGAACCTCTGTCCTCCTTGCTGCTTATTCTAAAAGTGGCAGCCTTGCGCTTCCTGTTGGCTTCTACCCTCCGGTTATCCGCCTCTGACTTCAGGGCCTTGTTCACCATGCTCTAAAAGTTGGCATGGTCCTAGATGATCAGGGGACCACGCAGGGTGTCGTTCAACCCACCCAGGAACTTGTCAATCTTTTCCTCTTCATCCGGGATGTTGGCGGGGGCATAGCGGGCCAGCTAGGTGAACTTGTTCATGTAACCCTACACACTCAGGTTGTCTTGCCTGAGGGTCCTAAATTCATCCCTCTTCATTTTCATGATAGCGGCAGGCACGGAGTTCTCCCTGAATGCTGCTGTGAATTCAACCTAGTCAAGCTCTCCAGCTTCGTGCTCTAGGGAGGCTTTGTAAGCATCCACTATCATTGGCTGGGCTGTCCAGTTGACTGGAGGCGAAAGGAACTTTATCCCCATCCCTGGCTTGGATGAGGTCCAACTTCTTCTCCATCATGCAGAGCCAATCTTTAGCTTCAAGCGGTTCCTCGGCTTCGGTGAAGATGGGTGGCTTAGTCCTCATGAATTCACCGTAGTTGGACAGTCTGTGGTTCGCCTGCGTGGCCGGTCCGGTCTAGGCAGGCTGTCCTCCCGGGGCGGGCTGGCTGCCCGAGGTGTAGAGGTTGGCCAAGGTCTGCATGATTTGATTCTGGGTGGCCAGCAATTGAGCTATTGTTGGATCGGTTGGGGGCGGCGGGGCAACTGGGTCACTGGCGCACGCAGACCCAGGTCCTGATGCATGGGTGTTCACCATCTGAGAAAAAGAAGGGTGAGAAACATTCAGGGGTAGTGTGCTTATCTACTTATTTTGTTGTTGTTAGTGCTATAAGGAAACCAAGTTGTTTCACGCATAACCATCATGGTCTAATATAATTATACGGAAGCTGCACTAGCGCAAAGCTTACGTACAAACTAGCTCTCCTACTGCGCACAGCTCGCCGCAGGGAGAGATCACACACAAGCCAATACATAAACATGGATGCTAAGATGCTAAGCTGCCTCAACAACTCACATCGTGTAGCTTGAGGTGATACAACATAGGACTGAGCCTACATAGCTTCTTCTAAGGTTATCTAAAAGAATTGACATGGGCAAGAGGTCATGTTCAAAAAGGGTCATCTGCTTGGTCCTCTGCCGAGGCGCTCGAAGTCACGGCAACATTATCCAACCAACCGGCCGCGGGGCCGAAGGTGGACGCATGCACCGTTCGCGCCGATGAAGACCTACTCCCTGCATGGGAATGGCTGCGGCTACGCTGCGGCCGGGCCGCGATGGTAGTCGGGCTGGAACTAGTGCTGGGGCCTCTAGGTCACTCGGAGTAGGGCCGTGCCTAGCAGAGCTGCGTCCACGTCCAAGCCCATAGCCCCGGCTGTGGCCACAACCACGGCCGTGGGAAGGGGCAAGCGTCGCAGGTGATGCGGAGGCAGTGCAGTAGAGGCTGGTGGAGACTCGTCCGACACTGGGGCTCGATCTCCTCGGTCCTCAGAGGTGGTCCGAGGCACCTGGATCACCTCAGGAGAGCCCGGGCATGCACCGCGTGGTGTCCAGGCTCACTGAAGAGTGCACACAAGGCCACAAGCGGTCGATGTCGGTGAAGATGCAGTACACTGCTGTAGTCGCAGGGGCCTTTGTGGTAAGTGGATAGTAGACCGTGGTGCAGTGCCGAGAGGGTGATCAAGTAGATCGCCTCAGAGTCGATGCTGACGTCTGTCTGATACTGGCTAGGGGCAAACGCCGTCCCCAGCAGGAACGGGGCCACACGTGCAGCAGTCCTCGAGGAGACGAGAATGCCATCCAGTACCGTCTTGAGTGATGCCAAGGTGGAGCCCGGTGCCGGAATGGGTGTAGGCGAACCGGTGCCTGCTGCAGTGGTAGAACTCGTCGCCATTGCGGAACCGGTGTTGGGGGTGACAACCATGGAAGGAGCCTCCGGAGTCCTGAAAGCAGCCAGGTAGGTAGCACATGAAGGCTCATCTGACACCGCGAGTGTCCCTAGTAGGAACGGGGAGTGGGGGTGTCCAGCTGGTGCATGAGTCGAGGCGCTGCTGAGGTAGAGGTCCGACCCAAAAGCTGGCGCAGTCACGTTGGGAGCTAGTCGTGGGGCCGCCTCAGTCCCCAACAAGGCAGGGTGAACGTGCACTGACGGCGGTGGCAAGGCCGTAGGGGAACTGCTCACGGCGTAGAGCGGAGTCATGCCATGCTCGGCCAGCACGGGCACGAACCTGGAAGGTACTGCAGCGTACCCGGGAAGAAACAGGTAGATCAGGATCGCCTGGGTGATCTCCGCCGGTATCGCGCCCAGTGTAGTGGCTAGTGAAGACACTAGGGCAGCGGGTGGTGTAGTGACCCTGGTCACAGGACAAGCTGAGGTAGGAACTGTCGCCGTCGCTGGCCGGAGTGCTGTGGCAGACATCGCGCTCCTGGAGTCGAGGCTGTCGAAGAGGCCCAAGCGGCGACTCGGGTAAAGGCCGAGGTCGGTGAAGCGGTGACGGTTGTGGAAGCTGACGAGGTAATCCAGGCAGCTCGAGTGAAGACGCGCGTGAAGGAGGAGGTTGGTGCAGCTACTGGAGAAGCGGCGTGCATAGGGGCTGGCAAAGCTGCCGGTGGAGGGGTCAGAGAAGCTGCTGGTGTAGAAGTCGGTGGAGGAGCCGAAGTAGCCACAAGGGCAGAAGTCGGTAGAGCTAGCGGTGGAGCCGGAGCAGCTGTAGGGGTAGAAGCTGATGGAGCTGGCGGTGGAGGAGTCGAGGCGGCCGCTGGGGAAGCTCGTGCAGAAGCCTGAGTAGTGGATGCGCTCTCCTCGGTGCACGTAGTGTAGTTGTAGGAACTCGTACCGGCCCTCCAGCTCGCTATAAGCAGCTGTGGCGTGAAACAGCTATCCTCTGACCATATCAATCTCCATGAGAGACTCACTGTACCAAGTCGCCATCACGTAACACTGGTCATGGATGTGACGGATGTAGTACTCCCGTGGGTCGTGGGGGTCCATCTGGATTAAGGATTGAGAGTAAGTTAAAGAGTCTAGACACAAGAGAATGACTTAAGGGGGAGAGAAGTAAAAGACCCTAGAATTTGCTTGCAACTTATACTAAACACCACGGTGAGAAAAGGGGGGAGGGCTCTCTATGGCTCAACGCTACGGTTTTAGAGGAAGGGCACCATTGGTCAAGTCCAACAGTCGAGGTGGCTCTGATACTAGGTCTGTCAGCCCCAGGTTTTTAGGACTGAAACCTCTCATGCATAGAGTACCAAATCCCCAGATCAGTAGTTTGGCACTTACATGACATCACTGGTACCATTGCAACTTACGGGATAGAGCCTTACAATACTTAATCATTAAAAAAGGGGTTGCCCGCAAAGGGACTTAAATAGCCAAAAGTCCTACGGTAAACTAGCAAAAGGCGTAGAGTACGATAGCGGAAACATAGTTGGCGACGGCCTACGTTAGTCCATAGGTGCTCGACTAGCAACTTGGGCCTATGGTGCTTTCTTCGGTGCCTCCTCCTCCTCTGGAATATGCTCGTACATTTCTCCCTCAGTATCTAGTTCTAAAAAGGGGGATTAAACAATGGTGACTACATAGAGGACTCGCAAGCCACCACTTCAACATGAATTTATGCTAGCAAGGTTCGAGGGAGGTAGGGGTTTAATTGCGCAAAGCAAATTTTCGCAGAAATGTTTGCAAAACTATATTAGCTATTTTACAGAAATATAGTCACCAGTAGTTGAATAAGTTAAACCCACCATGAAGGTTGTGTCCACCTTGCCAAGTCACACCTGATTCGGCTTACCCTCATGCACGATACTCAAATCCAATTACACATTCCTAACCAAAGTTTTAGAAAACTTCTGAGTCTAGTCAAGATTAGTACAAGTCCCGGTGCTCCTTTAACCACGAGCACGGCTATTCGAACAGATTAGTTTTACTCACACTACAGTGGATGTACGCTTTACCCGTAATCCGTGGCGCACCCAACATATGAAACTTGCCACGGCCTAGTTTTTTGGATCTCCTAGCATTGCGGCACCCACTCTAGAGACTATGTGCCCTCATGCACCCCCTGGCACTCCAATCCCGCCTTACCAGTGGTGTGAGGAGTCTTGGACCCTGGGATGTCAAGGAGAGAGAAGCAACGTTCATTTTATTTGACATGTCATTTAACCCACAATCTATCCTCCTTCGTCTTCATCATAACACCACACCGTGAATCAGAACCAGCCATGTCTGGGGTGCCGCCCAACTAGAATACCCTAATCCGCTAGGTCTATGACCATACGAGAATTACGGCCGTACTCAGGTCGTTTCCTGCCTGTTTTCTTGACTCAGTCCTTAACTGACCAAAGTTGGCGCTAACCTTTACTAGGAACCACCCATATCAATCCATGCCGCCCCGATCAAAATGGTTTTGTTTCTTTGTTTTGGTTTTCGCAATTAGTTTCTGTGTGTCTCGCGAGCGGCAATTCATGTCTCCGCCCACATAAACGACGTTCGTTCCCTACCCGGAACGATCATCCCCATTGCGGCCATTATCACATGTGAGAGAGAAATCTAATTTGCAATACTAAGAAGTGTCAATAAATGGCTTCAACATATAATAAGAATATATGGCATCAAGGTACATGGCATCAACTTAATAACGGCTTTAAACGAATTTTAGAAACGGAATTTAACATAGCATGCATTTTATTTGTAAATAAAAATAATTTCACATTAGGATCAATATGCTCAAGGAAGGGGGCATGGTGACTTGCCTTGCTTGGCTACGGCAACTTCCTGCTCAGCGTCAAGGGGCTTGTCGTTGCAAACGTAGCCTAATCGAAACGAGCGGAAAGTCAAACTTGCGTCCAAACACAAATAAATAAGGAATAAATATAAAGAAAAATTGTAAAAATACCAAACTAATGCAATTGGATAGATCTTGATTTTAGATGAATTTTGGTGAAAGTTTCACTTGATTTGGACTTAGGATGCAAAAGTTATGGGCTTTCAAAGATTCAAATTTGGATTAAATCAAATAAATGGAAAAGCTACCGTTGGCCTATTTAAATTACTGGGTTTATTATATTTTTTTTAAAAAAGGGAAGTTTCTCTCTCTGGTGCATGGGGCCCACTAGCCAGGGACTTGGGGAGGTCCATAACTACCCCTGTGTCACTGACGTGTGGGCCCCAGGGCTGGTTAAGGTGGAGAATTAAACCTCATAAGCCATGGGGGCCCACATGTCAGTGGCTCAGTAGGTAGTTAGGACTGTAATCATTTTTTTCGCTAATGACTGGGGCCCACCTGTCAGAGAGTAAATAGGGGGGTTAAATAATTCTTAACCAAAGATTAAAAAAAGGTCGGGCTCACGTGCCAGTACAGGGGAGGGGATTAATTCCCCTCTCCGTCGTCTTCCTCGCCCCGCTCTGCCCGGCGTGGCAGAGCGGGCTCCGGTGGCGGCGTCGGGCACCAGCGGCGGTCTGGAGCGAGCAAGGGAGGGTGGAGGGAGAGGCACCGGGCGGCAGCGGCGGTAGAGGGAGGTGAGGCTCACTGGGCGCACGGGGAAGGCGGCGCACCGAGCGCGGGAGGCCGGGGCGGTTCGGCGGCGGCGGCGGGCGTCATCAACGGCGATCTCTCTGCCCGGGGCTGGAGGCAGTGCGGGATGAGGGGATTGGGGGGCATTCTGTGATGCCTATGGAGGGATAAATAGGGGAGTGGTTTCCCTTTTTCTACAGGTATGGTGGCGAGCGTCTTGGAGCAGCAGCGGGCGCAGCGGGGCGTGCGTACTGGGGCGGCACGCGCGTGCGTACTGGGAAAGAGGGGAAGACGAGACGCGCGTGGGGCGGCGGAGCTGCTCTTCGCAGCGAGCGTTGCAGAGGCGATACGGGGAGGGCTTTGGACCGGTGGTCCGAAGCGGGCGTCGATGCGGTGGCGGCCTATGTCCACCGGTCCGAGGGCGGCGGCAAGGGGCATCGGTTGGCAGGCAGCTGGCGTAGGGCACCGCAGCATCTAGCTGCACGCTGTGGCATAGGGGTGGCGAAGGGAGGACGGCCGGTACCACGGCGGGGCAGTTGGGGAGGGGAGGACACGCGTGGCGCGGCCGCAGACGTGGCAGGCGGGGACGGTCCGCGGCCCGGCGGGCGTACCATGGGGCCAGTACAGCTCGGGTCCGAGCGGGGCTCGTTGTGGCGGCGCAGTCGGCTCGGAAGAGAGTGAGCGAAGGAGAGCGGCAGAGAGAGAGCGAGGAGGGAGACGACCACTCGGTCGGGCGCGCACGAGCGGTCATCGAGTTGCGGCCCGACTGACGGGTGGGGCCGGATGCAGTGGCTATCGGGCGAGCGCACACGCGGGTGAGCGTAGGACGGGCACCTGGCAGGCGGGGCCCGGCTGTCGAAGCTGGCCGGCTGGGCTGCTCGGCCCAGCGGTAGGGGAGGGGAAAAAGCTAGGGGAGAGAGGTGGGCCGGCCCAGAGCAGGGGGAACAGCAGAGTTCTCCTTTTTATTATTTTTTCTCTCTTTCTCCTCTTCATTTAATTATTACCTATTATTATATTTCTTTTTCTTTCTTTTGAAGAAAAGAGAAGAAGGGGATATTCCAATTGTACACCATTTTGGAGAATGCAATATATGCCTATTCTCTATATATATATATATATATATATATAATATATATTATATATATATATAATATATATATATATATATATATATATATATATATATATATATATTTGTAGATTTTCTTTTGAGGTTTTCTTGAAATGCTCCAATCTTTGGCACTGGTACAAAACCAAATTAACCTTTAGAAGATCCAGCATGGTGCAATTTTTAAAAAGTTTTTGTTGGTTCCGGATTTTTGTTTTCGATTTTTACTCCAAAATTCGATGATGTTACACTATGCTTGTGCTTGCTTCTCTTCTCCTTTTTCTTGTCATCCTTGGCATTGGGGCAATCGGCGATCAAGTGACCCCATCACCGCATTCATAGCACTTTCTTAAAGAGTGTCTTCCTCTTGACTTGCCGGAGTATCTCTTGGAAGAACTTCCCTTGAAGAAGCCGCTCTTTTTGAAATACTTTCCTAGTCTTTTGACAAAGAGAGCCATCTCTTCATCTTCTCGGTTCTTGACCTCATGATCTTCTTCTTTCTCTTTGAGACTTGACTCCTTCTCCGTGCTTGCCTTCAATGCCAAATCTTGCTTCTTGACACTTGTGCCTTGGTTGACGAAGTCGGTAACCTCCTTGGACTCTTGTTGAAGCATGTCATGAGCAAGAATGCATCCGAGCTCATCATGTGGGGTGAGCGCATTGAAGTCGGAGCGCTCACGAATGAGGGTTACCAAGGTGGGGTTCCTTGGTGTGATGGCTCGGAGCATCTTCTTGACCACAACACTATTAATCATGTCCTTGGATCTGAGTCTCTTGATCTCGTTGATGATCTTGCTCAAGCGGTCATACATGTCACTAGGACCTTCTCCATCCAACATGATGAACCGCTCGAATTGTCCCTTCAAGATCTCAACTCTTGACTCGCGGACGCTATCGGTGTCTTCATGAACATTGCGGAGTGTGTCCCATATCTCCTTGGCACTTTCAATCCCATCAACACGATTAAACTCGCTTCCACTCAAGGCACTAAGTATTGCATTAGCAGCTTGAGCGTTCTTGTGCTCGTTCTCGTCATCTTCCTTGGTGGGATCCTCGGGTTTCTGCAAAACATAGCATTTTTCAACTATTCTCCAAATAGATGGGTTAATAGACTTCAAATGCATCTTCATCTTATGCTTCCAAGCGGCATACTCTGTACCGTTGAAGTACGGAGCCTTACCACTATAGGTGCTCACATAAGATGTAGATGTAGTATTAGAATAGTCAAAAGGCATAGTAGCTCCATTTGAACCACCCTCGCCTAAATCACCCTTCTCTCCCGACATGATCTCTCCAAGCAGTAAAGCCTAATAAGAAGATTAGGCTCTGATAACAATTGAAAGGACCTTGATAGGCCTAGAGGGAGGTGAATAGGCAAATTAAAGCGAAAAGCGGAAGCTAAAGCAAAAGGGTCAGATTATCCAATACCTGGTCGGACAGTCCGATGTATATCGGATTGTCCGAACAAGGATCGGACTATCTAAACTACAGAGCAACACAACACTAGCAAGCCAAAAACTAAAGATCTAGTCCAACTCACATGCAAGATAATGCGCAACCAGCAACTAGCTAAGAGCAGCATAAATAGCAAGGCAACAAGAATATAAAGAGGAAGTAGATCACCGAGTTTTGCACGACAAAGTATTTCCAGGAGTTCAAATCCTTGAGGGGATTCTACTCTCCATTGAGGAGCTCCCAAAGAGCCGAGTATTTTTCAACCCTATCCTCGTGAGGTTGCATAAATGCACTCCTTCACTAGAGGTATCTCTTTTCTTGTGGGTGCGAGATCCAGCCTTCACAAACTTCCCTCGTCCAACCACACCTAGATCGGTGGCTCAAGAGCGACACCTAGCCGTCTAGGAGTCCTCAACTTCCAAAAGTAACAAACACCACACAACCCTTGGACAAACCCTAGTGCTCAAAATCGAGTGAAACACACATTAGGCTCCCAAACTCCAAATCCACAACCACAAAGATGCGAGTCACAAAGAACAAGGGGGATTTGAGAGAGGGAAAGAAAATAGCTCAAAGATCCAAAGCACTTTAGCACCAAGCTCAACCCAAAGCAAGTTTGAATGAAAATAAATTGGGCAACCCTAGAAAAGGGTTGGTGGGGGGTTTATATATCCCCCCAAAAAGTGGCCGTTGGAAGGGGAATCTTTCAACCCACGTCGGATAGTCCGATTTCAAGATCGGATTGTCAGATTTCGAGATCAGATAATCCGATATTGTTAGCCCTCCAAGGCGAAAAGAGAACGAGAGACAGAGAGTGAAGTTCGGTGAATTTTGGAGTCTCTAAAGGATTGGATAGTCCAACAGGGATAGGATTATCCGATAGAGTTCAAAGCATTTTTCCTCGTCCTCAACCAGAGATCAAAGTTCGGTGAATTTTCGGACTCTCTGGATCATCGGACTGTCTGATGTATTTCGGATACTCCAATTTTGACTTAGCAAAAAGTACTTTACTTTCAAAGATTTTTCAAGCCAAGACAGAGAGTGAAGTTCGGTGAAATTCCAGATAGTTTGAGACATCAGACACTCCGAATCAACATCGGACAATCCGATGCTCTGAGAGCAAAACTGTCTCTCCAGACACAGAAAGACATTCGGTGAAATTTCAGATTGTTTGATGGATCGGATAGTCTGATATCAAATCGGATCGTCTGACCAGAAAACAACAAGAACACATGAACAAAAGGATTTTGAGCACTAGTGTTCAACCAATTAGTACGGCATCCTAAAATCAATAAAACAAGAATTACACAAAATTACCATATCCAAGATGCCACTTTGTCTTACAGTTTTAATCACCAACTTAACTTGAACCTTACAATATCTCGACCAACTTCATTAGAAACTCTTTATTTGTGTTGTCATTAACACCAAAATAAATTAGGGCTCCTAGATGCACTTTCACTCCCCTCCCCCACCCCTCCTCCTCTCTCTCTCTCTCTCTCTTCTCTGGTGGCCACCGCATTAGCCGGCGAGGAGGCCTGGGCCACCGGATCTTGTGACCACATCACTTCTCCGCCACCCTCCTCACTTCTCCACCTCTCCACCACACTACCACCCTCCTCACCCTCTTCATCGGTGGATCTGGCTCCCGCAAGGCGAGGTACGCTCGGAGGGCGACGATGACAATGGCATGCAGTGGGGCGGTGGCGGCTTCTTGGGGGACTGCGTGCGATGGCGATGGCTCCCAAGCTCCCTCAAGGGCCCCGTGCAATGGCGACGACGGCAGCTTGGTGGATCGATGGTTGTCCACGATGGCAACGACTCTCGAGCACCCCTCAAGGGCTCCATGCCACGGCGACACCATCAAGGAGGTGGGGAACCACTAGATCCAAGGTGTCGACAGCCCAATTTGTGGCACCAGTGGCCTAATCTGGCCAGCAGTGGTCTCTAGGATGATGGTGTGGGGCCATGGAGACGAACTAAGTCCCTATTAAAATTCTCTCTCTCTCTTTCTGAGAGCTAGGTCGATTTGGAGCAACGGTGGCAAGGGCTGTCAAATTTGCTGGCAGGGAGATGGGGGCAGACTCACACTCTCAGGAGGTAGGTGATTCATGCGGCGGCAGTCAATGGTGGATTTGATAGGCAGCGGTGGACTTAGACAGATGAGTGTGTTTGTGAACATGGACTGAAATTTGTTTGTATTAAAATGTTAGCTCTGATTGAAATTGTATCGATGCTATTGTTGGACAAATATCTTTTAATGTTGTTAAAATTTTATTCAGATTTTTGTATCACATATGGCAATTAAATTTTTTTTTTGAAGGCCAAATGGGTATCACTGCCGGTTCATCAGTCGAACTGGCAATGATATTCAAATATCAAACCGGCGGTGTTAGCTAGATGGCGGCCATGCTACTTGCGCCCTGCCGGTTGGGAGGGGTCGTGTTTTCCGTACTAGTGTAATAGGTGAACTTGGTGGCTCTAGGGTAGACTTTCGATTTATTGCTCAAGGGTGTGATGGACAATAGTCATGTTTTAATGTGTTAATTGTGTCCACAGCGGCGACGACCATTACAGTGCCGATGGACCGATGGCATATTTTTATAATAAGAAGCTCCTAGTTTAACTTGTATAGGATTTATTTGTACAATATGTGTATTCTAATAGAGCGAAGTAATAAATAATTTCCGTACACGACGGAATCAGCGTTTACTTGTGGAATAATCTAACTAACACTAATAAAGTACTAATAAACCCCACCCCACTCCATTGATTATTCCGATCCGCCTCCGGCCTTCCTCTCTGTATGTACTATGTTGGATCATCTTGTCCGGCAGGCCGACCGGCCGGCTGATAAATAGATGGTTGGAGCGCTCGTTCGCAGCAGGCAGAAGTTGAAACCGATCGATCGAACAGGTAGGTAGGAAAACGAATATGCGTTGGCGGAGTCGCCGGGTGGAGAGCGCCCTGTCCGATCTGTGGAATGGGCTCAACAAAGTGTACGACTACTTGAACCAGCTCGGGGTGCCCTCGTTCATCTGCGGGTGCGTGCAGTTCTGGACGCCGCTCTCCCTCACCTTCCTCCTCCTCTGGCTCATCTACCGCCCCGACCGCTTCCACCCCCACGTCGACTCCGCCGTCCTCGCCGACCTCCAGCTCGCCAAGTCCTCCTCACCACCACCATCATCCACCGGCGCCGGTGATAGTGCTACTCCTGCTTGGAATGACATCCTCCGCTACGACCTGGCCGTCGACCTCAGCTTCCGGAACTCGCACCGTGGGTTCACCATCCGCTACCTCGACGTCGGCGCCACCGCCTTCTACGGCGCCACCAAGCTCGGACCCTCCAACGACGCCCTCCCGTCCTTCCGCCAGGGCCCCAAGAACACCACAGTACGTGCCTGCGCGCGCACTTCTGATCTCGATCGATCTACCTACTTAATTATGTGCATGAATGCATACAAATATATGCATGCATGCAGGTGCTCCATCCAGTCTTCAGGGGCGTGGCGCCCATCGAGGACGATACGGTGATCGCGGTGGATCTGCAGAGGGAGACTGCGGCGGGGGCGCTCAACCTCAGGGTGAGGGTTGAGCTGACGCTCATGTACAAGGTCTTGTTCAAGAAGGACGTCTTCTTCTATAACTACGACTGTTGGATCTGGTTCCGGCCGCCAACCAAAGCCAAGCCCGTCGTCTTCCAAGGTGCCGGCACCAACTGCTGGCTCGTCAAGTAGCTACCTAAACCCTAGCTCACACCGCGCCTTCTCCATCAACCTCTAACTAGTCATCAACATAACGGGGGTGTCTAATTTTCAGTCACCTGAAATTTTGTAAAATTTTAGTCACTTTTCTTTTTTTGCTACCGTTGGATGTAGAATCAATGTACATGCTGAAACTCAAAGATGAACTGGAATATTGATGGTCCGTTTGCAAGCCCGTTAAGGGGTGTAACAAGGCCTTGTTTACGTACATGCATTTGTGTTTTGTTTTTGCTTTTCTGGGCATTTATGTGCTTGCTGTGCCTACGATTTTATGGGCTCTTGTTGGCTTCTTATATACATGTCTGAATTCTGTGGGTTTCATATGGGATGGGTTAATGTAACACCCTAAAAAATTTGAATCTAAAATCCGGAAACAAAATTTGAAACCAACAAAAATCTTTTTTGAAATTGCATTCATGTTGGAATTTTGGTTGCTTCTTCTTTTATTTGTTTATGCTGGTGCCAAAATTTCAAACAAATTAACTCGAGGTTAATGCAAATTAAATTAAACCCAAATCGTAAATTTCAAGTCAAAATAATCTAAAATCCATGATTATGAATTAATATCCTTTATGGAATGTTTCTACAAATAAGAGTAAAACTATTTTCAAAATCTAACCTAGTGGGCATCAGACCATCCTAAGCTAACCATAGCCGGCCTCCCAGCCCAGCCCGGTAGCCAGGCCAGGACGGACGAGCAGCCCGTACTGTCGGCCCAGGCTAGCCGAACCAGCCGCCCTAGCCGCCTATGCCGACCCCCCACACGCGTGTCGCGCGACGGCGTCGCCAAGCCAAGCAGCCGTGAGTCGCCTTTCCCATGCGACGCGCAGGCCTTCGCGTCCGCGCCACTGCTCCCTTGTACGCTGCCGAGCCGTGAGCCGCCTACTCAGCGTCGCGCCTGCCCGACCCGTGCGCAGCCTGCTGCTCGCATGCCTGCCGCGCCGTGACACCGCCTCACGCCAGGGCACGCTCGCCCGCACGGCACGGCGCCGAGCCGAGCTCCACGCCCTGGCGCCCATGCGACAACCCTCAGGGCCCGCGCGCCTGTAGCCATCCCGCCGTCATCCAGGAATCGCGCGACGAAGAAGACCGCCCATCCCGTCCGGGGGGCCCGCCCAACGTCCTCGCCGCCTCCGCTCTCGCCACACGTCCCGGCCATCGGTGAGAGGCAAGGACGAGCCCATGCCGCGCGTTTTGGAGAACGACAACTTCCGCGACACCGTCGCGCCCCTTTTCTTCCCGCTGTGCCTAGCTGCTGCATCCTTCGCCCGCCTTTCCGATCGCCACGGCGTGCACCCATAGCCGCCTGTGCTCTGCCGGGACCGGAGACGCTACCTCGCACGGCGACCCCGCCGCCTCGGCCAAATGAGGAGCGAGAAGGAAGAGGACCAGCGGTCCCTGGGGAAGAGCCGTGCTCTGGACAAACCGCGAGCTCACGCTTCCCTGAACGGAACTTCGCCGCCCGTCGTTTGCCGTGCCCGCCGCCCGGTGTGCCGCTTCCGTCCTGCCACCCGGTGCAAAACCGAGCCGCCATCCCTTCTCCTCTCCCTCCGCCTCTTCCTGTGCTGAGCCCCATCGCTGAGCCGCTGGCGCCGCCGAAAAAGGGCCTGCCGCTGCACCGCTATGGACGAGACCCGCGCTCTGTTTAACCCGGCCGCGACCACGAACCAACGCCTGCCGCCACCCGATGCCCCCCAGCCGAGCCCACTCACCGAAGCCCTCCCCTAGGAGTCTGACAGGTGGCCCGGTGCTCCGCGTCGGGGATTACGCCGCCATGCCACCAGAAGCAGCCGCCGCCTCGCCGTGGACCTGACCGCCGAGGCCGACACACCTCAGCCCTGCTCCAAGTGGGGAAAACGAGGGGAATCCCTCCCCTTGCCGTGGCGCAGCTATCCCGAGCTTCACGCCGGCCTCAATACCTTTAGGTCGCCGGTATTTGCCATCACCGTCGACCATATCTCCTTGCCGCGAGTTGCCGCATGGCCGATTCGGCCTCCACGCACGCCGGCTTCTAGACGACGACGATAGAAACCCCCAGGCCTCCCCTCTGCGTGGAGAAGCCACCACCGCCGTGGCACCGCTCCCCTCCGTTCTGGGCCAGGCGCTGCCGCCATGGCCGCGCGGCCAACCCGCCGCGGCCTCCCCGCCGCCGGCGACCCCGGGGCAATAGAACCTGTGCGCTGCCGACCATAACCCAGCCCCGGCCTCCACCGACTCGTGCAGCTGTCGCCTCACTAGCGCGCGCGTGCGCGAGCACCTGCTGCTGCTCGCGACGAGGAAAGCAGTGGAGAGCAAAGAGAGAACAGAGAAGAGAGGGGAAAGTAAGAGAGAGGGATAGGCGCGGCTGACCACTGGCCCCATTGGTGGGAGTTTTTGCTTAGTGCTAATGATAGTATTTAAGCTAATGAATAGATTAACACGTGTATGTGACATGTGGGCCATGACTTATGTTAAAAACGTGTTTAAAACCTTAATAAAATTATGAGCCACTGATATATAGGCCCACAATCATAAAAATGTGTTACAACACTTTTAAACCTCTGTATCACCAACATGCGTAAAATCTTATCGTCTAAAGAAGGGTGAATAGGTGTTTCTAAAATTTTTTAAAAAAACAACTATAAAATTCTGATAGAAATCTCTAACTAGAATATCAAAGATTCTAACCGGATGAAGTTAACTCTAACAAGTCACTTTAAAAAAAATAAAAAATTGATAAGGAATCTAACCGGATGAAGTTAACTCTAACAAGTCACTTTTAAAAAAATAAAAAATTGATAAGAAATCTAACCGGATGAAGTTAACTCTAACAAGTCACTTTAAAAAAAATAAAAAATTGACAAGGAAACAACCCTTGCACCATCGAAGGAGCTGGAGAGCTCAAGGACCAACGGCAGCAGATGAGGACGTGCCGGTGAGCACATCAGCCCATAACATTCGTCGGGTAGATAGATCTCCGAGTAAGTAGTTGCCTCCCTGTGGACAAAAGCGGCTCCTTCCAAGGTGCGGATGAGCTCCATGGCCGGTGACGAGTAGATGGCGGAGGGCACATCGGCCAGCGGTGCCCTTCGCAGAAGCATATCCCTGAGCCCATCCCCAACGTCCCCCACAGTGAGCTCCATCTCTCTCTCCTCGAAATCGTGTGCACAATGTAACGTCTCCGCCTGTCTCTTGGTCTTTTTCGAACTCTCACTCTTAACAATGATGGGCCAAAACAGATCACTAGTCCACAGAAAATCCAAGACCTCTGTCCAAAGAGTGCGGATCCGGTTCAGACAGGGCAACAAAAGCCCAATATCCTTGCACGAATCTTGATGGGAAACGGACGGTAAAAAAGTGACTGAAATTTTAGCAAATTTCAGGTGACTGAAAACTAGCAATTCCCTCAACCATAAATATATCTTCACATATCTCCTCGCAAGAGAAAAAAATATCTTTATATTTTATATCTTATCTCTACTACTATTAAACAGTCATAGTGTTTATGCCTAAAACCTTCGTCCGTCATCCGACTCCTAGCTGTGCGCGCGTATTTTTTTCGTTCGACCAGTTCCTTTTGTCGATGCTTTGCACCGGCAATAATACTATGGGGGTACTCGGCGACCTGGAATTCGGTGGATTGCAGAGGAACACGGGGGAATTATACTGGTTCAGGCCCTCGATGTGAGGTAATACCCTACGTCCAGTTGAGGTGTTATTCCTCTGAGGTGGATTTGTGATCAATGATCTGGGTTGCCCTCATAGGGCGCTCTGCCTCCCTTTATATACTAGGGGACAGGGGTACATGGCAAGGATCCCAGTCGGATACGACCAAGGGATTTCCTTATTAGAGATAGAATCCTATCCGACTAAGGCTATGTTTCCTTATTGTACAAGGCATAACCTGCCGGGTGCTATCTTATCTCTAATTACATGATCTAGCCCATCCTCTATCCGAGTGGCCCATGTGCTTGTAGTGAGGTACCCGGGGCCCGTGGCTCCCACAGTAGCCCCTGAGACCTTCATAGTTGAGTCACAGCTGATGCCGAGTGCTCTTCCTCCACGGTGAAGGTTACCCGAGTGCGATGCTCCCGAGTGCTCTTTGTCCGAGTAAGTCTTCCCGAGTCCTGCTTCATGTCAGCTGGCAGCGAGGCTATGAAGGGCTTCATGTAAATATATGAATAGTGTGCGCCGAATAGGCGCACCTATTAGGTGTAGCCCCGACTTTGTGCTTAATTTGTGAAACAATTAAACATAAAGTCAAAGATCTTTAACCTGGAAATCTTTCCCGAGTAGATTACTACTGGTATATGACTCTTCGGTATCATGTCAACCGGAATATAATTATAGTCTTGCCGAGTAGGAGACTACTTGTATATAGGACTCTTCGACTTTATGTCAGTCGGAATATGAGTTTATAGTCTTTTCGAGTGGCGTCCCACTCAAAAGCTAGACTCTTCCGCATCATGTCAGCGGAATAATATTTATAGTCTCTCCCGAGTAGTGCACTACTCGAAAGTTAGACTCTTCAGCGTCATGTCGGCTGGAATAATATTGCTCATGGCAACTGATGGCCATGCATGTAGGCCGAGTACCACTTTATGAAAATAAATCCATTACGTGGTCAGGTGTTCCCGAGAAAGATACCTGCATCCCCAATTTTAATGAAGACCAGCTTGTGATCCTTGTAAGGATATATCCTCGAGACCTGGTGGATAAAACAGATACCCAAACATATATGTTTAGTAGTGAGGCTTTCATGAAGCTTATCTGTTTACCTCATCGATTCCTGTGGGTAGCACCAGCGCTATAATTTCAACTCAGCCTGCGGGCGGCCCACATGGAGCATGCTACTGTAGGAACTCATGTCTTGTCAGCCCAATACCAACTGTGCAGGCCTGGACCCATCTAGTCGGTACAGGCTATAAAAGGATGGGGAGAGAGAAAAAAATTCCATCGTCTTCCCCAAAGCAGCCAATCTCTTCGTCTTCCACCTTCGCGCCTAGCTTTTCGCCTCTTGTCCGGCTAGGGTTAGCAACAGCTGTTCCCCACCCGGACTCGGGCGATTTCAATCCTCTTCGTTTAATCCAAGCCCCCGATTTGCTTTCCCCCAAATCTCACCACCTCCAGTCATGCCGAAGGCGACGAATCCTGCGGGTGCATCAGGGAGTTCTTGGCCGATCTCGGATTGCGGCTCGGTGAAGCTGAGACGGCTGGAGAGCGAGCTGAAATTGCCCAGCCAAGAAGTGATCCGTTGGCGGTCGGCGAGGGATGAGTCGAGCCCCAACCCCCGGCCTGGTGAAACGGTAGTTTCGCCTCTTTCTTTGATCGGGGCTTGTGTCTTTCCGTCGTCTGATTTCTTCCGCCGCATCCTTGATTTCTACGGGCTGGAGTTGGTGCATTTAAATCCCAACTCGATCCTTCAGATCTCCATATTCGTTACTCTTTGCGAGTGCTTTCTGGGTGTTGAGCCCCATTTCATCCTCTTCCGACACTTGTTCCATGTCAAGCCCCAGCCTTCCAAGAGTAATATCAGTGTGATTGGGGGGGCTGGTCTTCAACTAAGGAGTGATGGGAAGAAAACATATATCGATTTGCCCTTGAAATCTTCTCTGAAGGGCTGGCACAAGGAGTGGTTTTACTGTGCCGATCTAACTCCTTCCTTGCGCCCGTTTACTGGTATGCCGCTGGCGGTGTTGCCAAGCTGGTCTTCGGAGCCAACCTTTGAAGAACTGGGCCAGGCACACATATTGCTGACGAAGATAGATGACCTCAAGAGGGCCGGCTTGACAGGGCCCTGGGTGGCTCGTCGTTTCCTGACGAGGCGCGTCCAGCCGCTGAAGCTGAGAAGCGCTTTCGGCTGGGCCTTCAGAGGTAAACATGATCCCGACCGGCAGTGAGCAGCGAGACAGCGGACAAGGGCAGTAACCGATACCTTGTTTGGCTACTTCTCCGAAGGGGTCGTTGCCACCGAAGATGATAACCGCCGAGTTGCTGCCTATAGCTTCATCCGGCCGCGACCAAGGTAACCTTTCTACTTTCTTCTGTGTGTGAACGCCTGTGGAACGATGATTGTTCAACCTTGCATGACGATATCTTGTCGACTTGATTGTAGTGGCATGAGGAATTTGATGAAGATTCTCGTCCATTGTCTGCGGTCGCGTCGAGGAAGAGGCCAAGGAGTCCCTCTGATGCCCAACCCGACTCCAAGAGAGCGGGGAAGAAGCCAGTTTTATATCGGGGCGAGGGGACCATGACAGCGCGTGCCGTGAGCGGTAGCTCGAAGATAAAGGACACCGCTGCCACAACGCCCACGCTCGAGTCCCAGGCTGAGAGCAGCAGGCTTGGGCTCGACGTTCATACTCAGCAACAGCGCCGCCAAGGGCCAACCAGGGAAGAGGCCGATTGGGCGAAGGAACCCGAACCAACCATACCAGAGTCGGGGCGACTCAGGCCGATATACCTCTGCTGTCGACGACACCGACCGGGGCGAATGCCGATGCTAGCGCTTCGCCGGGGAGCGGGCACGCTAGCAGGAAGCTGAAGTTTTCCAAGAGGTGCGCTACTCCGAGCATTTTGTAGTCGTTGTATGTTAAAATATAGTCCTGATGTCTTGCTTCGTTGTGCAGGAAGCGGGCCGATATCGACCTCAAAAAGGTCGACCCATCTGCTCTGCTGATGAGCCCCCCCAGCGAGTCAAAAGCAGCACGAACACACCTGCTGAGCCGGCGCCAGCCCCGGTTCGCTGAAACCGAGTGGCTCCGACTACAGGGCCACTACCCACGTCGACGAGAGTGCTGTAAACTGAGCCCCAGCCCCGAGGCACCATACGTCGCGGTGAAGCAGGGACGGATCCCCCGAGCCGGTCCCAATGTTGTAGGGAAGGCGATGCCGAGCCAGGACCCCGTCCCATCATGGTTATCGTCATCGCCATCGTCGCCGTTGCCGCCGCCACCGAGATCCCACATTGCCTCGATCGAAGCTCCCCACGTGTGATGCCCCGAACCTTCTCGTGGACCACTCCGACGGCACTATGAAAAGCTTCAGGCTCGATGAAGTCGTCGCTAAGGAGAGAGCGCGAGAGCCTGCTTCGTGCCGCCATCAACGGTCCCAAGGGGTCACGTATGATTCTTGTAGTGAAGCTCCAGCAATCTTATCTTGTCTTGATGTTTGACTCTGTCGTCGTTTGTTCCTTGTCCTGAGCAGAAGCTCATCGACCGCAACGAGGCGATGACAAGATCCTGGTCGATATGCTCCCCACCTCGCGAATACAACAGCTCCGGGCATTGAAGGCCAAGATGGAGCGCGTCACACGAGAGGGAGCCTGGCTAGAGTGGCGCTGATCAGCTTCAGGCTGAGACATGGCCCCTAGCCGAAAGATCAGAGGTTTAAATCCCGAGCATATTCCCCACTGGACCGTTGGTGTAATCATCCAGCACGTCATCCGACGGCTTGGATGGTTGTATACTGCGGGATTGAGCTTTGGCTAATCGTGGTGCAGACCCAAACGGAGGGAGTCGCAGCGGAGGAGGCCGAAGAACCAAGGCGACTTGAAAGGGTCAAGGCGACCTGACAAAGGCCACACCGAGCTTGCCGGGAGAATCCGATTGAGAAGGCCCGTCGTCGAGCTCGTAAGAAGAAGCCGAACTGGAGAAGACTGCCGGGGAGCCGACTACGAAAGAAGTCCTCAACACTACTGTGATCTCAGCCAATAGCATAGTCACCCTGTGTGTAGCGAATCCTGACAAGCTTACTTGCGGCTCCGATCTGGGCAGCATGAGACCAACGTCCAGGCCAGACCGGTCTACACGGAAGATAGGTCAATCAGGAGTCACGGAGCCCTCGTCGGGTGCCGTAAAGGCTCCTTGACTTGTGGATCCCTCCCTCAGTGGACCCAGCTGTAGCAGAATTCCTCAAATAATGGGGTCTCAAGACGCCCGAGCCCGAAAAGTACCAGACAGAGCGGGTTGCCGCCGGCTGGCCCAACCCTAAGCAATGACCAATGCCACTACCCAGAGGCGGACCATTAGGCCATCGGGAGGGATTTCCGAGGAGACACGCCCAGAAGCCTGGAGCTATCTCACAGGCGAAGCGATGCTTAAGCATTACCCAGAGACCGGTTCTGTAAAGCACATATAATTTTTATCGTTATACCATATGCTTTCATATACGATTCAGTGTTGAATATATGTGTCATCCGCCAAACTTATTATCCAAACGTTGTATTACGTTAACCCACCATGTAGCATGCACCCGACTAGTTCTATAGAAACGTATAAAAATCTTCGGAGGAAATCTATACTCAGGCAAGCGTCATCAGCTTGGGCAAGCTTCATAACCAGAGTGAGATAAGCTTGTATGTTATTACAAACACCATATAACATGCAGCCCCCGACGCCAACTACCGATTGAACAATCGGTTCGTAGTAGTCGAGGAAAACTCACATGGAAAAAGAAAACTCAGGATAGAAAGACTTAGCTGTTCTATATCCAAAGAGTTCGGTATGAGGACGCCGATCTTTGGTCTTCAGTCAGGTAGTTGCACTTGGCCGCGACCTTCGGCTATAATGAACGGCCTTCCCAGATGGGGGAATATATATATAGTTTATATCCTGTCCTTGTGGTTTGTATCTTCCTTAAACGAATCCCCGACCAAAAAGCGCCGGCCCACAAAAATTCGATGTGGTAGCGACGCAGCTGAGATACCTTGCCGACTGATTGTTGCGGCGCGCTTCTTCTAATCCAGCTGATCTAATTCGATCAGTCGGGTGCTGTGGAATGTCTTCGAGTAAAGCCAGATCCGGGAGATCCGAAACTGTATCTTCGGTCCAACCAAGTAGCATGCCTCATACGTTAGACCAGGTAAGAAAGGGATTGCCCTGTTGCCCGACTAACCGTGGCGCACGTTCTGAAACAAGAACGGATGTATTCTTTACCCACCTACCCGCACGTATGTTTGTAGTCGTCGATATCCTGGCCTGATGCCTTGTAAGACCCATGCCGTTGCGTCGCTCAACCTGCCCGTTGCTCCGCGGGGTGCCTACAGACGCATACCAGATCTTGAGATGCCGAAGTCGTCCAGAAATCTTAATAGGCCCTGCCGCAACTGAGTTGCCGTTGTCGGTTAATTATCGTAGGACCCCAAACTGTATAGTTATACTTTCAACTAGATCCTGTTGCTGCGTGCGTTATGTCGACAGTTGTACCTCAAGCACTGGTGAATTTTATCCACTCGATCGAATAGAATGTGTGAATTACCCTCCTGGCGTCTTTTCTTGAGATGCTCAGTGCCGAACTCATGCAGAGCCCCCATATCTGCGATATGGCCAAGAGTTATTGGGATATCTGGGAGTTCTCTTGGCTGGGTAAGATTTGTCATGTTCTTGCGAAACTGGCAACCCTCGTACTTTTGTCGAACGATATCTTTGCCATCGTGACTGCTTGTGGCCAAAGAATCCCTCCGTCAAGCTGTCGAACTAACGTTCCAGGATGCAGCGTGGTGCCACATTATCCCGGTGGATGAATGCAGGATCGTTACCCTTCCTCGGTGGTGACACAGCGCATGAGGACCACCGATGCGCTCCTTCCGTACACTTCTCCGAACTACAGGAAGTTTTTGCTTCACGCCCTTATTTGCTCGCTTGATTGCGATCTCTGGGCAGTTCATCGTCAGGAGGAATTTGAGAACAGACCCCTCCAGTTCTTGACATATGTGCAGCACTTCGTCGGTAGGTCGCGCGTAAGCTCGCCTCCGACTGCTCATGTGCCGGTTTCTTCTGACTGATGGCTCTCATAAGTTGCTCGACAAAATTAGTCGAAGCCCTTCTCGCTTGATCCAGCTTGCCAGTCTCATACGCCCGTCTGTATTGACGCAGACGTGTGTGATTCCAGCCCGTCGACTTGTTTTCCAACTTGTGAAACCTCCTGACGAGTCCATGCCGCCATTGGCTCAGAGACATGGCCAGTTTCATGACTTGCGTTGACCACGATGGATCTCCGCGCACAACCAGTCGACGTATATGCCGATTGAGTTATGGCGATGCGGGAGCGCGGGTGAAACAAGAGCTTCTACGTCGCGACGATTGTGGGAGAGGCGGAAGTGATTGGTAGTAGCTTAGCTTCAACTTTTCCCGGTGGATGTCAGTATGGAACTCCAGCCCTGCACCGACCGATCCTGGGA